>JAQSUU010000564.1:3357500-3665000 GCA_038087645.1 Saccharum hybrid cultivar R570 | reverse complement strand
ATTACATTCCATTGTTGCCTCTCCTAGCCAACGGCGACATGTTTGTGAGAAGATCTAGTCAATGATGCATGATGATAATTTCATCAATACTTGATTGGACAAGGCATTTATCTTGTGAAAATACATGTATCTTCTCTTAATCATCATATTTTATTTACTTTGAAAACCAAACCATCATACTAAAATGCAAATCGGTTAAGTTTAACCGATTATTTTGTTGCTTCAAAACACTATTGTTATTTATTCCTTTATTTTTGCATCATACCCGAGGTTGTTTGCTCATATTGGATTAGTGGCCTTTTCCAGATGATTTTGTATTAAATTTATTGGTATACTTTCTGAAGAATGTATAATTGCCAAAGTTTCTCCATGCTTTTGATGTCAAATTTGTTTCAAAATTTCAGCTAAAGCATTATTTATAAGTTAATGATTTGCTCATTGTCTGGCAGGGAGGACTTGTTCAATATGATTAATAGCTTTCCAACAGTACATGAAACATTCCTTGCCAGTGAAACCTATCATCGCATATGCCATTTAGAGGAAAAGGTACATTGCTATTGATCAAAGTACGAAATATGAAAACCGATCTATTTGTACTAAAATTAACATAGATTGATTTCTCATTTCATTAGGCAAAGCTATGTGGGCCAGTTATTGAAAAGAACTACGAGCCTGAGAGTGAGGATGAAGCTCTAAGTGATCCGGTCGTATGTTCAGTTTGTGATGGCCACTACCATACAAGTGCATTCTGGATCTGTTGTGATATTTGCAACCAGTGGTACCATGGAAAATGTGTGAAGATTACAGCCAAAAAAGCAAATCGCATAAAGCACTATGAGTGCCCTGAGTGCTTCAACGATAGGATTGGACATAATTAAGATGGATACACAATCCTATCAGATCAATTCTATAGATGCCAAATGCACCCAAGGCTGTTTCCATTTGGCTAGTGGTTGTGAACTCCTTGATACTTTGTGATCCTTTATAAGAAATTTGTTGCAGTTTTTACTGTAGAGTACGAACTGATGTTAAGTTGTGATCCTAGATGCTTATTTTCCTTGACAATTATTAGTGTTTAATTGTTTGTAGGCTTTGGGTACACTTTCTATATTTTTATTGATATATCCTGATTAGTTTCATTGGTTGCCTTGTCAATGGCGGCTGGCTAAATAGTTGTACTACTTCATTTGATTTTTAGAAGATTGTAGAATCTATTTTATAAAGCTTGTTATGAATGTATCCACAAGAATAATGTCAGGGTGTGTAGATGAACTTTTAAGCATGTCTAGTAGAGACGTTCACATAGAAACACATCCATATATATAGATGCATTTACATAATACATCTTTTAATTTTGAAACATTGCATAGTGGTGCTTTGTTTCTTGTTAAGAATGATAGATATATTATTATAGATATAGAAATATTATGAATAACATAACATGCTAGATGTAGCATCAAGAATGATAAAGACATTTTCTACAAGACTCATTTATAGATGTGTTGGACCAATTCTCGATGATTTGCTTTTATGAATTAATATTAGTTTAGTTGTAATGAATTGCACCGGATAGATCGTGTTTACACAAAAAAAATGGAATGAGCCGCGGGAAGCACAGTATCAGTGGTACCGGCTCAAGCGTGAAGGTATCGGATTCTGCCAATTTGGAAGCCACGGCATTGGTAGCATCGGCCTAGGCGTAATCGACTCGGACTTTGCCAGAATTTTGGAGTCCAATTTATGTAAATTAGATCGTTTTCTTTTTGCACAAGAATTGTTTAGTCTTATTCAATTAGGACTCTATGTTGGCCCAGAGTATAAAAATAAACCTCGGCTATTGTAAATGGACAATCAGACATCAATACACTATTTTCTTCGGCTTTCACGCCATTACATTAGGACTAATAGTAAAGTAGATCTCGACAAGTTCTTCAGTATTCAGGGATGCATCGATTTTGATCTCCGGTCTGCTTATAAGTACCGTCAAGACTTGTATCTAATCTAGTAAGGCTGCATCGTTCGATCTCTTGCTTGGTTTGGTATTAGTCACGATTTTGTATCTAATCTAGTAAGGCCAGATGGATGGATAAAGTTAGATGGAGTGTTGACTTAGGTCAGGAAGGATAAGGTGCAGTAGGTAAGGTGGACTAGGCCTTTTTAACACTTCTATTTCTATATAACTTTAAGTCCATAATTTCTTTTTTTTATTTATTTAATAAGATAATAATATATGTAGATGTATAGGACACTAGAAAATGTCTAGGTGCACCAAAGCTCTAGGCATGTCACCTATGAATATCACCTAGCATTTTTTCTAGGGTTAATTGGATACATACCATTACATTTGGAAGGGAAGATTTAGTGGCATGGCATTTCAATAGGAGTGGCCAGTTCTCTGTCTGGTCGGCCTATCATTGTCGGTGGGAAAAGAAGTTTGGACAGAACTATCATCAAGTTCAAGCCGATACAGTTTCAGAAAGCCAGTTGTGGAACAAACTATGGAGATTGAAAGTCTCGGGAAAAAATCAAGATCTTTGGGTGGCGGGCGTTAAAGGGGCTGATGCCTTGCCGTGCCATCCTTGCAAATCGGCATGTGGGGGAATCAGGCGGATGCCCAGTTTGCCAGCATGGAGCGGAAGATATCAAACATATGATGTTCACATGTGACCGTGCAAGGGTGGTCTGGCGATCACTTGGCATCTGGGAGAGATTACAACGCTTCCTAGCCACTGTTAGATCCGGCTCAGTAATCATCGATGACATCATTAGAAGAGAAGAACAGATAGATGCACTAGATGTGGGTCTGGCGGAATTGGTGCTTACTGCTAGCTGGTATATTTGGTGGGAGCGTCGGCAATATGTACATGGGGAGGTTATCCAACGCCCCTCAAGATCAGCTATGTCTATTGTGGCGCTAACAAAAAAAATTATAAAGCGGCAATGAAGAAAAAGTCACAGATACGGCAGGGATGGTTGAAGCCTCCAGAAGGGAAAGTAACGGTGAATGCAGATGCAGCCTTTGATGAAGATGAGGGGTGTGGTAGTGTGGGAGTTTGTCATAGATGCACCGATGGTAGAAGCCTACGCGTTGAAAGAGGGATTGATGTTAGCGCAACACATAGGGTGCAACAGGCTAATTATCCAATCAGATTGTATGGAGGTCGTAGATACAATGAAGGATGGAGGTTTCACGGCGAATTCGGCAGCCGCCTTACATGACGAGTGTAATATTATATGGAGCGAGTTTCAGGATATTATGATTGAGCATTGTAATAGAGAGGCAAATCAAGCGGCACATAATTTAGCAAGAAGAGCGATGCAGTGTAAGCAAAATTGTACTTGAGATGATGAGCCCCCTAGCTTCATACTTGATTGCCTAGCAAGTGATGTAACTATCCTGAATGAATAAAGTATGCTAAATTGTTTTTAAAAAAATATCACGATTTGAAGATATACCATTTCTATTCACGATATTAGAAGCGTGCCATTATAATTTCACACATCTCCAAATTGCCTTCTTCTTTCTTTCTCCCTTTCCTCTCTCTCACGTTTTGTACGAGATGCGCCACTGTGGCGTCACGCTGACCGGCGTGTGTTATACCCGCACCGCCGCACGTGAAGTTGGCCACAAGAAGCGGAGAGAGAGGTAAGGTTAGAAATTTGTGGACTAAACTGCCCTTACCCGCACGCTAACCTTGCTCGACCCTTGGCCCGCCGCCTGGACTCGTCTCGCCCGCGGCCGATCTCCTCCATCCGCTTCCGCTCGCCGCGCCGCAACCCGGAGAGGAGACTGCGCTCGGTCGAGCACGCACCACTTGGGGCCCAGCGTCCTCGCGACCATCTCCGGCACGGCGTCCACCCTCTGTAGCCCCGGTGCCCCTGCGACCGTCGCTGCTGTCCTACTTCGCCACTCCGGCGACGAGCACCACCAGAACACTAGGTATTCCCTCCCCTTGGTCCTCCCTTCCTGCTGTGCGAAGCCGTGCGCCCAAACCTTAACGTAATTCATAGGTAAAAAAATCGTAACCCTAACATACTATTCGTAATCCGATCTGAATCTAATTACAGGTGTATATGCATGTATATGCCTACTAACATCGATTGCTTTGCAAAAAATTATTGGGTGTAAATGTCCTTTACTGGGTCCGCCCCTGTGTAGCAGTAAATCAGGAGATCTCGAGGTCTGTTTGGTGGGAAGGGCCACATATTCTAGATGCGAATTTGCTCCATGCGCATGGTCAGGATTGTCTAGAATCGCATATCTGGCACTGTATTGTGTTGTTCTCTTGAACTGATGACTAGGTTAAGTTGAACTGACCCATATTTGCAAGACATGAACTGTATATTCTAGTTCCTATCCTGTATCAGCAATATTATAGGAGTACCAGTTTTCTCATTTCGTAACAATTCCATTGGGGCCAAACCTTGTTTCCGGGTCTGATCTAATTAGAAGTGTATACATGTACTATGCCTACTAACTTTGATTGTTTATGTATTATGACTACTTACTAACTTTGATTGTTCAAAAAATATCGTGTGTACATGTTTGCACCCATTCCCTTTAATGGGTCCTCCCTATTGTAGATGGCCACAAAACTTGACCATTCTTCTGCGGAGCATCGCCAAGCAAAATCCACAGCACCATCGTCTTTGACCCCCAAGATCTCAATGTTTGGGGCAAAAGCTGGATTCGTTATACCTAAGAACAAGCTAGCCGGCTCACTCGTAATCCGGAGCACCAGTGCTAAGAATGAAACGCCAGCTGCATCCAGCGAAGATAGCAGCAGACATGTTCAGAGAAAGACAAAGTGGGCGCCTGACCTTGCTTTGGACCCCGTCGTGTGCAAAGGAAGGGCTTTGGCTTACCAGGTATCGTACTATCTCTTATCACTCTCCTCTTTCACCTCCATGGGTTTACGCTTCTAGCCTGCTCTATCTCTTGGCATTCATTGTTATATGCACCACTATCATCTTTTGCATTTTGATTGATGTGATATGTTTAGTTCAACTTGTACCAACTGGTTACATTATGCTACCTTTTCTCAGTAAAAATAATCCTTGGAAATAGCCTGAGACAGTTCTAAATAATTCCATATTACTTCCCGTCAAAAGGATGTCTAACTTGAGTGTCTTTTCTTAAAATATCTCTTTCTCTTGGTAGCCTGGTACCTGTGTCAATCTACATTAAAAAAATTAAGCAAGGATAGTATGCACACATTTTTGTAACCCCTTTAGAAATTTAGGACTTGCTTCATACTTCACTTCCTTTGACTAGAACGGGAATGCTGAACAACTCACTATTGAGTGAGCACTATTTTGGAGGGTAGGCTAAGAAATATCATTATTTTAATACTTTTATCGAAAGGATAAGCCCAGCCTCCCCACTGACTGGACAGAAATGGGCATTTTTCTTGCGATTCTCTCATGTACGATGCTTCGATTGCCAGGTGTCATTAATTCATATTAGTTCATGAGCAGACTCGAGTGGAGCAAATTACCAAGCAGCTGAAGTCTGGAACTTTGGATATGTCCGAAATTGATGGTTCAGTGTCTGCTGGAAATGATTTGAATTCTATTGGTTCTGACATCTTGAAAGACAACGAGGTATTCCCAATTTGAATGCTGTCACCACTACATGTGGTCTACACTTTGGCAATTTTTTTTGGATGTGAGCCCATAGTGTG
Organism: Saccharum hybrid cultivar R570; assembly: GCA_038087645.1. Classification (NCBI taxonomy): domain Eukaryota; kingdom Viridiplantae; phylum Streptophyta; class Magnoliopsida; order Poales; family Poaceae; genus Saccharum; species Saccharum hybrid cultivar. Next base: position 3,659,316 of record JAQSUU010000564.1, on the reverse strand, counting down.
TCAAGATAAAACAATTATATGCTCCCATTTGGTAATCATTTTTTACTCTTTTTGCAGCTGGGAAATGTTGAACTATTAGAACTTGAAAGACGAGAGCTTATTGGTCAGAGAAGCTATCCTCTTCTCCTGTATTCATGTGCTTCGTTTAATTACTGAAGTGAAAATAAATGTGCCTGAGTCAATGCATCTTGGTGCTAATGGGGCCATGGGGTTCCTTTATCGAGTAGTATCTTGCTTGATAATGCATGTAGTTGCTTGAACAAAAATATGTTAGGTTCTTCTTAATTGTTATTGGCCATGTGAAACATATTTATTTAGTCTCCAAGAAAATCTTTAGTCCTAACTGTGGTGCATATTATCTGTAGGTGAAATACTCCGTTTAAATCCAGGATATAAGACGCCTGAGAACTACAAACCGGTACTTAAGGAGACAAAAGTCCCTCTTCCGGTATGTAAGGTCACTATCTCATCATACTTATTGCTTGTTTTGACCTTTAGCCATTAATTAGTTGTTTTGCTTGTATGCAAAGATGCCGTTGACCTTTTGGTTCTTTTGCCACTATATTTCTGATACTCCAAGAGTTCCTTGTACTTGGACAATCGAGTTACACCAGTAGGAGCTTATCTTAATTTTCCTTTGTAATGTACTAGAATTATGCATCACAGCTTGGGTTGTCTCCAAGAGTAGTGTATTTCTGATTGATCTGTTTTTTTATCTATGATGTGCTATACTTCATTTTGGTATTAATATTTAGCCTTTTGTTAAAATTTGATAGATCTTTTTAAGTTCTCATCATGTCCCTGGTTAGAGGGGCGTGCAGAACGTTGGGTGATTGTGGGTGGTAGGGTGAACGGATGCCGAACCGAGCACTTGGGATTGGACACGCTGGGGACGGTGGTCAATCTCAAGGCCCGGGGGCTGAGGTAGATGAGGATATCGCCTGGCAGAATTTTGCTTACTTACAATTAATACAACTCCCATTTTTTGTATATATAGAGAGATTTACTTGACTCTTAACAAAGGTGGCTAATCTTCTCTCTAATCCTAACCCTAATGAGCCTTCCTTACTTTCGTTCTGGCCCATAAGGCCTAGCTGACTGCCCATGACATTTACTGTCTGCTGTTGGCCATTGCAGGCAGAAGCACATCCAGGACATAATATTATTGGAGTTCTTCTAGGACCTGAAAGCAATACCCAGAAGCGACTACACGAAGTATGGTCTATTCTTGGAAATCTTATGATATTATTTTGTTGAAACATCCCTGAGAGCAGTCTCTTTGTTAAACTGTTGGCTTCATTCACACATGGCAGGAAACTGGAGCTGTCATTCGAGTATATGGGACTAAGAAAATCAATGGACAAAAGGTATATTTAGCTAAGATAATTTTCAGAGCGATTTTTAAATGTCCTGTTCCATTTTGCAGTCCTTTTTGTCATAATTTTTTAGTTATCTTGATGTTCATTCTACAGCACGTCATTTTGTTGTGTGTTGTCCTTATAGTAAATAACTTATATAGCAACTTCAACACAATAGACAAATGAAGCACCTTTTTTTGTCATGCTCAGAGTGAGATTCGTCATCAAGACATAAATGAAGCACAAGATGCTTATGAAGACCTATACATCAATGTATCGGCTGACTCTTATGATAAAGTAGATGCTGCAGTTGTGTTGATTGAGCTGCTTCTTGCTCCTGTTTCCGTAAGTCCAGCATGCCTTTCTTCCCCCTCAAAATCAGTTTGTTGTCAACTGACCATGGAGTCATTTGGACCTTTTAGGTAAAGTCAACAGCTACTTCAACAACTACTACTGTTCCTTCAGCAGTTACCTCCAATGATGCAGTTTCAGCAAATGTGCAACTGGTGCAGAATACCACTTCACAGCCAGATTTACTTCATTACCAATCACACAATGCTCCTTGGCTGCCCACACCCCAGACCAATGCTCCATCAATACCTTCTACGGGGCCTGTTTTGAGTACATTACCTAACAATTCATTGCAGCCACAACCGCCTGCTGGTTCTTTCAGTATGCCTCCATATACAGGTCAACCTCACATGAATAGCATGCCAAGAAATCCATTTCCTGTTCCTGGGCCTCAGCAATCAACACCGAGCAATCAACAACATCCATCTCAATTTCGAGCTAATAACTCCTCAATTGGGCCTTCTTTTGGTCAACCGCCTGGTATTGTAAGCCCACACATGACACCATCTTCCTCAATGCCACCGCCAGTTAGACCTCTTCAAATACCCCATCCATCTGGTGGTTGGCCACCTTTTTCTCCTGTTATGCTGCAATCTCAGAGGCCTTTGCAAGCTTCACCGACTTTTATGGCAGTGAGACCTCCTATTTCTGTCTCTCCTGTTGGTGCAACTCCACCACAAGGTCTCATTGCAGTGACACCATCACATATGCCCACCATGTACCGCGGCCAGCATCCACCAGTACCAAATTTCACTGGTTCAGCACCATTGGTTTCCAGGCCTCCTGGTGGAGCTCAGTCTTTTCCTACAGCTGCGCCTCAAGGTCCTTCCTCAGTAGCATTTCCTGGTGGCGCATCACCGCAGTCACCTTACCCTCCAACACCTGATCAAATGAGAGGGCCACCTCCAGCTTTCTCTCCAGTTGGATCAACTCCTGGCATGGTGCCTCCATCAATTGCATCTTCCGGCCCGCCTGCCCCAGGTCCTGCAAGCACAAGCAGCAGTCAACCACAAATAGGCCCTTTGAGACCTCCCCTCCCAGTCACGGGTGACTTTACTTTTCGGCCTGTTGTATCACCAGCACCTACTCCAGACTTCACAGCATCAAGCGGTCAAATGGGGATACAAGACAGAGCTCACCCTGGACCGTTCTTCCATCCTAGTAACCAGAACCCCAACCAAGGATTCCAAAGGCCTTTTGATGGCAGGCCCATGAATATGATGGGTCAGGCTCAGATGCATCCTCCACCTCCACACTTCCATGGAGCCTTCCCCAGGAATCCATCTCCTTTCGAGTTCACTGCAGGGTTCCGGGGGGTCCGGCCAGCAGTACAAGCACCTCAGATGCCAGCACCATCAAATCCATCGAGTTTCCTGCCTTCCCGGCCATTTCAGTTGAGGCCACCGCCACAACAGGATATGTCTGGTGCAGGTGGGAACAGGCCGGGTGGCAATCAAATCTACAACCCTTTTGCACCAACGGCAGCTCAGAGAACAGAGGCTGACCCTGAGTATGAGGATCTCATGGCATCAGTTGGCGTGAAGTAGAGACGACTATCCCTGATGTGCTGGAAGTCGGTCCAAGCTGTGGTGACACAAACACAAAGGCTACTATTGCTTGCCAAGATGTGCGAGTTACTAATTTCCTATGTATCTCTAGATGACTAGATAGTGAATTCCATCTCCTATGTATCTCTAGATGACTAGATAGTGAATTCCTTCAAAGGCGGATGCCTGAAAAAAAAATGAGTGGACGTTGTTTGAGACATGCTGTTGGGTGTCAAGGTTGTGTTGTGGCATCTCAAAATCTCATGCATGTTACTCCCGGCATCAGTTGATGTTTATTTTATGGAGAGGAATTTGTGAGCCTGTTATTAAAAGAGCTGGAAGAAAACAGAGTTTGTAGTGCTTGGTATTATTATATGTATACACATGCAAGAATGGAGTAGAATATGATAGAATTTGGTATGTTTTGTGATGTCCATTTTTATTTTTATTTTTGGATTCCATGATGTCCATGTTAAGTGAACGAATCATCATGATAATTAAAAAAAATGAGTAAATGACTAGCGCATCTGACTTGTATGCAGACTTGCTTGCGTTGTACTGTGACTTGTTTATACAGGAAGCTAGATCTAGCCAATCACAAACACAAACACGTTAATTCATCCTCTTGCTCAAACACAAACACATTGGCACGCTCGATTTCCAGATCGAGGAGAGGAGAGGTTCGCGAAGTCGCTGAGAAGAGGTGAGAATCGATTCACCGAGCTGAACGTGGTTGTCTTATCAATGGGCTTTTATTATCATGTTTTTCAGCCCATGATATGCAAGTGCCCTCAACCAATGCTAACCGTGACCGTGCGCTCCTTCGCGATGTCAGAATAAGGACACAAGAAATTAAAGGTGATATATATAATTTAAGTAAAGGTTTTCAACTAATATACTTATTAAAACCCCCACTGAGGCGCAATATAAATAATAAAAATATATAGAGAGTAATTGGTGAACTGATCACAGTAGAATAAAGATTATAGAGTATCTATAAATCAGTATTGTGTTAGCAAATGAATAGAGACAGTAGAGATAATCACTTTTCCTTATTTGTATCTATTAAATTTATCCACAAATTTTTCATTACTTATGTTAGCAAATGAATCCTTGTTTCCCTGTTTACTTATGTTAGCAAATTTTTCATACAACAACAACAACAACGCCTTATGTCCCTTTATGTGTCTCCCTGTTTCTCGTCTCTTTTGGGTTTCATCTCTGGCCTACCCCAACTTGCTTGGAACAAAAGACTATGTTGTTGTTGTTATTGTTGTATGTTAGCAAATTAATAGAGAGAGTAGAGATAATCACTTTTCCTTATTTGAATCTATTAAATTTATCCACAAATTTTTCATTACTTATGTAGTGTAAGGTTCTTGGTCATACTAAACTATGAGTTGGACTGATATAACAGGAAAATATTCTTGCAATTGTGAAAACCCCCTTGAAACATATTTCTAAAAATTTTAAAGTTTTTTGCACATCCTATTGCATCTATAGATGTACATTGTTACAAATGATGAGATCTAAATTCAGTATAAAAAGTTCATATGAAAATAACGAAACTCATGTGTATCTGAATTCTGTCTTCTAGCACATATGCATCTAAAGTTTGTCATTTTCATGTGAACTTCAGAAAATGGTTTTTGCATCTTAACTTTTGCGATTATGTACATCGTTTAATTTTCTTTTTTTTAAAAAACCTTCTAGGTATGTATACTCAAGGATTTTCATAATTATACCAAGTGGTTTACACCGGATATTTCACCCGGTATGGTCAAGATCAATTGAAACCGCTAACACTCTCTGTCTCTCGTAAGTCCAATGTATCGTGAGTCACTGAGTCGTACGTACACTCTGTGTCTCTCTGCAACCTAAACAGCAGATTCTTGCAAAAGATAAAAAGAATATTACAAGGACATCATATTCCGCGCGAATCGTGGGACCCGATTCTCGAATTACCGAGTCTCGCCCCCCGCGTCACCTCCCACGCGGGCGACACGGGAGGCCCTCTCGCAACCCTAGCGCCGCCCCTCTCCCTTCCCTCCTCCAGTCGCGCCGCCGCCGGAGCTGGCCGCCGGGATGGCCGCCCGGCCGGCCGGGATGGCGGCGGTGGGGCCTCCCTCCCTCTCTTTGGTGGCGCGCGTAGTAGCTGGAAGGCGGCCCTCCCTCGCGTGAGCTGCATGGAGCTCGGAGGGGGGAGGGATGTCGCGGCTATGGCGGCGCCGGCTGGTGCCCGTGCAGGTGCTGGGGGCGACGGCGGGGCCCTCCTTCTCTCCATGTGCTCCTCTCCTCCGGTCTTCACGGCGACGCGGCAGCAGCCAGATCCGGTGCCCAGGTGGCCGGATCCAGGTCCCTGGCAGCTCGATTCGGCGACAACGGTGGTGACGGTGGCAGTTGTGGCGGTGCGGCGGCCGCGGCCAGGCTCGTGCAAGCGCTAGGGGTGGCTCTCCTCTTGCCGCCCCTCCCCTAACGGCCTTGGCCATTGCTGCGACGTCAAGACGAAGGTGGTGGTGCCGGCAGGGGCCGCCGTGTTTAAGGCCTGGCGTCCGGATCCGGTGGCCCTAGGGCTGGGGCGGCGCCCGCAATGGTGGGGCACTTGCCTCGCGTCTGCTGGTGGCGAAGGTTGGCAGCAGTGGAGGTGGGTGTCAGGGCTGGCGGTGGCGGTCGGCAACGGCCTCAACGTCCGGCAAGTGGACGCGCGTGCGGCAGAGTGAGGCCGGTTCTCGGCACGTCGTCTTGTCGGCGGGGGTGGCTGACGCAGCTATTTGGCTGCTGAGCGTAGCCGGCGCGTCTACTCCCCTCAGGCAAGGCTTCTGCTGGATGACTAGCAGCGACGATGGTGGTGACAGGTTGAGACCCGGCATCTGGGCGACGTCTGTGCTGAACGCTTGGGCGTAAGGCTGGCGACGGCGATGCCTGCGGGCGCCGTTTTCCCTGTTGGGGGCGTCGTGAATGCAGCAACTTCCACGGGCGAAAGCCCAGTCCATTCTTGGACGAGCGACGGCGGCGCTCAGACGTCGTAACCTTCTCGAAGGCATCGTGGTGGAACTCGACTCGGTCGTGATGTCTCATGGCAGGGCGCGAGGCCTTGGTCGGAAGTCGGAGCTGCTCTTGCGACATGCTTGAGCTGGGCAACGATGATCTACTATGGCCTCCTGCTTCGGGAACTCCGGTCTCACATCTTAGTTGGATCGTCGTTTACTCTGTTGTGTTGCGTGGGTGGGCTTCGCCTTCGTGGTGGTTCACGCCACGTTTGGATGCCTTGTATATATATTTGCTCTCTACTTATCAATGAAAGCTGGTAAATGGATCTTTCGAGAAAAAAAAAAGATTATCGAATTACCTGTCATTCATCGTTCATCTAAATAAATAAATAAAAGCCATCATTTTGTAGATCTGGGTCGTTTGTAAAGATTTCCCTCTGATCTTCCGTGCATTATATTAACTGCGAGTATCAGTCCTCCAGGATCATATCGTGTCGTTGTGTAAACGCACTGTCATGGGATCGTGTCATGTCTCCAAAATGGATCTGCTCACCACGTGTAGTGCAGGATTTCCCGGTTGCTGTACAGTGTACAGTACTCCTCCTGATCCTCAAATTTGTTGGGATGCAGCTAGCTGTCCCTTTTCTATTATTCCTTTCCTTCTTTCGAGAACAGAATGCATGCATCCAAACACAATAAATAAAGAGATTAAAAAAGAGGCAAATATTAAGAAGAGAAGATCTGAGTGGGATGGCGACAAGTCCTTTAATCCCTGGAGTCAGAGAAACGAACTTTCCGACTGGAAATTTTTGCAGATGGAGATACGATAATACCACCGTGTGTCATTATTTTTTTTAAAGCGAAAGTCTGCAACTCAGTTGAATTATGAAATAAAGTAAGTCTGAAGGCTGGCGCCGTTACAAACAACGCTGCGGGAGAGGCTCTTCTCCCCCGAACGCTCCCACAAGGGCGGCTCGGGGGAACCCAGCGGCGCCGCCGTCCCGCCCCTCGCAGGTGCGCCTCCCCGGCCGCCGCCGCCGTCCTCCAGGCGTGCGGCGGCGGCGGCCCCGCCGCTCCACCTCCCCTTCTGCACTCCCTCCTCCTCCTCCCCCTCCCTCCCCTCCCTCCCGCTCCCCCTCTCCTCCACCACCGCCGCTCCGGCGAACTGGCGGTCGACGGGATAGATCCGGGCCCCTCTTGGCCGGATCCACCCTCCCCCTTCCCGGATTTGGCTGAGCTTCGGCTCTGGTGGCGGGCAGCATGCAGGTGCGGCGGGGCGTCGGCGTTCTTCTTCTCCGGCGGGTCGCGGCGCCGGCCGGCCGGATCCGGCCTAGCAGGCCCGTCCGGACCTCTCCGGGGTGGCCGCCTGGGCGGTGTGTTGGGCAGCGGTGGTCGCCTCCCCCCCTCTCGTCGGGGCCGGCGGGTCGACGGCGGCACCGGGTAGGCCGCGTCCGTCGTGCGGGGCGACGGCGGCTGCCTACCCTCCCCGCTCCCCCCCCCCCCCCCGATCCCGGGGCCGGCGGTGGCCGTCCGGGTGGCCTCACGCGGGTTGACGGTGGCGTCGGGTAGGACGCATCTGTCGCGTTCGCCAGGGCGTGGATGCCGCTGCATCGGCTCCGCCCCGGTTGGAGGTGGTCGGCCTCCCTCGACATCAGCAACGGTCGACGGCAGCACGGGTGAAAACCCCATCCCAGGCTTCACGCCTTGGACCGACGACGGTGGCGCGCCAACGTCATCACCTTCCCGAAGGCGTCGTCACTATCTCTGCCCATCGTCTGCAGCTGCCGGAGCAACATCGGGAACGAGAGTTCCCTTGGGTGTATGTCTCAACGAAGTTGGCGTCCGCGGGCGTCATCTCCTTCCTAAAGGCTCCGTTGATGCACCCTCGATGCTCCCTCTGCGCCATCCGACGTCGCGCTCCGCCCCTGCCGCTACTTGTATTGTTGTGCCCGTGTTGCGTGAGCTTCCGCTCCGTCGTCGCTTTGGTCCCTCCAGCTTGGTTGATGGTGTTGCCATCGTTGTTTGTCGTCGTCATTGTTTGGCCATCCCCAGCCACTGACGTCGCGCTTGGCTCCTCCTCGGGCGGTCGCCGCCGAGTGTGTGATGCCCCCTCGCGGTTGCTGCGTGATCCAGCGACCGTGTCGTCTTTCGGTGGACTCATGTGCCACCACGGTTACATCTCCTGAGCTGGCGTCATTGCGATGTTGCACCTTGCCTCGCAAGGTTGCGTTGTTGGGCGTGGTGGAGGGTGCTTTCTTTCTTCGTTTGTCGTGTTTGTTGTAACCACTTTCTCTGTGGTTATCTTTGTCGTGTTGTGTTGTATCCGCCATACTTTCGGCCCCCTTCTTCTTAATGAAAAGACACGTGAAGTCGTGTTCGAGAAAAAAAAAAGTAAGTCTGAACATAACACAGTCTATGCCAAGTCAATCTTTTAACTTTGGCAAAGTTTACAGAAAATAATATCGATTTTTACTTCAAATAGATATACTATAAAAATATATTCTATGATGAATTTAATGATATATATTTAATATGTTAAATATTGATACGGTTTTATACAGATTTGGTTGAACTTTAAAAAAAAGTATGACAAATCAAAACTATTCTAAAATTGATAGACGTAGAGAAGTACTCTATTCTTTCTAAATTATAAGATATTTTGTCTTTTTTAGATATATTGTTTTTATTATACAATTAGATATATACTATATCTAGATACATAGTAAAAGCAATGTACCTGTAAACCCTAGAACGTCCTATAATCTGGAACGAAGTGATCAGACTAGATGATCACGAATTGAGTGTGCGATGTTGCTCCTCCTCATTTGGTAGCGTTTCCCTAGTCCTTAGATATCTTAGGCCACATAACCCCTACCGCGTCTCTACGGATGTAAGGTCACACTTGAAGCATGAACAGTATTTTCGGGGAAGAGACGGGGACTTCTGGAGGCCCACGTGCCCGTTTCTCTGACGAACCGTCATTTGAATGAAGGAGAGTGGAAATGGACACTCCGATCGATTTCAGAACGCAATCTTCCCTTCTTTCTGAATAGTCAATCAGTCATGGTCATCCACTCATACATCCTCAGTGCAGGATGGGAATCCACGCGAGTCGTCGCATGCTGGGATATGATCGAGATGGAATGGAAAATGGTGAGCATCTTTTCCTTCTTCTAGATGGATGGCACGTAGACTTGCTGGAGGAAGAGGAAGAGGAATTGAAGCAGCAGTTGCTTCAGGGAGCAAACAACTCGATCGTCAGTCACAGGTCGTATCTGTGTGTGTGTTTGTCATTTCTGCGGCTGCATGCCTACGTTGGTATTTCTGGAAGACTAGGAAAACTCAAAAACATGTGCTACGACTTCCATGCATCATACCACTCTAAAAATATACATTGGCTGCTATAGTCGATTCTAAAATATATATATGAGCGGCAACTGCTATATATAAATTATATACATGGTCTACGGTTTCAGTTTCAGAACACTATTTTGGTGTACTGTTCTCTGATGATGAGTCAGTCAAGAGTCGCCAGCTCGCCCGCCATGTGCGATGCTTTCGTCAGTTCCATTTTCTATTGTATTCTCTTCAGGTTACTACTACCATCACATTATTCCAACTCACATATTAAAATAAAAGCTTCCATCTAGTGGTCGCACGCACAACACTGGGTTTATTTTGTGCAGCTTATATTATAAGCTATACTTATATACATTCTTTCTACAGCTTCTTCAAATACAAGCTAAGGTCAAACCTGTTTATTCTGAACCCTCTTTTGCTCCGTCTGTATAGTTTCTCTGGGAATCATTTCTGTGAGAAATTGTACCAAACAGGGCGACTCTTATTCTGATTTTGATCTCTCAATGGTAATGGCTGAAGAGTCACGAGTCATGTGTCACCATGGCATGGATGCCTCCCTCCACCTTGTCCTTTTTCTTGAAGAATTTCTTGACAAGGGAAACAAAAATCCCTCGGCTCAACTGAAGGCCAACGCCCACACACACACGGCTGTTGTTGTTAGCCTTAGCCTGGTAAATATCAGTCATCCCTTATTAGGGAATAGGAAACTAGGAATAATATATAGGGCAAAACAAAAAACAGCATCGTGTCACGACGTACAACACACTCACTCAGAAACAAACAGCATTAAGTTTAAAAAAAAAAGAAACAAACGGCATTACTTATCCAATCCAACTACCCCCCTGACGTCTGACTGCTCGCTTTGCCGGCCGATTTTTCTTTTCTTTTCTTTTCTACTCCCCAGAAACACCGACCCAAGAGGCCAAGACCTGAAACAAAAAGGATTAAGAAAAAACGAAGAAACCGATGCCACCAACAACGAGGAACGAGAACCCCCGTGCTGTCCACTGCTTTTGTTTTTCCCTGACGGCATTCAGTCTTCATATATAAACCCACCCACCCAAAAGCCCGGCGCCTTTCTGAATTCTGAGAGAGCTCTGCTCGTGCTCGGCGATTCCGGGTTTTGGTGGCGCTGGCATTCTTCAGGCTCAGGTATCGCTCTCTTCCTTCCTCGTCTCATCTGTTGCTGAAGGATGATGATTCCCCCTCTCCATCGCCATGAATGGACGATTCCTGTCCTGGCTCCACTCCCTTGCGTTCGGGTGGTGTTTCTTGCCATGTGGCAGAGACCCCTGTCTTCTACGATCCCTCTGCATTTCAGATTCTTGTGCTTTGTGATTGCCTGCAGATAGATCCCTGGTAGTGGTAGCTGTTCATCTTCAACCAACATGGGAAGTGAAGAGTTGGAGCAGGCCAAGGTACCTTCTCTACCAGTTTTTGTTGCTATGGCGTATCCATTTGTTTGGTTGGTATCGACAGTTTGTGTTCTTGGATTCCTTTTTTTTCAAGTCGCTTTCTCATCTCCTCTCTAGAACTTGACCCATCATGCATGAGATGTTTTCCTGTGATCATCTGCAAGGATATTCTTGATCTTCTCCAATCCAACCAGTTCAATCCTATCCTCACCAAGCAAACTAGTCTGACATGACTGGTCCTTCTTGGTTTATCTAGGTGCTCTCGAGCATCGACTGCTCACAGCCACCAGCAAGAACTTGGCAGAGGAGATTCGACGATGAAGGGAAGAAGGTTGCCATGTACAGCTTGACCATGAATGACTTGATGGCAATTGTAAGTTACACACTGTGTTTGGCTTCAATTATTTTTTAACAAAGGGCTTTATTATCTTTTACAAGGTGCCAATTTAAGTGGTTATACTGGCTCTTTCCTACTATATATACTATTTTCCTAGGAGGAGGAAAATGCCAAATGCTCAGCTGTCATGATCGCCATAATTGCTACTGATTGACCTGAAAATAGCAGCTGTACTTCTAATATATCCTAGGATGCAACTGATTAATTAGGCTTAGTCATACTCTTATCAACAATCATCAATGAACAGCTGTTGCATTACGCTATATTTATCTGGAGCAATAAGTGCACATTCCTTTTCTAGGTTGACAAAACTGACCAAACGGTTTGTGGTGGCATTGTAGGTGCCCTTGCTTGTCAAAACACTGAAGCTGCGGATTGAAGAACACGCAAAAGGCCGAGTGGGTTATACCCCCCTTTACCACCAAACTTTATGATTGTGTTTGTTTTTCCCCGAGATCAGCTTTATGATTGTGTTTCAGTGCTGAAACATGACTTAGATTATGCTGTCCTGTCACTAATTTTTTTTAAAAAAAAAATCTCGCTTTTCCAAAAGGTTGATGCTTATGATCCTCTGAGGAAATGGATGGACAACTGCTACCGCGGTGTACCGCTCGGTGGGATAGGGTCAGTTTCCTCAGCCTTCTATGTATAATAAATCCTAGACAAGCTAAATTCAATATTTGAGCGCCTTAAATTTGCCTATAGCTGATGACAGTTTTTTTCAAGCTGGCTTTCGTTATATTTCATCAGTGCAGGAAGCATAGGGAGGAGCTACAGAGGGTACTTTCAGCAATTTCAGATATTCCCCCTGACGAATGAAGAGAAACCTATCCTAGCAAATCAGTTCTCGGTAATCATTCTGTAACTCCAATCAAGATTTTTGCAATGCCCACTCAACTGTAAACAACTTCTGATAACCAACGTTTTGTTACCTAGGCGTTTGTTTCGCGCCCGAATGGGAAGAAGTACTCCACGGTATTGTCAGCACCAACTGCTGATCTTCTCAAGTGAGCAGTGAAATCCTAAAATTGTTACTTATATTATGCACTTGAATAGGCAGGACATATGATGATCATGTTACAAATTTAATTTGCAGGGGAGTCGATAAAGCCGGTATTGGATCTTGGGACTGGAAGCTGAAGGAGGAGAAATGCACCTACCACGCCCTGTTCCCAAGATCATGGACAGTATATGACGGTGAGTTAGTTGCAGCATTTCAATTTCCGTGTAGCAACTTTATCCAAACCATGTCAGTTAGATGAAGACATTTGAAAATTGCGATGCAGGTGAGCCTGACCCTGAGATCAAGATCACCTGCCGTCAGATATCGCCCTTCATCCCACACAACTACAGAGAGAGCAGCTTCCCAGCTGCGGTGTTCACATTCACGGTACAATTTGTTTTCTTGTTCTTCTGTTTTTTCTACAGATTCAATGACTGAAATCGAGTTGCAGCATGTTAACAAATAATAAGTAATGCTGACGCCTGCATTTCAGGTGCATAACTCTGGGAGCACAGCTGCAGATGTGACACTGCTCTTCAGCTGGGCAGTAAGTGCAGGCCACCGCCTTTGCTTGTTCTTTTCAGTACAAAGGGGATGGAATGAAACATTTGGGAGAAGACCTGACTTTTCATCTTGTATCTTCTTGTAGAATTCAGTTGGCGGGAAATCAGAACTGACAGGAAACCACGTGAATTCCAAAATGACGTAATGAACAGCATAACGTTACTCTCACCTCCTGCTAATTCAGTGTAACAGGAATCACCGAAACTGTCGTCTTACTTGTTGCAAATGTGTTCTTTGCAGGGAGCACGACGGCGTCCATGGCGTTCTCCTCCACCACAGGTGCGTCTGATCTGATATTCCATGGCGCTATCTTCGCTGCATATCCGTTGTGTAAATGCCATTGCTTGACCCTGACGCTGACGCCAATGCAGGACGGCCGGAGGGCACCCTCCGGTGACCTTTGCGATCGCATCCCAAGAGACCGACGGCGTCCGCGTCAGCGTCTGCCCGTCCTTCACGATGGGCCCGTCCAGGTCCGGCGAGCTCACGGCGGCAGACATGTGGGACGAGATCAAGAAGGTAGACACCTCACCTCCGATCCGTCCATCAATCGATCCAGACATCTTGTTCTCTGCTGAGTGCTGACACGCGTTTGCTGCACCAGCACGGCGCGTTCGGGCACGCCGGCGCCGGCAACGCGGCGAGGGCGGCGTCGAAGGCCGGGTCATCCGTGGGCGCGGCGGTGGCGGCGTCGACGGCCGTGCCGGCTGGGGCGACGCGGGTGGTGTCCTTCTCGCTGGCCTGGGCGTGCCCCGACGTCAAGTTCCCCGCGGGGAGCACGTACCACAGGTGAGTGCGCCGCGCGTCTTTGCTGACCCTGCTGCAATGGCTGGCCGGCGGCTTGTCGCTGACATGGAGTCGTGTTGTGGATGGGGCAGGAGATACACCAAGTTCTATGGCGTTGATGCCGACGCAGCTGCAGAGCAGCTGGCTCATGATGCTCTTCTTGGTTAGAATTAGAACCTTTTCCTGACTGAGCCTTCCTGCAAAAGAAATTTCATTTTATTTTACCCTTATTTGAATTTTGAATTCACTGTATGACTAGAGCATATGAACTGGGAGGCCCAGATCGAGGAGTGGCAGCGACCAATCTTGCATGACAAAAGACTACCTGAATGGTAAGAAGAACTTCAGTCAGATCAATGTCATGACACTATGACCATAACTGACAATGCATAAGCTTTTGGTCTGAAACACTGAATCATTTGGTGTCATCATCAGGTATCCAGTTGCCCTGTTCAACGAGCTCTACTACCTCAACGCTGGAGGCACCATCTGGACAGGTAATGATCCAGTGACAGATAATTAGTCAGTCGCTGAAGAAAAGATCCAATTTCTGTTTCCTGATGATGAATTGGGGACTAACTAGAGAAGCTGCTGCAACTACAACAGACGGACAGCCTCCGAAGAAGGCGGGCTTCGCTTCGTCAGAGCCGTTCTCGATCGACACGCTCCTCCCAGTCGCAGCGGGCGGCAGCGCGGTGGACGGCGTCGTGCGCGCGGTGGCGTCGGCGACGGAGCGGTCCCACTCCACGGCGGCGGCGTTCGGCGCGGCGCTGCTGCGCGACGGCGAGGACAACGTGGGGCAGTTCCTGTACCTGGAAGGCATGGAGTACAACATGTACAACACCTACGACGTGCACTTCTACGCCTCCTTCGCGCTGCTGTCGCTCTTCCCTTCGCTGGAGCTGAGCCTGCAGCGGGACTTCGCGCGCGCCGTGCTCCTCCACGACCCACGCCCGCGGCGCACCTTCGACGGCCGGACCGCGCCGCGCAAGGTCCTGGGCACCGTGCCGCACGACGTCGGGCTCAACGACCCCTGGGTGGAGATGAACGCGTACATGCTGCACGACCCGGCGCGGTGGAAGGACCTCAACCCCAAGTTCGTCCTCCAGGTGTACCGCGACGCCGTGGCCACGGGCGACGCCGCGTTCGCGGAGGCGGCGTGGCCGGCGGTGTACATGGCCATGGCGTACATGGACCAGTTCGACCGGGACGGGGACGGGATGGTGGAGAACGAAGGGATACCCGACCAGACGTACGACATGTGGTCGGTGTCCGGCGTCAGCGCCTACACGGGCGGGCTCTGGGTGGCGGCCCTGGAGGCGGCGGCCGGCATGGCGCGCGTCGTCGGGGACCGCCACGCCGAGGCCTACTTCCGCGCGAGGCGCGACAGGGCGGCGCGCGTGTACGACGCCGAGCTCTGGAACGGCGCTTACTTCCGGTACGACAACAGCGGCGGCGCGACCAGCGAGTCCGTCATGGCGGACCAGCTGGCGGGGCAGTGGTACGCGCGGGCGTGCGGGCTGGAGCCCGTGGTGGAGGAGGGCAAGGCACGGAGCGCGCTGGCGACGGTGCTGGACTACAACGTGATGAGGGTGAAGGGCGGCGCCGTCGGGGCCATGAACGGGATGCGCCCCGACGGCGCCGTCGACGCGTCGTCCCCGCAGTCCAAGGAGGTGTGGCCCGGGGTCACGTACGCCGTCGCGGCGGCCATGGTGCACGAGGGCATGCCCGAGGCCGCGTTCCGGACGG
The DNA here is from genome assembly GCA_038087645.1 of Saccharum hybrid cultivar R570. Classification (NCBI taxonomy): domain Eukaryota; kingdom Viridiplantae; phylum Streptophyta; class Magnoliopsida; order Poales; family Poaceae; genus Saccharum; species Saccharum hybrid cultivar. Next base: position 3,643,796 of record JAQSUU010000564.1, on the reverse strand, counting down.
CCAAGGGCGCCCACGACGCCGCCTGGGGCAAGGACGGATTCGGGTACGCGTTCCAGACGCCCGAGGCGTGGACGGAGGACGGCGGCTACCGGTCGCTGCACTACATGCGGCCGCTCGGCATCTGGGCGATGCAGTGGGCGTTGTCGCCGCCCGAGCTCCACAAGGATCTCAGGGCACCCGGCGCGCGGTCGGAGGAGGAGTCGTCGCCGGCGGACGCCGCCCTCGGGCAGGCACAGTTCGAGAAGGTGGCGAGCATGCTGAGGCTGCCGGAGGAGCAGCAGCCTAAGGGATACCTTCGGGCCATCTACAACATCATTAGGCAAATTGTGCTCCCAGCATGAGAGCTGATTAGCTGAACGAATTCTTACTCCATACCTGAAGCAGCAGTACCGTTGAATGCAAATTGAGCCCACTATTATATGATTATATTATATTATATTATATTATATTATATTATATTATATTATATTATATTATATTATATTATATTATATAGAGATTTATATAGATGATGAAACCTTTGAAGCAAGACCATGGCGTTTTCAACAAGCAAAGACGGCCTTTTCAAACAAACAAACAAAAAAGACCATGGCTAAATGGTTTGTCCATTCACATGCTAACTGTACTAACATGATTCGTATCACATACAAAAGAATCCACCAAGATGAACTGCAGCAACAGAATTATTGCCAACTCGCAAGGTACGCATCATTCCATGAACCACGTAATTGAGAGCCAAACACCAATATCTATTTACAGGAACAAAAGCACAAGAGCCAAGAGCAAGCAAAACATAAAATATGACTCGGGTAAACATAAAAGAATGCACCAAGATTACTTGACAAGCTGTGAAGTTGCGAAACAAGGTTTCATTCAAACTGAATAGGATGTTTAAAGTTGCATTAACCAACTACTAGTAGATACTACAGAGATGCCAGGTATCACAACTCAAGGGGTTACAATCTCTTTCGATAACCAAGTCAAGCCCTACCCGATGCATCCACAGACATCCAAAAAGATGCAAACACTGGAACAGGCGCCAAAAGCGGCATCCAACACGATCTTGCTGTCGGCAAAGTTTGAGAGATGAGGCTCATGCTGTCCACTGCCCACCAGCACCATATCCAGCAGCAGCAGGCTGTGGCGAGACCCCTTTTGCTGCAGCAGGCTGCTGTGGATTTGCAGGGGGCGCAGCATAGCCACTCTGAGTAGCTGCTGATGCTGCAGACTGATCATAACTTGGAGGATTTGTAGGTGGCTGGGTGTATCCTGCCTGGCCATACGCAGGCTGACCGGCTGCTGGCGCAGAGGAGGCATAACCAGCCTGACCAGTTGCTTGACCAGGAGGACCATATCCTGGCTGTGCGTACGCACTTCCATAGTTAGGATCTGCTGGAGCCCCCTGGTACCCATAGTTCGCATTAGCTTGAGCTGCTTGATCACCATATGCTGGTTGGGTCTGCGGGTACTGTGCATAGCCACCTTGCTGTGTGCCTTGCTGAGGATAGCCTGGAGCTGCTGGTGCACTCTGACCATATGGAGCTGGTGCCGGCCCACCCTGCTGTGGGTAACCCTGTTGCGCATACCCATCAGGTCCAGTTGCTGCACCGTATGTTTGCCCATAAGCAGGAGGCTGCTGAGACGGTGGCCCATAAGATGCAGGTGGCGCCTGGTAGGAGCCATCTGCGGCCGGAGCACCCCTGGGCGGCCATTGTCCAGGTCCACCGTATGGAGGCCTAGCATAGGGATCTGGCTGTTGAGGATAGCCTTGCTGCGGGCCCATTGGTGGCTGACCATAGTACTGCTGGTTCGGAGGGGGAGCATTGTATCTAGGATCACCATACCCATGACTGTAGTTCTGTTGAGGCGCATGTTGCGGATACTGAGGTTGGCCATAGTTAGGAACCTGGGATTGCCCATAACTGTTGTAATTCCCTGGCCCAGGAGGGTAGCTTGGTGGCTGGCTATCATATGGCTGAGATCCCTGCTTGTAGTAGTCAGAACCACCACCACCCTGGTACGACGGATGGGGTGGAGGACCCTGCCTCTGGTCCCAGCCCATGCCACCTCTTGGTGGTCCCTGCGGCGGGTAGCCACCGTAGGGTGCGTTGTAGTTTTGAGGTGGAGGCATACCTCTAGGTGGGTATCCATATCCATGATTCTGAGAACGTGGCCCCCACTGAGAACCTGCACCATGACCCTGAGGGCGGTAACCTTGTGGACCATATCCGCCAGATTGGTTTGTATGCTTTGAAAATGTCTGTACAAGAAAGCATGTTAGAAACCAAAAGGGGAAGTAAATAACAGACACTACAAACTAACATAAAGACAAAGGTAATAGGAAGCCATCAAGGGGCAGCCAGACTGTTCACATTGCAGTTAAATAAGAACAGCATTAAGAATATATATGCCTGCATAGTAGCTCATATCTCATACTTCTTAAACACTGTCCAGCATTAATCACTAAATCGTTCAAGAAACAATGTTCAAGAAAAGAAATCCGTTAACAAAATCTCCACGAATTTCTGTGGACAACATTATGCGACACCATTAATACAATAGGAATATCAATAATACCCTTGCTTAACCATCATTAAAAATTGCAACAAGAAATGTAGAATAAAAAGAAGGGTTACTTCATAATTTAAAATATAGGTGCATCTCATAAACATAAACAGCTTCAATAGAGAACACAATAATATCGAGATTAAATGCACTGCATCACACATTATCAAATAGCAACCGTTACTAATGGGGGAAAAATAACGCTAAGCAACCCAAACTCTAGTTAAGAGTGTCATACCAAATAAGTAACAATGTGTAAATCCTTAATCATTTAGCTATAGCATATGGAAGTTGTTTTTTTGCAGACAACATACAGTCACAAACAATTCAGTTTAGCAAACCTATACATGGTGATGTAGTAGCCTTGTCATGGCAATGATACACTTGTTGCAGTCTTCCAATGCCATACCATTTCTGTTTCCTTTCGGCAATGAGCCTTACCAGTTACCGACTACACAAACCATGCAAGGGTAAGGGATAATGATCAATATCCCTCTTCGGTGCAAGTAAACGATGACCCCCATGAAGAAAGCTAGCTGTATCTGCATTAGGATGCCCAACCAACTCCAAATTGGCACCTTCAACAAAAATCATTGATGGAAACTGGAAGCGAGTGAACTTGATGTGTCAGTTCAGACTGCTTATGTAGGAAATAGAATCATATCTTATCTAGCAACTGGATAATCCGCTGGTATGGTAATACAGAGCGTGCAAAGCTATAGTCATGGACATTGTGATCCATTTTAATTCAATTAAGCATGCCCATGTTTATTGTTAAGGGTGATAGATGAGGAAAGTCCTACTCATAGTGTATGTCCTACGAAGAAAAGTCAAGCTAATGGGATCAATAATCCAATCAGTATCCAGATATCCCAGACGAATCATTTGCTATGTATTACAGCACAAAAGTTCATTTCTGAATTGTATGATCATGCACTCTTTTTGACTCTTCAATAATTCATATTATTTAACAAATAAATAATTCACGAACTTTGCTCCAATGGACAGGTATGGAATGTAAGGATGCATGATCCAGTAAAAACGAGAAGGGAAAATAAGCCATAAAAAGTTCACAGTGCTTAGCACCCAGGATAAGGGATTTTGACGAGGGAAAGGAAGTGATATATTCATTGAGGTAATGAATCTGATTTACAAATTTTACATCCTTAATCTTGAGAAAGCAATGGTGTCTTGTTTGTCTTTCATCAGAAGATGAGAACTCAAACACAAAGAAGAACTTACCTTCCAGCCCAATTAGGCACTGCTATATATCAAGATGGATACTTCATACAAGGCCAATTGTAGAGAAGAGTGATTAGTTTAAAACAAATCTTAAAATTCAAGGGTCCAACACACCCCAACGAGAGAAATGGCAATATATTCACAGTATGAATAACAAAGTACGAAAGCAAAGTGTTTTTGTTTATAACAAAAAATATCAGTACACTTGGGACACCTATACAAGCTAGAAAGCTTATCAGGGAATTCTCAAACTTTTGATCAGAAAGATGGTACGAATTGCATGCAAGGCATATTATGAAATCCAAATATCAGTACACTTGGGACAGCTATACAAGCAATAAAGCTTATCAAGAAATCTCAAGTTTGGCTTGATCAGAAAAGACGGTACAAATTGCATGCAATGATAAAGCAGGCATATTACGAAACCCAAAAGCTAAGAAACCAATCGGTCAATAATAGCATTGTAATAAGGCCATGTTCTCAATAGGCATGCCATGAATTTGTCTTGGGTAACAAAAATATCATGAAGACAACATTGAATTTGGTATCTACCATCACAAAAGTAACCATATCATGAACCAAGAACAATCAATCATGAAGCATGATCACATCATGATCACATCATCAGCAACCATCAGAATAAAATCACAGATTGCATGAACAATCAAAAGCATAAAGTAGTACTTAACAATGAAAACACAAATCGCCAACCCAAAAAAAAGGGCAAAGGAAGACCGCGTCACCTGATTCATAGCTTGCTTGATCAAATCCTTTACAACTTCAATCTGCTTCTTATTCCCAGTAACACGTACAATTCTTTCAGTCAATGTAACACCCTCTGGAGGATGTTGGGGTATTAACTACAAAAAAAAAAATCAAAGTTAAACATCCCCTTAGACCTCTCAGTATATACGAGTTGTAAAAGTTTGATAATGGCAAGCCATCATGACAAGTGACATGTCTACCTGAATACGAGCACCAGATTTGGTCTGCATGCCTTTAATTGTCTCACCCCCTTTTCCAATAATGAGACCAACCTATGAAATAAAGGTAATGGTTGAACATATAAAATGGCACACTATAACAACATCGTTAGCACCAAGAAAGAACCTTGTTATCAGGAACTGTCATCTCAAATTGCTCTGATCCAGGCTGTCCACTTCCAAATCCTCTAGCTATTAAGGCAGGGGAACCGCCAGCCTCAGCCTGGAATAGAGCGTAGAGCATCCAAGGGAAATTTTAGAACTAGCGTGCAGATGAGAACACAGCTCAAAGGGCAACACAAATTAAGGAATCAGCACATATTCAGTGTACCTCAGCTATGACACTCTTAATAAGCTGCTCAGCTTTATCAACGCTTCCAAGTGATCCAACTAGTTCAACCGACCGAGTCAGGGCATTTGAGTCCACATCGGCATCCTTGGTGATTTGGATCTGTGCACCCGAGCTCGTTTGCAAGTTCCTGATTGTCTCACCATTTTTTCCAATAAGGACACCGACCTGCATGAATTCCCACAATTAGAATAGACTGAATAACATGTAAAAGAAATTGTAGTTTCTACAGTAAATGTTCTTATCTCTGTCATTTGTTTTCGATATTCGTGCAAGACCTCTCTAAAAATATATATAAGCAGAATCTGGCAGCAAACGAGTTTGCTGGGAATAATATACCTTGCTGTTGGGCACATCAATCTTACGAGAAATCTCATGTGCATCAGTTGCTGCATCACCTTCCGGCTGGGGAACTTCAGCCGCTGCTTCAAGCGGCTTCTCATCAGAAGCCGAATCCGGAGCAGGAGCGGCAGCGCCGTTATCACCATCCATCGCTGCCCCATCGGTCGGAGCAACCTTATCCTCCGCAGCTGCGGGCTCCTCCACATTCACGGAGGACCCATCGTCCTGTTGCTCAACCCCTGCTCCCAATCGAGAAAAACGATCGAATCAATCAATCGGATGAGCCACAAGCTTCATCTAGAAGTAAAAGCGCGATAAACCATAGATTCCAGAAAAAGAGGGGCTGAGAGATCCACCTGTGGCGGCGTCGGGCTCGCCGTCCACGCGCGGGCGCTTGGCGTCCTCGCCGGTGCCGTTCGCCTCCGCGTCGGCGCCGACCTCCTCTAGCTTCCGCTTGTTATCGACTTCGGCCGTCGCGGCCTCCTCCTCCTCCTGCGCGGCGACGGCGGATTCGGCGACCGCGGGAAGCTCCTCGGGGGCTACAACCTCCCGAGGCGGCGTTGGCGGCGCGGCGTCAGCGTCCGCCATGGGGGACGAAAGGATTAGGGTTTGAGGGTTTTCGCCGCCCCGGGTTTTTTTTTTTTTCTTAGCACGGGTCGGCGTGGATGTCCTCCGGATGACGAGATGCAGCCGGTGGATGTCCTAGCCCGTTTATATACAACGGAAACATCGGGCGTTTCTTGCTGCAGATACTACGTGTCATATGTAGAGAAACGTATTTCAATGTTGTGCTGGTTTTTTTTTTGGTAAAAGTCAAAGCGAATTCGTAATACTACCAAATATGCTCGTGCGTTGCAACGGATCCAATACGTAATGAGATGTAGCACGGGTCATGAGTTCGAGTCAAAAATAAAATTAACTTAGTGGTAAAAATCTTTGTTTCTTAAGAAGTCAAAGATTAAAATGGTTGTGATCTCTTATTTATTGTTTGTTTTTACTCTTATTACATTTATTAGAACACGAAAAAACCAAGTGGAGAAAATAATGAAAACAAAATAAAAAAAATCGAGGTAGCATCAAAAACATCCACGAGAAAAAAAAATCTAAGCATACTCGAAGCCAAATAAAAACAGTCACGATAAAAATTAGAATGTACTCTAGAAAATAGCCACCGAAAAAATCATAACATATTCGGAGCCAAGTGAAAATAAAAATAAGCATACTTGAAGCCAAATAGAAATAGTCATGACAAAAATTAGAATGTACTCTAGAAAATAGCCACCGGAAAAATCATAACATATTCGGAGCCAAGTGAAAAGCGTCCAAACGAACGTAAAGCAACACGTATTCGGAGCAAATAAAAACGAACAAACCAGAAAAAAGTGAAAAAAGAACAGAAAATAAATGAAACAAAAAATTATATCCTTCTTTCCTCTTTATTAGATTTCATTTGGACTAATTACTCGGAGTTGGAGAGTTCGATTAAGATTTCTAGTTCTCCATATTATTATATTTTTCCTATTTGGATTAAGATTCCTATCCACCCAAAATCGGAGATATCTAATTGGATTAGGATTTCTAGTTATATAAAGAGAATGACTATAAGTGGTTTTCCATATTCACAAAGTTAGTTAAGCGATGGCCGGACCAAAAAAATAAGTGGAGAGAAATTTTGTCTCTTTATTATTATATATATAGATAAGCTACTCCATAATGTGACACCAAAGTAAAGCACTCCCTCCATTCAAAAAGATGTAATGTATAATAATAGTGATATAAGGCAAATTATTCAAAATTTGACCAAATTTATGTAAAAAGATACTAACACTTATCATACTAAATAAGTACAACTAAATTTACTACGAATTACTAGTATATTTCCATGGTATATCTCTTTATATTCATAGCTATTGATTGATAGTAGTTTTAATATAAATTTGATTAAATTTAGGATAGTTTAATTTTGACTATACCTCAAATTTGACGGAGAGAATACTATATGTAATAGTATGAAGTATAAGGTAATCCTATCTCAATGGCCTCTAAGCGTCTCGATGTCAATGTGAGCCGTCACTGTATGGTCCATTTGATTTTATATACTTTTATAGGAGATAAACTTATTTATGCACATGCGTGTGATGAGTGTTTCATATGCACACCCTATTCATTGTACGATGCGCGGTCTCCTTGTGCTCATGGAAGTCGCACTCACCCATCGTCTTGTCGTCTCCCTCTCTCTCTCTTCTAGGGACCTCGAGATCCAGAACCTGACCAAGGTTAGGGTTTTAAGGTTTCGGATCGGGGATTAGAGTTTTTGTGCTCTCTGGCTATAAACGATAGTTTGGGAGGGCTGGTTGATAAGTGGTGGTGGCAGTCGAGACAGCGACAGGACGGGTTAATAGGAGCGTTGCACATCAGAACATTTGGAGAGGCCATTTAGGCGCTACACATCCGACTGTCATTAATCAGCAAAACTCATCGGAAGCCAAAAAAAAGGTGGGGGGAGGGGAGCTAGATTTTTCACTAGCTGATAGTCCAAAATGATTGTGGATATTTTTTCTATATATATAGTAATGGCGCCCCACATTTGTTTTTGTGACGTTAATCAATTTGGACGGCAAATGACGACTAGAACGCAAGGAGCTGCCGCAAGAGTAAGGGCCTGTTTAGTTGCCCATGCAACCCAAAAAAGTTTGCACAGTACCTGTCACATCGAATCTTGCGGCACATGCATGGAGTACTAAATGTAGACGAAAGAAAAAACTAATTACACAGTTTAGTTGTAAATCACGAGACAAATCTTTTGAGCCTAATTAGTCCATGATTGGACACAAATTGCCAAATAAAATGAAAAGTGCTATAGTAGCCGAACCCAAACTTTTTCACCAACTAAACAACCCCTAATGTGATGGCAACGAAGAAGACGACAATATGTGGAACTATGACATTTTTTTTGCACGTGGAGGTTCTATAAACATGTTTTTTTGCATGAAGATGGGATAGAGTGATGGTTCACAACGTAAATGTGAGTTCATGAAGCGACAAATTTAGCTAGGCCTGAGATTGGGGTTCTTACATTTATTGGTTGCCGTTGGAGGTGGATTGTTTCTACGAAACCTAATAATATATATGTTTTGGGGATTTTGAATGGTCTTGAGTTCCTTAAACTTATACATAGTACTCCTTCCTTCAAAATTACAAGATGTTTTAAACTTTTTTTAGATACATAGGAAACATGCCCGTGTGTTGCATCGGAAGAAACAAAATTACGAAGAAAAGAAGAACAAGGAATGTTCCTAGCCTCTCCCTACATCGTAATTCACATAAGTTAGCCAGGAGCTTGGTGCTGACATGTTAGACTGGGATTAGTTTGTCCACATATGATTATGATGGGAGTTCTATCTTGACTTTCCATGTTGCACCCTCAATGGGAATTTTACTCGTACATGCATATAACTTGGAAGTATATTTATTTATACCATTCTGGAAAACTTTAACGGAATTAGGATACCTAATCTTAGACTTAGATAAGTAGATCTCTTGAGTTTATCTCCATTAGTAGAGGAGGAAGTCGACCCGTGGCTACTTGGAGCAGGCCAAACATAGAACGTAGAAGTCAGGAAAGGTGTATCCTGTAGTTGTACAGTTGTCGCGACTCCCTTCTTGGTCAACCTAAGATTTGAGGAGAAATTGGGCAACAACCTTCCTTTTACTCCTGGGCTTGGTTAGATCGTTTTGCTTTCGGGTTTGGTGTGCTAACCTCTCTCGTTCGCATCGGTTGTCGATAGGGTTAGGGAACCTAGTTTTTTTTATATGCCCTATGTAATAGGGAGCGCAACTGGATTTTAGTTTTGCGACCCAATCAGGTTGCGTGCGTGGGGTTGCCTTCCTTAGGACTCAATACAAACTGCTCAAGATCACAGTTCACGATTCGATCCATCATATGAAGCAATTGCGAATATAATTGTTGGTTTTGTGTGAAATTAGAAATGCAACAATAATGTGATGTGTGAACCCTTGTTTTTATGAAGAATTGTTCAAAGGCCTATATTGTTGTCTTTTCATTGTCTTTCACATTTATTTTGTACTTGTGATTTTTTAAATGGAAAAACACAAATACTTTGAAGAATTGGAGACCATCGGCTCCAAGACTCTGGCGGTAAAAACGGTGAAAATTGTAAAAACAAAACAATGGCTTCGTTTGTGACCTTGAACAATCACAACCCTCGGCTCTTGTGCTAAAGATCGGAAATATGGGTATCGTACATGACGGAAACAATCACACCATGGAAACATAATCCGCTACCCGTCGATGCTGGTTTTTTCTAAAATGGAAGTGCACGCTCGTGGCCAATGGCAGCGCGCCACATGGCCGTGGGGCCTTTTTGTCGGTATTTGCAGTTAGAAATTAAGGATGCAGGTGCAAGCAGGTGTGGCCGATGATCGTTGCTGACCGGACCGGAGAAGCGGTCACGACCGTCAATCAGTCGCTCCTCCTATCCAGTTGCCCTAGCTCACCTGCCCACGCCCTCGCAGGAGCCGCTGAATGGAAGCCACACGCCCCAGCATAGACGCCAAGAAGCAGCTCGATCGTCCATAGCCAGCAGCCCTAGCTGCCCAGCTATATAAGCCGCGCTGCCCTCACCGACCTCGGTTCCCAAGCCGCCGCCGGCCGCCGCTCTCTTCCTTGCCCCAAGAGCAACGCGTGATGCTCAACTCCCTTAGACTGGACGTGCCGCCCTGGACACCTGTGACGTCGGAGACCGTGGCGTCCTCGCCGAACTGCCAAAGCCGAAGCTGGGTCTCACCGTCCTCCCCGATGAAGGCAAGGAGTAGGGTTTGCGTCCCGAGGCCTGCTCCCGTCTACCGCTGTCCGCTGGCCGAGCTGCGACGTCCTCCTCACCTTGTCCCGCACCATGCGCGGCAGCCGCAATGCCAAGCCGGTCCGCTCTGCCGCCGTCGCGCCGTCTGCTCCGAGCCTCGCCGAATCGCTGTCGCGCCAAGCTGTCTCCATCGCACAAACGCAGCATTGATCCGATCCGCCGCGCCTCGGGATACCCTCGCCGAGCCGACGTCTTTTATTTCGTTATTTTCATGTTCTTTATTTTTTTGTTAACCAGTTCAGATCCAAAACTCCAATTTTTTATATTTTCTGCAAATAACTCAGCATATGAAACTCTGATTTTTTCTCGTGAGACAAAACCCAGTCCGTGCCGTGCTACTCTTGACAGTGAAGACAGAGACAAACTTCTGTCCCTCAAAAAAACGGTTGAAACAGGACTCTTAGGAGCAGACGAAGAAAGATATTTCAACTACGAATCTAACAGAGAGAGAAAGGAAGGCATTGCCTTAAAAAGGAGAAAGTGCAAGAAGCACTCCGTATATCAGACCAGGAACACACGAATAATATAGAGGTATAGATTAGAATTGGAAAGTATAAACATATGGAAACGAAGGATTCCTATTTAGATTAGGATTCTTGTATAGACACGGGTTATATATACGATGAGTCTAGATAGAAAAAAAATTCTCCATCGTCCGATAGTTAAAGGAAGACGGACCAAACAAATGAATGGATGAAAAAAGCTTGAAATTTTGCCTCTTTATTATTAGGGATAGATAATAACTTTTGCCACTATATCTAGTAAAATAATATATTATATATCTAAAAAAAGTCAAACGTCTTTATAGTTTGAAAAGGATGGAGCAGTATATAAGAAATCATTTCTTTAAGTAAGAATTACAAATCCTTCCATATCAATGATGCTTGTCCCATCTAAAGTCTTCCTTGCTTTCAAAACTCACTGAAAGTACGTTGGCTTATGTCATTTGTGAATTTCTCTGATCTCTACATGTTTTTTTTAAAACATCTCGTTGCGCTTATGTCATTCGTGAAAGCATCCTCTCATCTGTCATCTCTACATGTTTTTTTTATAAATAAAAGCTCATCGCAAAGAAGTTGTAATCAAGGATAATAATAATCATCATCATCAAATTTGAAAGGCACCTTGCGATTTCGAACTTTCTACGTTTTCCAAGGCCATGTTTAGTTCACAGAAATTTTTGCAAAATTTTTTAGATTTCTCGTCACATCGAATCTTTGGACACATGCATGAAGTATTAAATATAGATAAAAAATAAAACTAATTATACAGTTTAGACGAAATGGACGGGACGAATCTTTTAAGCCTAATTAAATCATGATTGGACACTAATTACCAAATAACAACGGAATTTACTACAGTATCATTTTGCAAAATTTTTTACAACTAAACAGGCCCTAAATTCAAATCAAAAAACAGAAAACGGATTCGGTACAACTACTGGCCCGACCGACCGGTCGGTCACCCATGGCCATGGGGGTCGGACTTGCAGTTGCAGTTGGGCTCTTCTGATTCGCCTCCTGGGTGGCACATTCCCTCCGTCCCGTCCCGTGACTTCCATACCCATCTTTCCTGAGGTGGGGGGCCCACTTCGCCGCCCCCACCGCCCTTCTCTCTTCCCCGTCTCCGACTCCACTCCTCTTTTCCCCTCGCCGCCGGCGATCCCGAACCGGGAGCGGAGCGCATGGCGGCGGGCCCGGACGAGAGCTGGGGCGCGCGGGGCGGCAACCCCACCGGGGACGCGCACGCGTCGACGAGCCGCGCGCCCGCGGGCCCGGGCCCCGCCGGGGAGGCGGAGGGCGCGTCGCCGGACTCGCTGCGGAACACGCCCTCCAACATCGCGCGGCTGGAGGACGCGATCGGGCACTGCGCGGCGCGCCGCAAGTACCTCGCGCACACCAAGAGCCCCTCCGACGGCAAGGACGTCCGCTGGTACTTCTGCAAGCTCCCCCTCGCCGACAAAGGTGCGCCGTCCCCCGTCCATCCCCCCTCGCCTGTGTTTGACTTGGCCGTTTCGGTTTCATGCGGTGGTCCGGCTCCGCCAGTTGATCGGTGACCCCACGTACTCAGCTGCTTCCGACCAGCTCACCCACCATGGTCCATGGCGCATGCCAACTGCTTGGGGTTTAGATGCCACAAAAACTAGATACTATTCTGGGCTAATAACTCATGTGGAGGCTTCAAAAGGATCGGTCCCCGAACCTGCAAATTGGGGGTTGCAATTTTAGTCCCATGTGACTTCTATCTGATTTAGGAATTAGAATCATTATAATTATAATTGAACAGTAGCAGAGCATGTCTACACAGTTCAGCACACCTGCTATTATTGTAGACTTGTAGCTGATTGCTCTCCTGAACTATCACATTGTCGATGCTTGAGGTTAAAGTTTTACTGATTCGACTCTTAACGATCGCATGTGGTTTATTGTTGATGCAGTGCTGTCTTCTTCGGTACCACAGACAGAGATAGTCGGGAAAGGAGACTATTTCCGGTTCAGCGAGAGGGACTCTCTGGCACTGGAGGCGTCTTTCTTGGAGGTTACAATCTCAACACGGATGCCTAAATGTTTAGTTAGAAATTTATACCATCTTTAATATTAATTCTACAGCTATTGAAGTACAATGTATATGTAAGCTGATAACATCGTCAGGTAGTTGATCCATGATGGTGATTTTTTGTCTAATTTTGTGCATTTATGTACAGTATAATCTATCTTGGCACATTTGTTATTTTATTAGACTTGTTTGCTCTTTTTTTTTAACACATCTGATACAGTATAAGGAGAACTGCATCCATTCTTAATAACTTTCTCTTGAAGTTCACGTTATTGGTTACTGTTTGTAGAGGGAGGAAGAGCTGCTTGCGTATTGGTGGAGGGAGTACGCTGAATGCAGTGCAGGACCGAGAGGATCCTTGGTTGAAAGTGATGATTCTGCATATCTTTATAAGGTGGAGGAAGAGCGGGTTGGGGTTCCTGTGAAAGGTGGACTATATGAGGTCTGTAATCTCTGAATCATCATGTATGGATCATTGGGAAGCATTCTACCCATTATCGTCGACTAATCTCAGTATGTTATCTAGGAGTTTGTTGTTTTCATAACAACCTACTGTTCTGCAGGTTGATTTGATGAGGCGGCATTGCTTCCCTGTGTACTGGAACGGTGAAAACAGGCGTGTCTTGAGAGGCCACTGGTTTGCTCGCAAAGGTGGTGTTGATTGGATTCCCTTGCGCGAGGATGTCTCTGAACAACTTGAGTTAGCGTATAATTGTCAGGTACAAACCTTTTGTGGAGTGTTCTTTAGTGACATTTGCCCAATACTATCAGCATGCATTTTCTGGATTGCCAATTCACCATAACTATTAAGGATTTTTGGACAGTCATTTGCTCTAGGAATGATAACCAAGCTTGCCTCACCATATCCAAATATTTTTAATTAATCCATTGGGCTGGACGCTCAATCTTGAACTGTTTAAAGAATCTTTGGATAGTTGATTTGTGCTACAAGGGATAACAAAACTGGGATGGGAACATAGCTCTGAACCATGGGCATCAGGATTGTGATGGAAAATGATATAACTACATATGACGGGATGTTACCTACACTGTGCATGAAACCATGAACCTTTCTCCCTAGTCATCTTGTACTTGTTAGTTTCATCCCTGTACTCATACTACCTTATCTGATTTTTAGCTCAGAAAACAGCTGAACACCCTGTTGTTGTCAAAACTAGGTCTGGCATCGTCGAAAATTTCAGCCCTCAGGCCTATTTGCAGCAAGGGTTGATCTCCAAGGAAGTACACCGGTATGTAATGCTGATAATGCTTCCTCAGAAAATGAAGATTGATAATTTGGAGTCAAGCTAAAAAAAATTTGTGCAGGATTTGCATGCTCTTTTTACGGGAGAGGATGATACTTGGGAAGCTTGGCTTGTCTTTGATACAGGTCCTAAGCTTGGTAGCAACACAATCAAATTAAGGCGCGGATTTTCTCCTTCTGAATCTGCAAGTACAAAGCCTTCACAGGTACCATGTTGCTGTTTTTTATTGCCATTATCTATCCAGTGTTTTCAGAATTTGCAAGTTGATGCTTTTACTTTTTTTTATTCTAAAAGGAAACTGAAATCTTGATGTTCGGTCCAGTGTTTGCTGCTTATTTGTTCTTTATTTTGTAAGCCTAAAATGTTAGCATCTCAATGGATTGCAGTTTAGCTATAGGAACAGGTTCAGAGTTAACAGCATCATGAGGACTGGTAAACCAACTACGTTATATCCTGTTGAACATGTGATCTGGTGCTCTGAGATGAATTATATACAATTAGCAAGAGTGAATTTTCTGTAGTGCACAGATGAAAGTCACCATCTCACATCTCACTAGCCTAGCATTCTGCTGCCTGTGAGTTTGGTCGTACCTATGGTTTTGTATCTCTCATTCAGCAGGAAAAACACTAGCAAAACAAATCTACTAGTACGGAAAAACTGCTTAATTCTCTTTTTCTGCCTCAAATTTTGAAATGCACTCCTATTTTTGGTTTGTCAACTTGGATTGTATCAGATCCTGTAAGTATGAATCTGGAATGAGAATAATAGCCTTTCACCATCTTACTGTAGCTGTGCTCTACAATCAATTCTTGTTTAGTGTATAACTACCATCTAATTCTTTGTCAGGATGAGTTGCGTCAGACAAAAGAAGAGGAAATGGATGACTACTGCTCTCAGGTATTTACTATTTGAGGCATAGCGACCTTTTCTTTCTCCATATCAGTAGTGTTAATTTGGAAGTGAGACTGGCGTGCTCTGTGAACTGTGTTCCCCCAGGCAAAAGATTTAGGTATACTTAATTATTACAGGAAAAGGTACTTCAGAGTATCCCCCCACCCCACCCACCCACACCCAACTATATTCTCAAGTTAACTTAATTCCCTTACTGGCAGGCTGTTAGCAACATTTTTGTTTAATATATCACTAGGTGGCATGATGTAACCTTTTGTACCCAAAAAGACATGAGGCCACTCGCGATGCTCCAAGTCTCCAACATGGCATTGTCTTAGGAAATAATTAGGTGTTTTACCTAGGATAAAATCTGATGTGAACATTAAAAGATGAGGGAGGAGAAGCTAATGTGTACATGAAGAAACAAGCTTGGCTCAGATCTAGAACCACAAAACAAACATTGGGGGGAAGGTGGTGTCCTCATAATTGGTTAACTCATTTGTCTGTTGGCCTTGTAAAGTACCATAGGCACTATGTATGGGCACTATTCAATGGTGTGTTTAATGGTTTTTGCACTTGCTCACCTCTTAGACATCACTTTGGACATTTTGCATTGGGATTGGCCTGATTGCAGATGACTGCATGCACAAAACTATATAGTTCAATGGGGCACTTCTTCTATCGCCTGAATGCTTAGCCCTATCTATCAATCTTACACGAAAGGTTGCCACGTTAATGGATATCAGAGGATCATTGTGTTCAAAATATTTTCCCTAAGTTTTACATGGTTTTGTGTGCAGCAAAAAACTTTGAAGTGATAATAAATTCTGCAATTGTTCCTTAATAGGTTCCAGTTGGTCATCTGGTATTCATGGTTCATGGCATTGGACAGAGGCTGGAGAAAGCTAATCTTGTTGATGATGTTGTTGATTTCCGTCGAGTAACTGCTAACCTAGCTGAAAGATACCTAACTTCTTATCAAAGAAGTACCCAGAGGGTTCTATTTATTCCCTGTCAGGTAGAAAACTCAAAGTTAACTTTAAGTGATACATCCTGCTAAGATTTTTTTTCCTCTCGAATAAGCAGGAGATCTGCACATTTCTTTTTCTTGTAAGAAGAGTACCCGAGTTCAGAAACACCACTCTCGAACTACTCTTGTCTGGCTCTCACACAACCAACAGAACCCTAGCAATACAACGAGCGTGCTAATAAAGAATTCTGGACTCGGGCATCTTGAGTTAAGGGTTAACATGCAGTCCATAGTTGATCTCATAATTGACTGCTTTGTTATATATTCTAACAAAATGGGTCTAGCACTTGACAGTATCACTTTTTCATATTGTCTGGTTTAGCATGAACTAAAAAACAAGATATGCATGAATGGCGGTTATCTAACATTCACAGGCATTTCGATCTATGTATTTATATATACTTAGTCATACATTGCTACTGCTAAGTGTAAACAAATAACATTTGTTTAGTTGTTTCTTATTTAGTTATTTATGTTATTAAGAGTAACAGATTAACAAATTGATTTTTTCATTAGTCATGATATATCATATGGTTATATCTCCATTTGTTGATGATTTCTATTTCTAATAATGATGCTTATTATCATAGTGGAGGAAGGGCTTGAAGCTCAGTGGTGAAAGTACTGTTGAGAAACTCACTTTGGATGGAGTTAAAGGTCTTCGAGTCGCGTTAGGTGCCACAGTTCATGATGTTCTATATTATATGAGTCCTATCTACTGTCAGCATATTATTGACTCGGTAATTTGCTATATTACTGCAGTACCTTCTGTTTGTTTTTTTGGTGGAAAGTCCTTGATTTCGTTTCGTGGCTTTAGAATCAAATCTGATTAGTCCAAGCAACTGTGATGACACAGTGTCTTTGAACTCCATCTTACAGCTCCAGTTATCCTCCTTTGGTGTACATTAGAAATCATGAATATTCCCATGCTATTTTTTGTGCTGTATTACCTGATTGATAGAAAGCATTGTTGAACTCAGTACAACAAATTAGTGACTTGAACTTATTACAGGTCTCGAACCAGTTGAACAAACTGTACATGAAATTTCTGAAGAGAAATCCTGGTTACAGTGGAAAGGTTTGCAGTTCAATAGTTCATGACCCGTTCACAATGTTCTTTATAATTGCCATTATGTTGATAATTAGACAAGAATTTTTTTGCCTTGCCCTATTTTGCAGGTTTCATTGTATGGCCACTCGTTAGGAAGTGTTCTGTCATATGATATACTTTGTCATCAAGAATCCCTTTGGTCCCCATTTCCGACAGAGTATCTGAACATGGAAACATCTGATCGGAGTCAAGGAGCAAAATCAGCCAACGATGTTGCTCTGCATGATTCAGGCACAAAGGATCATGATACTTCTACTCTAGGGCATTCTTGTGCTGATAACGCACACAGCGTCATTGATGAAGATAGAACCATAACTGACGCGTCACATACAGACAGCATCCTCCCATCATGTGTGCTTGAGGATTCACCAAATAACCATGAAACTGTTGTGCCACGTGGTGCAGTTGTTGCTGAGCAAAATGAAGAAGAAAATAAGGTTGAGAATCATCAGACGGTGTATACTGGGGAAGGGACAACTTCAGGTGTAAGCACAAAAGATGCTGAAGGATCAAGCATTTCAAGATCTGCTGAGGAAGTCCATGAAGAGGTCCTTGACGAAGAAAAATTGATGGTCCTTGACAAGGGCAAATTGATCATTTCACTAGAAGAAGAGGTGTGAATACATGGAGTTTGTCTGATTTAATATGTGCTATCTTAGAATCATCTAACTTCATCAGAAGGTCGCCAATTGTTGATTGCCTTGAAAGAAACGATTAACATAAACATATATTTAATTAGTAGTGAAATAAATGTATTATAATAAAATAACAGTGTTATCTTGCAGCCAAGCAAATAGCGCAAGTTAAACTGACATAACAAATTGATGCCTATACTCTCCTTTATTCAGGTGAAACGTCTTAAAGCTAGACTAGATCATCTTGAACAACATAATCATCTAGTGAGTGAAAGCACCAGTGGTGTTGAGTATCATGAAGGTAAGTAGTTTCTTTCAATCCAAGGCATCTTGTAGAAGGCTTCTAGTGTGTTCCTTTTCTGATGTATTTATTCAAATTTTGATGTATATTTGTGGCAGGTAAAAGTGACAATCATGCATTGAACTCAGGCAAACTTTTCACGGCGCAAGGAAGTACAAACCAGTCCTACTCACCACAAATCAAATACACAAAACTAAACTTTAAGGTGATATCACCCTAGTTATTTTGTGTATTCTGTCATTGTTTTTTTGACTTGAATTTTATGTCACTATTGCAACATTTTTGGATATTCAGGTTGACACATTCTTTGCTGTTGGATCTCCCTTGGGTGTCTTCCTTTCCCTGCGTAATGTCCGTATTGGTATTGGTATGCAACCTTTGACTGATAATAATTCATGTTTATAAGGGTCCCAACAATAAGCCCTATGTGCCCGCCCCCACCCCCACCCCCCACACCCCCCAACCCACCATTGTTGATGTCTTTGTTTTGTTTTTACAAATTTAAATAGTGCTCTTCTTAGGTTTAGATTGTATAGCGCTTCATCACCTTTTGAACTACCTGCTCGATAAGGATTCATCCATGAGTAGGTAGAACAAGATTATTTACCCTTCGTTGCATGGTACCCTGAACAATGGAATTGTTGAAAAATTGTTCCTATGTATCATCAAGGATTATGTTGATAGTGGCACATGCTTCAAGCTACTTTTAGCATTTCTTTGTGTGCAGCGACTTACAAGCATTCCTGGCAACTGGCTAGTGCTTCCATATTGCCAGCTGTTCCATGTTTTGTTTGTCTTATATCATTCCATGAATTGTATCTGAATTCTATACCTTGTTCTACAGGCAAAGGGAAAGATTATTGGCAAGACGAGAACATAATTGAAGAGATGCCATGCTGCCGGCAGATGTTCAATATTTTTCATCCCTTTGATCCTGTAGCATACAGGTTTGTAGCTTTCTTACACTTTTTTCTTATCTCATCTTTGGAGAGTTTGTAAAACATACAATACCGCAGCAGAACTGAACATTGGCTTCCTGATATGAAAAGATGTGCTTACAACAACAACAACAACAAAGCCTTTAAGTCCCAAGCAAGTTGGGGTAGGCTAGAGTTGAAACCCAACATGAGCCCCTAGTCACGGTTCAGGCCATGATATGAAAAGATGTGCTTAACCTTTGTTAAATTTAGATGTTTTTTGTTGCACTGGAAGACAGTGCACTTTTCTGTTGCATAGTGAGGAATATGTCATATGAATCTAGGTGGGCTTTTATACAGAGTTGAACCACTCGTATGTGAAGATTATCTAAAGAAGCGTCCTGTAATTGTTCCCTATCATAAAGGCGGAAAGCGGATACATGTTGGAGTGCAGGTGGGTTCATCATTTTAATTGTTTGTTCCTAGCAGATATGTTTTTATTTTGACCAACCAATATTTGGGTTGATACATCATGTAGGAGTTCAGAGAAGATATTTCTGCACGTTCTCAAGCCATTGCCCGTCAATTGAAGTCACTGAAGGTAAGTTCTTCACTTCTGCAGGGGTTATGTGAATTTAGTGCATCCTTTTAACAACAGTGTTGTCATTCTCGTGGTTTTGATATATTTTAAACAGTATGTGTTATGCTTGTGAATGACTAGAAGTGAACGCTGTTAATATAGCCTTATTAAATATGTGCTTTCACCTCTTCATTTTTTATCTTCTATATATAGGTCAAAGCAGTAGCTGCTATGCTCGCATTGAGCAGAAATGACACAGAAGGTATATATTTTTCTTTGTCTTCCATA
Source organism: Saccharum hybrid cultivar R570 (assembly GCA_038087645.1). Lineage (NCBI taxonomy): Eukaryota > Viridiplantae > Streptophyta > Magnoliopsida > Poales > Poaceae > Saccharum > Saccharum hybrid cultivar. The sequence continues at coordinate 3,623,857 of JAQSUU010000564.1, read as the reverse complement.
TACATTTAAAATTACAAAGAAAAGTGATTCTGACATAATGATGATCTTTATTCATTCAGAGGATGGTGAGAGTGCTAACGAGAAAGAAAGATCATATGGTTCCATTATGATGGAAAGGTTGACCGGTTCACCAGATGCTCGAATTGATCATGTGCTTCAGGTGATAATTTTTTTTTCTCGAACACGCAGGAGAGCTGCGTATCATTGTATTTAGTAGAAGAAAAATGAGTCATACATAGACCCAAACACACTCACACACCCCACCACACCTTCCCTGTTTTCTAAGGCATCACCTGGATAATAGCGTACAACGACCGAGCGTCTAAGAAACTAGAAGCCCCTAGTAGTGAGCAAGGACAGACCCTTAGCTCCTGCCAAACACCACCAATGGGCTTCATCCCTAGCTATACTTAGGGCTATGTTAATGTTTGGTACAACCCCATTGAAGACACAGTCATTCCTGTGTTTCCAGATGCTCCAGGCGCCAAGTATGATGATAGAGTTTAAGCCTTTTCTTACATCCCCAGTGGTAGCTGCCTCCGCCTTTTCCCACCAGTCCTCCCATGCTGAATCCTCGGGCTGAGGCGTGAGTGAAGAGAGTCCAATGCGCTGCAAGAGAGAGAACCAGAATTGCCTAGCAAAAACACACCCAACGAGAAGGTGTTGAATGCTTTCCTGTTCCTGGTCACAAAGTAGACATTTGGGCGGGTGAGGGAGTCCTCGCCGAGCAAGCCTGTCAGCTGTCCAACACCGGTTATGAGCAACCAGCCACATGAAAAAACGGCATTTGGGAGGAGCCCATGACTTCCATATTCTCTCATATGGTCTGAAGTATATGGCGCCCTGAAAGAACGCATCACGTGCCGACTTTGCCGTGTATTCCCCTGAAGCCGAGAGTCTCCAAAAGTGTCTGTCCTGTACCCCTTCATGTAGTTCAACATTAGATATGGTATCCCATAATTCCAGATATTCTATCAGAGCTTGTACAGGTAGTTCGACTCGAATATCTTCAATCCATTTCTCATCAGTCAGGGCCTCCATCACTGTACGCCTTCCTATTATTGTTTTAGGGACCAAGCAAAAAATCTGTGGTGCTAATTCCTGGATATTTTTCCCCGCAAGCCATCTGTCCTTCCAGAACAGAGTGTTAGCTCCATCTCCTACTTCAGAAAACACTGCCATAGAGAGGAGACCATCCACCTCCTTGCTAACTTGAAGTGGCAGACTTGCCCAAGGTTTATTTGGTTCAGATTTCTTCAGCCATGGCCACCTAGCTCTGAGCGCAAAACCTAGCGATTTCAGGTCCGCAATTCCCAGTCCCCCAAGCTCTTTAGAGCGACAGATTTTGGGCCAAGCAATGAGACAATGTCCTCCATTTGCTTCCTTTCTGCCTCTCCATAAAAATGCCCTTCTAATTTTATCGATTGCCTTGATAGCCCATGGCGGTAACTCAGTTGCCATAACTAAGTATACTAACATTGCAGTCAGGACATGTTGCACCTGCACCACTCTTCCTGCCTTTGTCATCAGATCAGCTTTCCATCTTGGCAGCTGGTCTGCTATTTTATTAATAATTGGCTGGACTTGGTCTTTTGTCAGCTTCTTGGTGGAGAGAGGCACCCCAAGATATTTGCAAGGAAATTCCTGAATACCGCAGGGTAGCAGATTTTGAATAAGTCCCAGGTGATAAAATTTTGCTCTTAGAGAACTCAATTTGTACTCTATATTGGTGTATTGCAGTACAATGGGCCACTGGCTGACACAGGCCCACAATCTCACCTTATCTGTGAGGACCTGGGTTCCACTTCCACCACCAGAATTACTGATTACTAAGCTGTGGTTTGAGAAACCTGATTACGGTCTAAGAGTACAAAGGGTTGTGCAACTCTGATATTATATGTTCCCATCTTTTCAAAGCGCCATACAGACATACAGTACTTTATTGTACATTATTTGTAACTGACTAGCACATTTGCATTTGCATTTAAGCCTGTTGGCAACATGATCTACTTTGTCCTTATATTTTTGTTGGCTGTTCCTGTATGCTTTTATGTTCAATAAGTATATCTTAAAAGTCTTAACTTAATTCTATTTTTGCAGGAGAAAACATTTCAGCATCCATATCTATCTGCTCTGGGAGCTCATACGTGAGTTTAAGCCTTTCCTTTTGATTTAACTATCGTTACCTGTTCAATCGAGTTTCAGATTTTCACTGACCTGTGGATGTCCTGTAGCAACTATTGGCGAGATCATGATACTGCTCTCTTCATTCTCAAACATTTGTATCGTGATATACCTGAGGATCCTCCAAGCGATGTCATTGAAAGGATGCCTGTTAAACTATTTTATGAGAGAAATCCAGTTGAGGAAGAAACGCCTGTGACATTTTCAGATCATGCAGCAATTAAGGAGTTCTGCAGAAAGGTGAGAGCCTACTCAAGAAAAACGGAGGATGATGCCAACAGCTAAGTCTCTTGATGGTACGGTGCATGATTATCGTTCTCATTTCCTTTTAATCTTGTTGCACGCGTAGTTTGGTTAGTTGTTAATAACATAATGCTCATTGGAACAACATGTGTGTGCGATGTGGATATCTTTTGCTTCGTTTGAATGAAACACTAAACCCAGTGTTTTTTTTTGGGCCCAGGTGTCGTTATTTGATGGAAACCATGTTACGACCCCACGGTCCTTGCCAAGCAGAAGTAAAGATGCAAACGTGGGAAGGAAGAACGATTCCATAAAATTCTGATCCCAAGAAAAGAATCCACGAAATGTAGTTTCACACTTGACACCAGAATTAGGGCACTTCGAGAATGTTGTACAGAGTACGGTCGGTTGCGGCAGGTTGCCTTTCTCGTTCCTATCGTTAATGCAATCTTGTACATAGAACGTCCGGCTGTGGTTTTGTGAATCTTAAATGTAATGTTGCCTGCTGTACATGCTACAGAATGACACGAATTAGGTTCAAACGACAGCATATAGCAACACCAAGCTGAAACGAAGGTCGCAACCGTTGCTTGCATCTTTTGCTTTTGTATTAAACCCGCTTGCATCCCTAGCGTGTGGCAATAGCAAAGTGAGCAGTTGCACATTCTGCTAGGTAACTTTCTACATTTTTATACGATTGCGGCATGTCTTGCTTCTCGTGCAAACTATCCAGAAAGTGTAGGAAGTGCTGACCATAGTTTCAGAAAATGTAGGAAGTGCTGGAAACTATTTCAGGCTGTCGATCATGTACTATCAGATCAAAATACTCTAGAAAAGAAACTCATGCGAGAGAAAAAAGAACTTCCTAACAAATAAGAACAAAAAAAAAACAACGCAAACGATGCTTGGGGCCTGTTTGAATGTAGTTTGTGAAAGTTGTGATATCACAAAGCTATGATTTTGTAAGCCTAAGAGATACAAAACCCTAGTTTAATTTAAAAATAAAGAGGTTTTGACAAAACCATAATTTAGGAAACTAGATTTGTCATATCCAAACAGCTGGCAGGTTTTAAAAAACAAAAGTATTTTACAAAAAACGTATTTATCCAATACTTTAAAAATACTTTGCAACCAAACATGGCCTTATTTGGTACTACAGATCAAATAATAACTTGTACAACCATCGAACCATCATAATTCCACAGGCCACAACTAATAGAATATACAGGGCAAAATCGGTGAATGTATAAGTTGCTACCAATGGATAAGCTATACAAAAAATCCTCAAAAAACGAAAAAAAGAAAAGATACCATCTCAACAGACAACACTCACCGCCCACAACACTTACATGAGATGAGCATAACAATCTCAATCTATAAACAGAGCACAGGGCACTGCATAATTCCAGCCACCGCATCTCCCAGTGCCAATCAACAACAGTCAACAGGAGCCCAATCACGACGATGGGCATAAAAGGTGACGCTTAATGTACACTACAACAAGCGAAAAATCAGAAGGCTATCTCCTTGCTGAATTCCCATGTCTTTGGCTGCGGAAGTAGCTCAGAAGCGCTTGTGCCTGCACAACAAATAGCAAATCAGAGTTCGTCAAATCAGCATTAGCGCAGTGATTTAAAAAGTGCCTGCTGCATTTTCTAAACCTAAGAATATAGCTTGTGGGAAGCTGTGAACCTTTTCTCTCGCCCGCGGTGTTCCTGACTGTGAAAGGGCGACTAGCGGGGGCACTGCGCCCTCTTGAAGAACTATACTGCAAAATCTGTTGCTGTTTGTACAGAGCTGAAGCAAGGCGGCTGCAGCATTCTCCTTCCCTCTCGCAGAACCCAACTCAACAACTTCAACGAGGGCTGGAATGCCACGTGCCTGCCCAATCGCATTCCTTCCTTCTGGTATCGTAGCAAGGTTTGCCAACACAGCCACAGCTTTGTCGACCATTCCAGCAGCAGGATCCATAAGCTCAACCAGGTGCCTCACAGCATCAGCTTGCACGATGCGAGCTTTATTCTCATGAAGAATGGACAGGTTAAACAACGCAGTAGCTGCATCTTTCTTTCCACGAGGGGTGCCATTTCCTAGCAAGTCTACTAGAGGCTTGATAGCACCAGATCGCCCAATCCTGACTTTATTTTCTTCAATAACCGAGAGACTGAAAAGAGTAGCTGCTGAATTCTCTTTAGCTTCAGGGTTCCCAGTCTCAAGGACATGAATGAGAGGATTGACAGCATCAGCATTTGCAATGGCAATTTTATTGTTGTCATTGATTGACAAATTCAAAAGAGCTGTCACAGCATGTTCTTGGGTTTTGGCATCTGGTGAATGAAGAAGACTAACCAGCAAGTTTACAGCCCCACAGTTTGCAATGACAATCCTATTCTCCATGTTGTGCTTAGCTAGAGAACGAAGATCTGATGCTGCTGATCTCTGAACATCTGTAGAATCACTTTTCAAATCATCAATCAGCTTCCGAACCTGATTCTCAATGGCAGAGAGATCACTCCGTGCATCCATCGTTGAGGAAGACATAATTCTGGGGAAACCCCTATCTGATGGTTGCCGCCTGATAAATTGTCCTCTAGTACCCAATCTTGGAGGTATTAAATGTTCCCTTTGAGGAACAGAAGAGGCTACAGGCGCACCACCACCATCAGTAACCTCTCCAGATGCATCGCTACTGTAATTTGTCCTATCGCTTGGAACCCTTGTAATCCCATTGTCACATTCCCCATCAAGTTGACCACTATTTGGAAGACTACCATTCAATGAAGAACTAGCCAAGTTGTCCTGCAGATCCCTATCCAAATTAGAAGATTGAAATGCTTCCTCCGTAGAATGTTCTGACATTTGTCCAATCGAACCACCACGCCTTCCTTCCAAACTAGACTCTCTTGCTTCCGAACTTGCAAGAGATAACCTTGAAACATCTGGTGCAGAACCATTTGCATTTTCTGAAGTTTGACTTGTCGAGACCTCATGACCAGGACGGTTTGCATGCAAATGAGAATTCTGATTGGCCAAACTATGGGGAGGAGATGCTCCATTCAAGTTTCTCAAATACACATCAGCTTCTGGGGACCCAGGAATATTAGCCCTTGACACAACACTAGGATGTAGAGGGCTGCCACCTGCAGCACTCGAATCCTGAAGGGAGGAGGCAGCAGAAGGAAAATTCAGCTTCAATGATTTCATGGGATCAGGAAGCCTAATGTCATGCGATTCACACCAATTAGCTATCAGAGCCTTCACAGTATAATTAGGTATTAAATTGGAGTGGCCAAGTCTTTGGCGTGTTTTTGGGCAGATAGTAAAACCCTCATCAAGCCATAACTTGATATAAACCCGCTCATAGGTCTGTCCAGACGCTACAATAACAGGATCAGACATCAGCTCCAAGGAAAGGGGACAACAAAAATCAGCAGGAATAGGCACCCCATTGATGCTAAGCTGTTGTTTTTCCCTGAGAAGATGGTCATGCATATAGTTGACCAGTGGAATCATCTGCTCAGCTAGCTCCAGTTCTTCACGATTCTCACTGCGTAGTGCCCTTGTCCTGAGATTCTCAAGGGAAACAGATTCCATGTACAATTCCATGTTTGTTGACAAGCTCAACAAACTTGACAGTTTCAACAGATTCTCAGAACCCACTGCATTTGTCTCTGCAAGTTCCATGGCAACCTCCTTAATCAGATCAAACATGTGCTCATAATTGATGTCCTGGAGTTTCTACAAAAGAGTAGAAAATCATAGATGAGTTAGATTGGGTGCAGAAGAAAAATTAGGGTCACAAACAGAAATCTATACCTATGCCTATATCTATATATCTTAGCCCCACTAGCTTTCAATCTCAACATGCAGGCTATCCACATCATAAGCTATCCACGTCATCCCCACTAGGTGCAATTACTATATTCAATCAATAAAAAATGCAAGGCATCCAAATAATGTTATTTGTTTTGCCGTTCCATCATCTTATAATTTGATCGAATATTCTATTAGTTTTTTTATAGGATTCTTTCATTACATTGCCTAATTTTGGCCAGAACTGATGCAAGAACATGTAGGTCCAACTCATAAATGCAACAGAATTATTTCTATATAAGAAAGTCACGCAGCCAGGGTATCCTTCTAGTAATAATAAAAAAGAACACTTTTAATTACCTCAATACACGTGCAGGCACGACCAGTCAGAGAAGGCAACAGCGAATTGACCAGCTGACACAATTGAAGGGAACATCCCTGAATATCTGATATTACTGACTCTATTTGCCAACCCTGTTTAAGGTAATAAGAACATTACCGAATCAGAAATGCAGGAGTAGATTTCAATATTTATGGCATTCATCAAGTTTGGTTAGCTAAATAGCTAAAGTTTGCAATATAAAAAGAAAGTAACACGTCAAGTTTGGTGGTAAATCCATGAGCATGAAACCATTCAGAATTCAGATTTCACCTACACCAACATGGACAGAAAAGGCATCCATGTGTAATGGCATAACCATCAAGGAATATCCAGTAAAAAGGACGAGTATACTTTTAACTATACGTGATAAAACTGAATCACCACCAATTCATTCAAGTTCCCTCCTACATGAATGCTTATAACCTTATGATGGCTTCCCCATTATTTTTCTGTATATATACTATGCATTTACATGCTGCTTCCATTGAACAAGTATGCTAACTAGATAAACCATATTATTAACTAATAAAAATGCCAAATGCACATGTAAAGCTATTCAAGCAAGTCTGGCTAGATCATCTTGGCTGTTTACCAATAACCAAGGTCAATGTCCAGCATACTTCAAAGGTTTTGTACAGATGAATGATAATTTTATTTAACACAAGACATGGCCAACTAAAATTAGTGTTAGCCTGAAGGTTGAATATATGACTCTTCAAAATGCTTTAGTTAAGTATCTATGCTACTAACAAGAGCTAAAAAGTTATGATATTTCAAGGACCCAGAGTTCAAGTTATTAAGATGATAGCGCCAGCCTGATGCCTTATGTTGTTTGTGTAAATGCTCTCAACAAGAAAAAAAGAGAGGGAGAGCAAGGCTAAATAGTGATACTAACAGATAATGTGAAACATTTGTATCTAGCAAATGCATGTATGATACTGATTTTTCACATCAAAGAATCAAAAGAGAGCCAGCTTCCTAGAGTTTCCTAGTAAGAACTGGAAAGGTTGCACTGCTGTTAAAAACGACAAATTGATTTTCCTTGGGAAGCATAAGTCGAAAACATAAATACATAATATATGGAAAGAGGAGTGAACAAGTGAAGAGTGAGTATATTGACTTGTATAGTCGTATGCACTTACGAAATATATTTTGCTGGTTGTCTGGTGCCAGTTTCCAATAAGGCCTGAAGCTTCATTGACAGCGGTGTCAAGATCTTTTAGGACCTCATTGAGTTGCTCTTCAGGAGACTTGCAAAGATCCTCAACAAGGGGATTAACGATGCTTGAGATATCATATACATTTTTGCAATACTTCTGAATAGGCTTGGTTCTCACGGTAGAGACATCAGATGTTAAGGCGCCAAGACACGAGATACTGTTGAGCAGAGTGCTTGGAGAGAGATTATCCATCAACCCTGTTCAAGAACACATACATGTGAGGGTGAGGCTATGTGAACTCACAATTACTGAAAATGAAAGACATCCATATATGTTCTCTGTAGCTCATTAAAAATATACAAGATGTTCTCACTAGGCACATACTATTACTGGTGCATGCTTATCGGTAGTAATCTCAATGTATCTGATATGCTAACCTATAATCCATTTCCATCTGCATCGTGACATCTGTTTTTGATCCACAATAATGCACGTACTGATTGGCATGCTAGGTGTTGACTAATAGCGCGTGCGCATAAGAATGACGGTTTTTTTTTATTTGTAGGCACAGATAGTTGTAAGTCCTGATTTGCCAGAAAGAATAAAGCTTTGAAATCTGCGTTTGCCGACTCTGAACAGCCAACGGCAAGGGTGTGAAGAACAAACAGAGAGAATATTTGTCCTAACTTTCTGTTTTGGTGCACTCCAGTTAGCTCTTTCTAATTCATTAGCATGCCATAAAGGTCGAAATGCCGTTACGGTTCCCGGGTATGCCGGCAGTGCAATGCTTACGTCCAAACAAACGAGATGCAGGAGGCTGGAGCTGAAGACCAAACAATGTACCATGACACGTAAACGCCAGAGAAGCTATGTCGGAACCCGGAAAGTAGGTAACCGACAGCAATTGAGCAATGGATGTCCTGAGTACGGCAGCTAGCGCAAGCAAGAACAGCTCGGAGGGGGGAAGGCATTTCGCATTGAACATGTGGCAGTCGCAAACAAGAGAGCCGCAATATTGCAATCGCAGGTGGCAGCAGTCAGCAGTGGTGTTGCTGGCTTGCTGCCAGGGGCCAAAACAGGAGCCGAATAGCTGGTGATAAACTAATAGCTGGATAGCACCGTAATTAACCTAGGATTTAAACGATGCTCACTTGAGACAATAAGAGGCTTAAAGAGAAAGGTTTTGACCAGCTAAGTACTCCTACCTTCCTACCTTACTTGCTAAGAACACGCCATTTCAGGGATGGAGGCAACCCATGGCACCTTAACTAGGGAGCAATCATCTGGACCCGGGGAGGGTGCGAATGCTGCGCCGCGGCTGAAATGAGGCTGAGCGGGGGCAGCGGTCCCGTGCGGAGGCTGAAGGGATGGCGCGGGAGTGGGGATGCTGGGGGAGATTCGGGCCGGGGCCGGGGGCGCGGAACCCTAGGATGGACGTATGGGGAGCGGAAGGTAGCAAAACCATGGGAGAGGAGGAGGGAGGTGATGATCCGCGCGGGTGGCGGCGAAGTAACCCTAGCGCGCAGGCAGGATTGAGGGGAAGCGGGGTTTGAGCTGAGGTGCAGGTAGAGCCGTAGAGGGGAGGGGAGAGGAGGGAAGGTGGAGACTGACCTGACCTGGAGTCGTGTCGGCGACGGCGTTGGGGACGGAGGAGATCCGGGGGCGGGGGCTGACGGCGGTGGGTCGGGTCGGAGGATCCTCTCCCTCTCCGTCTCTCTCTCCTCTCGTCCGGTGACGCGCAGCGGAGGCGACAGGCGAGAGCTGACGACGAGACGAGGCGAGGAGAGAGAGAGAAGAGGGAAGGGAGGAGGAGTCTGGACTTGTCGCCGAGGGGAGGGGTTGGAGTGGTTGGGCTGGGCAGGCACGGCGGCACGGGTTTGGTGGCCAGAGGTCGGGGGCACGGGTTTGGCGGCCACCCAAACAAAGACGCGGTCGCCGGTCGGAGTGGAGACAGCCAGCCAGCCAGCCTCGCCCTTGTCTTGCTCACCGACTACGACTGATCCGTTCCTTCGACTAAGAACGTTCACCTGTGCGTGGAAGGCTCAAAGCAATGATTTTTATTATATAAAAAAAACTCGATCCACGGGGTATTCCGGTTTAAGAAGACGATTTCTATTCATGTGGGTCAAAACAACCTTGGAACAAGGGACTTGGAAAATTTAGGTGCTTCAATTTTAGTGTCCATTTATTTAGGAGATTGCATGTATTTTTTTATACTAAAATTATAGGTTTAGTCCGTTGCAATTTATATGTAGGCCTAACAATCCGCAAATTTCGGTCCGATAAAATCTGTTGTGTTGACACAAAGACAATTAACAATTTACAATTGTTTCTAAAGTCAGACAAGGACGAAAAATTTGATATGTTACGATACAAAGATAAATAATAAATCACAAAAGTAACAATTTATTTGTACTAGTTTGGTTGTACCAGAATATTGCATGAAATCATCGCATTTAGACACCTGAACTATAGAAGAAGTGAAAAAAATATTCCACGTTGTCTCCTCTCTCCATCTATATAAACTTTGGTTTCTGTCATTGTTATAGAGATCTCTTTTAGAGGCAGCGGTTGCCATGTGTCTCTAAAAATTATATATATTTAATTTAATTGTTCCTATAAATCGATTTCTAAAAGTAGCCAGATGACGAACGTCATTGACAGCGCGGGCACTTCTTTGTGGGGAGGGCAACGGAAGAACGAGAACTCATGAGATGCCTACGCTATGTGTCCTTCGGTGCGACCATGCTGCAGAGAGATCATCAGCGTTCAGGAGGGGGAGGCCAACTGAAAAGGTGGATTGCAGATAATGCTGCAGGGAGATCAACAGTTCCTACTTGATGTTTTTCCAAAAAAAAAAGTAAATATGTGAACGCTGGCTCGTAGTATATATATGTATATACTATTCGTTTGGTTTTGTTCCTTTTCAAATTATGGGCTCTAGTAGATTAGGAAGCAAACATTGTGTGGTACGGTGGAAAAGGTCAGCAAATAGCTGGCGTTTCTCGTTCTCTTGAGCATTAATATTTCGTGTCAATCTCCCTTGCTAACATGTATGACGTGTGATTGCTGAAATTGACGGTCGATGTAATGGCCTAGACCAGTCAATGCAGTGCAAATGACTGAACGTGAACTTGATGACAACGGTGACTTTGCATAGAGTCTCTAGTCAACGGTGTGGTCATGTGGATGGAACTATGGAAGAGACATCAACGCACGACAAAACAAGCAGCTCGGCCCCATGTTTCTTATCTTTTTTTTACTAGTAAATATGTCCTCACGTTGCAACGGGAAAAAATATTAGCAAACTTTAATCACGACATGAATGCTATATATATATTTATGTTTTATCATTTCTATAAAATTCAAAAGCTATAATTATTTTATGATGACCATGGCATCCATATAAGTTAGTGTTATTAATAATACGACAATACCATTAAGCATGTGTTAAATTAAACTATGACCTTAATAGACTTTTTTCTTATTGCAAAGTATAGAGATATTTACTTATAAATATATCATAACATTAATTTTTATATTATTCTACTTGTTTTGGTTGATGTAAGTTTTAATAAGAATAATTTTTATTTCTAATTATTTTAAGTACATTGATCGATAACTTGATAGTAGCAATCTTTTGTTGCTTAGAGATTAGAAAAGGGTCAACATCTACTGTTACTTTTATTTATTGTTTGTTTTTCACGTTTATTAGAAAATAAGAAATCACAATCAAGGTACTCTAGGAAAAAAATACAAAACCACAAATATACAGAAAAAAAAGAATGAACGACCGTAGTACGCCGAGAAAACTGAAGACATTCGAGCGGAACCAGACTGAGGAAACTGAAGACGCTTCGTGCGAACGATAAAAACCCGTATTGCTCGCTTCAGTCAGATGTACACAACCTATAATAATGCACTGTAGTACCCCACACACCGGCGGCGCCAAGATTTAGAAAAACAAAAAAAGAAAAATCACGTAACAACAAGCCATGAAAGTCCGAAGTAAACGAGAAACATGGACACAGGCAAGAAAAAAAGAGAAAAGTCATGGACGTTGCAACAGCGGGTGGCAGAGGCCCATATTGGTGCTGAGAAACACGGATACGGGCAAGAAAAAAAAGAGAATCCAAGGGATCTATTCGGATTCAGAATTAGAATTCCTAGCTATTTGCGTTACCTTAAAAAGTCCTACACATCATCATAGAAACAAGCACATCGTGCAAAACAGGAGAGCGGGAATAGATGAAGGGATAATTTCCAGATTCACAAAAGTTAATTAAGGGAGGCCATACTAAAAAAATTGATAGAAATTTTGCCTCTTCATTATTAGGTATAGATGAAACTGGAGGAGCTGGAGCCCCTATTGTAATTTATTCAAAACTTAAAAAATAAGTACATGTACAAAAACTGCTTAGCAGTTCAAGAAACCAAAAAAGAGAGGAAAAACATGAGAAAATAGAAAGATTACAATAGAATTTGGATCCATAAATCAAAGATATTAGAATTAGAAAGTTTGGCCTTCCCTCTCAAAGAAAGAGAATTCATCTCCTTTTGAAGACTGCTTTTGCTGCTAGCACATTTGGTTGCACATTTTTAAGATAAGATCATTTGTTAATGTCCCCAGCACATTGGGATGATGTTTCTTGTCTTTTGCCACGTTTGGCAAGGTTGACCTTTCAAGCCTAAGAGCATCTCCAAGAGTCTTTCTAAACCTTACTCTCTAAATCATTATTTGGATAGTCATTTGCATAAAAATCGTTTTCTATATCTTTTCAATGTCCAACAATTTTTTTATATCTTGTTTGCACTCTAGAGAGTCATTCTCGTTTTCGATCATTTGTTAATGTCCCCAGCACATTGGGATGATGTTTCTTGTCTTTTGCCACGTTTGGCTAGGTTGGCCTTTCGAGACCAAGAGCATCTCCAAAAGTCTTTCTAAACCTTCCTCTCTAAATCATTATTTGGAGAGCCATTTGCATAAAAATTATTTTCTCTATCTTTTCACTATCCAACGGTTTTTCTATATCTTATTTGTTCTCTTTAGAGAGTCATTCTCGTTTTCTATATGTGGCTAGCGAGAAATTCGGAATAGAAGATGACTATATTTTGATAACCAATTAAAGAAGTTGTTGGAGGTTTTTTTAATCAAAATCCCTGTTCCTAGCAATTATATAGGATATAGAGAGTCCCTTGGAGTTGCTCTAAGAGAGCCAAATTGTCTTGCCCAAAAAATAAGGGGAAAACTTGTTTGCACAAAAATTGAGACAACTAACGAAGAATCTAAGCATATATATTATTCTAACTTCTCGTAATGCAAGATAGCAAAGGATCCAAACCCCCTTGAGCACTTGAGAGGGCTCATATGAAGAAGAACCTAAATAGCTCTCTCTTTTTCTCTTTCATGGCTACTTCATCCGATGGCCACTACGCCATGTCTTCATCGGCTCACTCCGATGGCCCTGGAGGTCCAACCGCCAAAGGGGCCGGTCCAACCGTGAGATACGCAGAGAGTTGCCTAAGCTCATTTGTGTTATCTTCTTTGTTGGTTACTTTAGGCTTTCTTTCTTTACGTCTTGTTGTAAGGTCCTAAATGGCTAGAGGGGGGTGAATAGCCTTTTTAAAAATCTACAAGCTTCACTAAATCAAGATGTTAGTAAAACAAATAGTAAAGCTTCTCTAGCACTAGCTCAACTATACTATGCAAGCCACCTAAACAATTCTAGTAGATATGAAGGCTATGATTTCTAATCCACAACAACAAACTATATCACTAGGCTAATTACTCCTAGGTGATATAGAAGCTACACAAAATAAAAGAAAAATAAGAGATAGAGCACAAAGGAGATGAGCAAGTGAAAGATTCTTATACCGACATTGGAGAGTAGATATATAGCAATGAATCAATCATAGTTACAAGAGAATCCTCGACAAGGGATGACACAAGATTTTTACCGAGGTTCACTTGCTTCCCAGCAAGTTAGTCCTCGTTGTGGTGATACACCCACTTGATGGATCACGAGCTAATTGGTATTAAAGCCAAACCCTCAACGGGTGCCGCACATCTAACACAAGATGGGGATCCTCCAAGCCACGAGCAATCCACTAGAGTAGCCAATTGCGATCTTCCACGGGAAAGGCTCAAGAACCCCTCACAAATCCACCGGTGAGGCTCAAAATAATCTCCAATCACGAGCTCAACACCACCGCTGCTCCAAACCGTCTAGGGCATCGGGAAACACCCAAGAGTAACAAGCAATCCGCAGCCAACTCAATGGATCAAGTGCCACTAGATGCAACTCTCAAAGCAATGCACTTGAATCTCACTAGGATGCACAATCAAGCAATGAGATGAGTAGAAAGGATGTTCTCTAGCTCAAAGTATGTCTCAAGTGTTCAAAGAGACAGAAGTTACATCCCAAGGCTGGCCAAACAAGTATTTATAGCCAGCCCTCAACAATAGAGCCGTTAGGCTCAAGAAACTACTTTGCGCGCGCTGACCGGACGCGTAGGTCTGATTGACCAGACGCGGTCACAGCGTCCGGTCGCACCTGCGCGACTTCGTCGATGCTCGCCACATGTCCCGTTTTAAACTTCGTTTGTTCGATCTCCAACGGTCACGAAACAATACCTTCTCAGTCATAGCATGACCGGATGCGACGTTAGAATTGACCGGACGCGCCCTGGAGTCCGGTCGCGATGAATTCACGCTGCTGAACACTTTGACCGGACACACTGCAGAACTGACCGAACGCGGCACACCCGGTGTCCGATTTGAGTACAGAAAGGGTCCAGAAAGTGATTTCGTCGACTGGACGCGCCCTGGCGTCCGATCAATCCTTCCCTTTGCGCTGCTCCCCTGGGTGCGTGACTAGACGCGCCGGTCCCGTGGAGCCACGGACGCTCCAGTCACAAACCCTAGCACTTCGCCCCGCGCGCCTGCCGGTTGAACTGACCAGACGCGCCAGTCGCGTCCGATCCAGCGTCCGGTCACCCCAGTGACTTCCTTTCGCCTCTGTTTCTTCGCCTCTGGCGTAGTGAAAAATAGGCGTTTCACTTCCACAAAAGCGCTGAATCCCTCTCTACCCCTCAAACTCCACCTCCTTCATAAATGTGCTAACACCACCAAGTGTTCACCATCTTATGCTCATGTGTTAGCATTTTCTCAAATATTTTTCTAAGGAGTTAGCATCTCACTAGATCCTAAATGCATATGCTCAATAATATGGACCTAGTAGCACTTGATTCATGAGATGACCGTGATTGCCCCTCTTGATAGTCGGCTATCAATCCTAAACCCGGTCAATCACTTCTCTACACATCTTTAGACCAACAAAAGAGAATCCTATGATTATACCTTTGCCTTGATCATCTCATTCCTTATCCATCACCTATATGCATGTTCACCATCATCTTTATCTTCATGCACTTGTGATCTTATGGCCATCACCATCATGCTC
This sequence comes from Saccharum hybrid cultivar R570, assembly GCA_038087645.1. Taxonomy (NCBI): domain Eukaryota; kingdom Viridiplantae; phylum Streptophyta; class Magnoliopsida; order Poales; family Poaceae; genus Saccharum; species Saccharum hybrid cultivar. Next base: position 3,608,612 of record JAQSUU010000564.1, on the reverse strand, counting down.
CTTGCTCCTTCATCACATGTGTTGCTATGCCTAACTCAATTCACTTCACACAATGACATTAGCAACTTAGTGTCATTAATTACCAAAACCAAACTTGGGCTTTCACTTGTACTCCTAGTTTCATTTATAGGTCTTCAACAAGGCTCGTAAGGTCTTCATTAAGGTGTAGATCATCTACTTCATTGCTCCGTCTTGGTCCAAGTTCACTTTTGAATCCTGTTGAGCAGTATCAAATATTTCTAGCACAGTATTAGTCCAAATGGTCGTGTTGATCATCAAATACCAAAATCCAAACTTAATGGCCAATAGGGTCCATTTTCCTTACATCATCTTTGTTCAAAATTTTGATGACACTTCATCTATAATCTATGGGGTGTTGTGTGTTTGTCTTGCATGGACTGATGTTTAAGTCTTAGTTGAATCCTTGCATTCTAAAAGATGCCTTGAAGACTATTCCAACAAAAATATATGTCCTTACAATATTCCAATCCCTCGTTAAGTGAGGTAGCACCCTCAACAAACATCATTAATCCCTTTCTTCGCTGCCATCCTCTATAAATCCTTGACCCTTTTCTTTATATCTCAAATCAAGGAAGTGTGAAGACCTAAAGACCAGACCTTACCTTTCCATCTAGCATCTTTGAATCATACGGAAATTCATTGAATATAGGCGATGATCCGACTATGACTTCGAGAACAACGGTTGGGATGAGTGGCAGGGTTTTGTCTTACTCTCAAGGAGCCTATGGATGACGATGCCTGCTACCATATGCTTCACTACGCTACTCCATTCATCTATGTGTGTTACTCAGTCCATGTGGACCCTTTTGTAATCATGGGAAACCATGTTATGCAACCCTATCGTGTTGTACGACTGTGATATTAGGTAAACAATGAGCAAGTGATAGCATTGAATCCTAGGACTATCAGGTTCGTGCTTATATTTGTGGATTTTCATTCAAGGAAATCGTGGCTCATTCAAGAGTATGTTACATAATTTAGAAATCATTAGACATTCGTTCGTACATTGTACAAGAAATAGAGTGGAGGTATTTGAGACATCTGCATTGAGGTTTAATTGTATGCACTGAGAAATTATTATATTATATTGTGGTGAGTATGGTATAGCCATGTCCCTCTTATGGGGGTTGGGAGAAAGATTGCCTCCTCCCACCTCCGGCCTCCCCTATAAATACAACCCATGTGGAAAGGCAACATTCACTTACATACCACCCTACTCTTTCCCTCTCTCTCTCCCCCCTATGTTTGTTTTCCCATGTTTTATGGTGAAGGTACACATGACAAATTAATTATTTGTTCAAAATTTAATATCTTTAACATAGTGGTGCAAACTAAAATATTTAATAATGTAATTATAGTAATTAAGAGAACTAATATGAGTTAGTCTTAATGGTTTTGTAAGAGAACTAATATGAATTAGTCTTAATGGGACCCTGTCACACTTCAATTAAAGGATTATATAGAGTGCATACACCTTATGTGTGCCCCAGGAATAGTCGCACACATAAGCCGACAAATTAACGAAAGTATCATCACCATGTACATACATCACGATATTACATCACTTAGCTCTTAACATAACACACGGAAAGGTAAATGACACTCTCGAACGATGTTTCTTATCCACAGGGAAGGCCGACTGGTTGACGCAAACCTAGAACTCTTCGGGAAAATCCTCGTAGAAGCTGTCATCTGTTACCCATCCGGGATTTTTATCCAAAAATAAAATAATAACAAGTGTGAGTACACTCGTACTCCGCAAGTATAGTATGAGGATTCATGAGGCTCAAAAAGGATAGACTCGGTTGATTGCAGTTAGTATTTTTAATAGATCAGCAATTCATTATTACTTATTATTATTACTAAATTATGCTTAAGCTCCCGTTTAACCCACATGATCACCTACTAGAATTAAGGAGAGTAATTGAGCATCAGTATAATCTCATTATCATCATCATAAGTCATCCATATGTCAAGTAAACATTTATTCTGTGAGTTTTTCGGGCCGCTCGTGACCGTGAGCACGGCTGTTATAATAGATTTAACACTCTGCAGAGGTTGTGCATCTTTACCCGTGAGTCGTGTTGCCCATTTGCCCAGGGCCCGTCGACCCCCTAACACTCCCAAGGTGAGTAGACAGGGTACACTATGAAGCCTTCCATAGGCCTCTTCTAACATGTTAGGGCCGCGAGGTTTCCTCGGCAGGCAGATATAGAGAACCCCATTTCGATGGCACAATTCCCGCAGGCTATATACATCAGAACAGAGGCAGTTCTATACCCAAAGTGGCAAGCCCCTCTTGCGCCCTTTCGGGTAACCTCTAACAAGCTATAAAAGATCCTACTACTGAGCTAAAGTCAGAGCCATATGACTCTCACGGTTGCACTGTATGTCCCAGCTTTTGCCCTACAGATAAGTCCTTACGGAGGATTTAGGGCAACATGATCAACATCATCTGCACCTTTACCCTATGGTTCCATTGTTATCATCATGTTCATCCATTGGTTCCATCAGTCATAGTATAGATCATGTTTAGTTAAAGCACTAGCATTCTACCCATGTGCAAATAAAACCCATAGGGATCAAGGTACAGGTCATCAATTAGTTAGGGAGTCCTTATAGTCGAGCAATATTAGACACATGCATAATGAGTACATTATATAATGAATAGGACAACAAGGTAGGCCCATGCTATACTTGCCTTGGTTCACGAACTGCTGCTGGTCCTGCTGCTCCTCGTACGTGTCCGAATTCCCAACGTACTCCTCACCATCTGAACTCGACCAACATGGCAACATACACATTTCAGGAGCATTCATGCATAGCAAACAAATCTATAATTAGAACAGTACACCAGCAGTATAAAAACAAGATAAAAAGTTTATGAAAATATTCTACGTCTCGCTACGATCACAACGACGCGAAGTTCACGAAAAACGGAGCTACAACGCAAAAGTTACGAGCTAAAGAAGGTTCCTATAACGAGTTAATTAACTTAACCTAATCAAGAATTTTAAATGTTGCAAACCTAACTAACAGTGGCATTAATGCGTAGGTTATGAAATTACGAACCTAACGCAAGTTGAACGGATCAAATCGGAGCTAAAACGACGATTTTATAAGCATTTTACTGCAGTGGCAAAACTGTAATTAATCTAGAAACGTATTTTTCATTTAAACCGAAGAAACTACGTTTTCAAAATGAGAATGTGCATTCCGGGAGTACACCAAGGACGGCGGGTTGAATAAGAAAGAAACCGAGGGTCTCTTTAGAAAGAAAACCCGCGAAGGGGTATCAACCATCCTGGGCCGTTGATCTCAGATCGGATGGCAGGGATTTGATGGGAGGGGAAGAGAGAGGCGCGGCCGCCAGAGTTGGAGGTGGAGACGGCAGTGCCGCCATTGACGGCGACTAGAAACTCACCGGAGTGCGTGAAAATCGGCCTACGGCCCATGGTTTCAAAATGCGAGAGCACTAGGATGATGCGGGAGAGATGGCAAATCCAATGGAGCGCATTTCGCGGGCGGGGATGGTCTCACGCGGGGCTCACCATGGCCGGCAGCGAGAGGAGCTCATCGGCGCAATTGGCTAAGGCCCTAGAGGCCACCAAACCAGAAAGCGATAGCATGGGGAGGAAGAGGAGAGCGAGGCGAAGCTCACCGAGCGAAAATCACGGAATGGAAACGGCTCAGAGACGATGGCGACGCGGAGGAGCGGACGACGTCTCCGGTGATTTTTGCTGCGGCCTTCGGTGGTTCAGCGAGTGGGAGCGGGGGAAAAACCGAAGAAGGGGAAGGCATGGACGGGTTACGCTCCCCCTTTAAAGGGCCCGAGGCGCGGGGGTGGGGGAAGACGCTCCCACGATGGGGCGTGGGCGCAGCGGCAGTTGCGCTCGAGTGCGAGCGAAGCGGGGGAAGCTGGAGGTTGGAGAAAGGCGCCGACATGTGGGTCTAGGCGATCAGCGGCACAAGGGGAGAAAGGAGGGAACGGCAGCGATTGCACGCGGACTGGGCTGGCCCAGCAAGAAAGAAAGAAGGCGCGCGCGCGGGCCGGCTCGATGGAGAAGGCAGCAGGACGACCGGGCCAAAAGGAGGGAGGGAGAGGAAAAGAAGTTTTTCCTTTTTCTTATTTGATTTTCCAAATCCATTTTCTAAAGTTTTTGAAATTCTTTTGAACTTTGGATTCAAAACCAATCAATACACTAAATAAAATGTGGTAGCATGGGTGCATCAACATGTTGCTAACCTTATAATGAATTTTAATTTCACAATATTTATTATTTTATATATTTGAATGCACACTAAATTACACCATAAATCATATTTAACTATTTTAAATTTACGAAAAAAATTTAGGGTGTTACAATTCTACCCCCCTTAAAAAGAAATCTCATCCTCGAGATTGGGTGATGCTTACTCAAAAAGCTGCGGATAAGATTTTCTCAGATCTTCTTCTCTTTTCCAAGTAGCTTCATCTTCTGAATATCGATTCCACTGCACTTTGCACATCTTTATAGTGCGGCTCCTAGTAACTCTTTCTGTAGTTTCAAGAATTTTTACCGGATACTCTTCATACATGAGATCTTCTTTAACAGTAAGCTCTTCCAAAGGAATCTGCTCTTCCGGTACCCGCAAACACTTTTTCAACTGAGAAACATGAAACACATCATGCACACCCGACAAACTTTCTGGCAGTTCCAACTGATAAGCCACTTCTCCACATCTCTCCAGAATCTTGAAAGGTCCCACATATCTCGGGGCTAACTTGCCCTTTACATTGAATCTTCTCACATTTCTCATTGGTGACACTTTCAAATACACATAGTCACCTACTTTGAAACTCAACTCTCTTCTTCGGATATCAGCATAACTCTTCTGTCTAGATTGTGCTACTCTCAAATTATCCCTAATCATTCTCACTTGTTCCTCTGCATTGCGTAGGACATCTGGTCCAAACACTTGAGTTTTGCCTGTTTGATTCCAAAATAGAGGTGTTCTACACTTATGTCCATATAAAGCTTCGAATGGCGCCATTTTGAGACTTTTCTGGTGACTGTTGTTATATGAAAACTCAGCATATGGCAAACTCTTATCCCAATTAGTACCATACTGTAAAGCACAAGCTCTCAACATATCTTCCAAGATTTGATTGGTCCTTTCTGTCTGTCCATCGGTTTGGGGATGATATGCAGAACTGAAATTTAGCTTTGTTCCCAAAGCACTATGTACCTTATGCCAAAAATGCGATGTAAACCGAGTTCCTCGGTCAGACACGATCTTCTTCGGAACCCCATGTAGACACACTATTCTCTCCATATACAACTCCGCTAACTTTGCGCCACTATAAGTGGTTTTGACTGGTAGGAAATGGGCTACCTTAGTAAGTCGATCCACTATTACCTAGATTGAATCATATCCGTGTTGCGTGTGGGGTAATCCAGTAATGAAGTCCATACCGACTTCTTCCCATTTCCACTCTGGTATTCTCATTGGTTGCAACAATCCTACAGGTCTTTGATGTTCAGCTTTCACCCTTTGACAAGTATCACATAGGGCCACATACTCAGCCACATCTCTTTTCAAACCATACCACCAATACTTCTCTTTAAGGTCTAAGTACATTTTGGTGCTTCCAGGGTGTATAGAATAAGCAGAATCATGTGCTTCTCACAGAATCGTATCACGGATAGCTTTCACTTCAGGTACACATATTCTTTTTCCAAACCATAGAGTACCATTCTCATCCAACCTGAAACCTGGTGCCTTTCCAACCACTACATGCCCTGCAATCTCCTTTAGTTTCTCATCCTCCAACTGACCTTTGCGTATATTTTGCTCCAATGTAGGCTCTAGAGCCAATTCCACTACATTATTGATAAAACCCAAATTGAGATGTTCAATTTCAGCTCGCAACTCTACTGGTATAAATGTCATCTGAAGTCCGTTGGCATAGCTCTTCCTACTAAGTGCATTAGCAACAACATTTGCCTTTCCAGGATGATAATGCACTTCTAGATCATAATCTTTAATCAATTCCAACCAATGACGTTGCCTTAGGTTCAACTCTGACTGAGTAAAAATATATTTTAGACTCTTATGGTCAGTATAGATATCACACTTATATCCGATCAAATAATGCCTCCAGATTTTCAGGGCATGGACAACTGCGGCTAATTCCAAATCATGTGTTGGGTAATTCAGTTCATGCTTTCTCAACTGCCTGGATGCGTATGCCACAACCTTTCCTTCTTGCATAAGCACACATCCAAGACCTAGGCGAGATGCATCACAATAAATAGAGAAGCTCTTACTTAAGTTAGGTAAGGTCAACACTGGGGCTGTCGTCAACCTTCTCTTAAGCTCCTCAAAGTTAGCCTGACATTTGTCTAACCATATAAATTTGGCATTCTTCTCTAGTAGGGCTGTCATAGGCTTAGCTAGCTTAGAGAACCCTTCAATAAATCTCCAAAAAGCTACGGATTTCACTAACATTGGCTGGGGCTTTCCAATTTAACACATCCTGCACTTTACTGGGATCTACGGCTATTCCACCATAAGAGACCACATGTCCTAGAAAAGATACTTCTTTCAGCCAGAACTCACATTTGCTCCTTTTAGCATACAACTTATGTTCCCTGAGTTTTTGTAAAACTAGTCTTAAGTGTTCAGCATGTTCATCTTCATTTTTGGAGAATATTAGGATATCATCTATAAACACCACTACAAACTTATCCAAGTACTCCATGAATACTTTATTCATCAGATACATAAAGTATGCCAGTGCATTTGTTAGTCCAAAAGACATCACTGTATACTCATAAAGACCATATCTGGTAGTAAATGCTGTCTTAGGTATGTCAGATGCACGAATTTTTAGTTGGTGATAACCAGAACGGAGATCAATTTTTGAGAACACACAAGCACCTTTCAGTTGATCAAATAAATCATCAATTCTAGGGAGTGGGTACTTGTTCTTGATTGTGACTTCATTAAGAGACCTATAATCAACACACATTCTTCATGTGTCATCTTTCTTATCAACAAATATAACAGGTGCTCCCCAGGTGAAGAACTAGGATGAATAAAACCTTTCTCTTGCAATTCCTTAATTTGTTTCTTTAGTTCTTCTAATTCATCTACCCCCATTCTATATGGTCTCTTAGCTATGGGTGCAGTTCCAGGTAAAAGCTTAATAAGGAATTCGATGTCGCGATCGGGTGGCATACCTGGCAGTTCATCGGGAAACACATCTGGGAATTCATCCACCACCTGATTCTCCTGGTTGGCAACATCGCTCAACTGGTTGACAGTGGCGGTTGGTTGAGCTTGCAATTCCACTTTGACACAAATTCTATCACCACTTGGAGCTGTCACAACAACGGATTTCTCCTGACATTGTATCACTGCTCTATGCTGCTTCATCCAATCCATTCCCAGGATGAGGTCAATCCCAGCGGTTCTCAGAACAATTGGATTTACTTTAAAAGCTACCCCCCTTAGGAATATACTAGTAGAAGGGATCCAATAGTTTGCTGGCATGCTACCCCCGGTGAATTTACTAACATAGGATCCTTCATGGCACACAGGGGTATGCTATGCATTCTAACAAAAGCTTGTGATATGAAAGAATGCGAGGCACCAAAATCAAAAAGTACGGTAGCGGAGATGGAGTTGACGCTAAACGTACCTAGCATAACCTCAGGCGCCTCCTAAGCTGATTCAGACAACACATGATTCACCTTGCCGGTGAACGGAGGTCGAGCGTTGGGCCTCTAGTTACTCTGCTGGTTCTGCGGGGCCTGCCGGTTCTGCTTCTTTGGACACTGGTACGAATAGTGTCCCAGCTCTCCACAGTTGTAGCATGCATTGGGGTTGCCTGAGGTGCCACTCTTGATTGGGGCATTGTTGGGCACTCCCTGACGTGGTGCCTGATTGCTAGCTTGATGTTGCTGGGGGCGCTGCTGATTCTGGTTGCCAAACTGCTGTGGATACTGGAGACGCTGCTGGTTCTGGTTTCTCTGAGGGTACTGGCCTCTGTTCCATTGGTTGGGTGGCCCTTGGTTTCTCTGTGGGAAAACTTGCTGTGGGAAAGCTCGCGGGCGAGTGTTGCTACCCGACGCCTGTCCCTGGAGCTTCCTCTTCTTGAGTTCCATTTCCTTACGCTTGTTATCTATCACAATGGTCCGATCCACCAATTCTTGGAAACTGGCATACTTGTTGAACATCAGCTGCAGTTGGAGTCCATCATACAGTCCCTTTAGGAAACAACGCTGTTTGTCAGAATCCCGGGCCACCTTAGCCGGGGCATATCACGACAGTTGGGCAAACTTGTCACAGTACTCTGCCACAGACATGGACCCTTGTTTGAGAGCCCAAAACTCTTCTTGCTTCAGTTTGATTAGTCCCTCAGGGATGTGATAGGATCTGAAGTTCTCTGTGAACTCATTCCATGTGATCTCTGGAGCATTCTCTGGACGTCCATACTAGAATGACTCCCACCAATCCTGAGCAGCTCCTTGGAGTTGGCCTGAGGCGTACAAGACTTTCTCCAGATCGTTGCACTGTGCAGTATTCAACTGCTTCTCTCTAGCTCTCAACCAGTCATCAGCCTCCATAGGCTCAGAGGCATGCGTGAACACAGGTGGGTGTCCTTTCAAAAACTCACCACGCTTGTCACGGACCTGCACAGGTGGAGGTGCTCCTGCTGGTTGCTCACCGAGATGGTCCATCACTGCCAGACCTAGAGCAAGGCGCGTCTGCCTCCGATGGCGGAGGTGCTTGTACTGACCATGGGGGCAGGCCCAAGCGCTGGGGCTCTTTAGCGCAAATGGGGTTCGTAGCGGGAGGCGGGTCCCAAGCAGACGATGCAGCGACAGGAGGTCCCAGCGCCGTCGAAGGGGAGGTGGTGTCAATATCCTCTGGCGAGCCTTCTGACCTGGCCAAGGTAGCCCAGTCTTCTGGTGCCGGGGGATCCACAGCCCTTGTGCGGATGGGGCACAATGCCTTCCAGTGGGGCGGTCCACGCCTCACTTGGTTGGACCGGAATCAGCAAGAGGCGCCGCCGGTTTTCATGTTGGATGACGTCGAGGAGTTGGATGCCTAGAGCCGGATCTAGACCGGGTACCAGACCTTGAACCAGGCTCTGACCACAGTGTTCAACGCTCTGCACGATGACATCCGCCACGCTGGTAAGGTGCGTTGAGCAAGGTGAATGGTTGTCACTTGGTGCTTTCGCCTCTTGGTTCCTTTTGACATGATCTCTTGCATAGGAACTGCTCGAACAGAGCCAGGCGAAGTCAGAGTTTCTCCATCGCGAGCGAGATTCCTAGGGATGCCGGTCGGAAGAAACATAGAGGACCGCCGTGGCCGAGGCGTGGCTCACGGTAGCCCAGAAGAGGATGGCCGCCCTCCATAACAAAATGGTGGATCTTTGTATTTGTTACGACGAGGCGGTTATCGTCGCCAAGAAGTTGGGGAAGAAGCTAGCGGCCCTTGCCGAGCGCGCTCATAGGGACCAAGAGGAGTCCCAAAAGGTGAAGAGCAAGCGTGACGAGCTGTCACAGGCTTCGAAACAGCTTCCGGTCGATCTTGACTCTGTTCGCCTTGAGCGCGAGCATGCTCTTGGTGAACGTGACGAGGCCCACCAAGAGTGTAATATAGCGTGGAGGGAGAAGATCACCGTGGAGGACCAGCTAAAGGAGATCACACGCGCGGCTTCTCGAGTTGCCGAGGAGAACTACCAGCTGAAGTCTAAGGTGGGATCCCTCCGGGCTACAGTGGCTCAAGGGCATCAGCAAGACTTGGCCCGGGCTGAAGAGTTAGAAAGAAAGTACCCTTGGCTATCTGTTGTTGAGCGTTTTCTCAAAATGTGTTTCTTATCTCCCGTGATAATCAGGGCTGAAGGGTAAGCTCGCCGTGGTGGAAGCGGAGCTTTTGTCAACACGGGAGGCACTGATGACGGAGCAGCATGTGCACTTCGAGCTTCCCACCACCGTCAAGCTATTATGCGATGCTCTTAGAGCGGTCCAGGTGCGCCCTGGAGCGAGCACATTGAGAAGTCATCTTGGCGCCACCTTTGAGTGGGTTCGAACCTAGGTGAAGGAGGCGCTCCATATTGGGATGCGACGTGCATTCTTTATCTTTAGGTCTCATTATTAGAAGATTGATCTGGTGGTGCTTAGCGAAGGCTACGTCATCGGCCCTGATGAGGATCTTGATGCGATCGATGAGGAGGTGCTGGAGCTGGCGACGATTCTGGCGGCCAAGTTCGAAGAAGAGGTCATCCCCCCGCCTTTGGATCTGTGAACAGTGACGGGCAAGGTGCCCTTGTAAGAACCTAGGATATCAGACAAGTCTATGGCCCTTGGGGCCACTATTTAAAACTTGTACTTATCTTTCGTTTTAAGTTTTTACATGTTCGCCCCGATCCTTGTAATGCAGCTAGGCCTGCGATGTTTAGAGCTGAGTCCGATACCCTAGGTCAGGGTTAATGGGCGAGTGTGCCGTAGCCATAGAGGCGTAGGCTTTTCGCTATCCGATTATCCTGACCCGAGGGATCCTCATGCTCTGGCATAGCCGCATTTCCTAGTTGCCACCGAAGGGCTCGGGTGGCCAACTTTTCGTAAGTTTTTTCGAGTGTTATGCCCAATCTCCGCGTTGTGTTTAAGTTCATGGATTCTTTAGAAGTGCAAACCGGTCCCTCAAGCTGAGATTGGTGAGTAAAGGCACCGTAACCGCCGGGGTGTAGGTTTCTTCGCAATCCGACCAATCTAGCCCGAGGGGTTCTTCGCTTTTCTAAAGCATCCATGTTTTTAAACATTGCGCGGGCTTGGGTACGAAAAAAACTTTCAAAAAATTTTGAAAATTTTGAAATGTCAGGGGGTGGCTCCCTCCCCCCTCTAGCCCCCGAGGGAGGCCCGACCCTATCCAGAGGTAGGATCGGGTCTTCCTCAAAGTCAGACAAGATAAAGAACAATCGAGCGCTCTTTTTATTATTTTGAGATCAAATATGTATACAGTCTAGAAATCTAAGGGTAGAAGTGACATAGCTGTTCGATGTTCCAGACATTGGTGAAGACTTCACCGTCTGTGGTGGCTAGCTTGTAGGTGCCGGGTCAGAGTACTTCCGCGATGATGAATGGGCCTTCCCATGGTGGCGTCAGCTTGTGGCGGCCCCTGCTGTCCTATCTGAGGCGAAGTACTAAATCCTCGATGCTAAACACCTGAACATGTACGTGGCGATGGTGATACCGGCGTAAAGCTTGCTGATATTTGGTGGAGTGGAGTAAGGCGACGTCACGTGCTTCCTCAAGTTGGTCTACGACATCTTCAAGGGATGCTTGGTTCCCTTGATCGTCGTACGCTCTAACTCTTGGCACTCCATACTCCAGATCAGTGGGTAGGATGGCCTTAGATCCGTAGACCATGAAGAAGGGCATGAAGCCTGTTGCTCGTCTTGGGTCATTCTTAGACTCCAGAGGACCGCGGGGAGCTCCGTGAGCCATCGATGGCCAAATTTGTTCAACCGGTTAAAGATCCTTGGTTTGAGTCCCTGCAGGATCATGCCTTTGGCGTGTTGACCTGCTCATTCATCCAGGGGTGTGCTACGGCCACCCAATCCACGCGGATATGGTGATCGTCGCAGAAAGCAAGGAACTTTTGTCGGTGAATTGTGTGCCATTGTCGGTGATGATGGAGTTTGAAACCCCAAAGCGGTGGATAATATCAGTAAAGAAGAGCACTGCCTGCTTAGATTTGATTTGCGCGATGGACCGAGCCTCAATCCAATTTGAAAATTTATCAAGCGACCAACAAGTGGGTGAAGCCCCCTAACGCTTTCTGGAGCGGCCCGACAAGGTTCAGATCCTAGACGGCGAAAGGCCAAGTGATGGGGATCGTTTGGAACACTTGGCCCGGTAGGTGAGTCTAATGAGCATAGTACTGACATCCTTTTCAGGAGCGTACTACCTCAGTGGTGTCAGCCACGGCAGTGGGCTAGTAAAAACATTGCTAGAATGTGTTTCTGACGAGGGCGCGTGGTGCTGCGTGGTTACTGCAAACGCCCCCATGGATATCTTGCAGCAACCGCCTCCCTTGTTTGATGGGGATGCATCACTGCAAGATTCCGTGGGGCTCTGCTTATAAAGTTCCTGATCTAGTAGGGCATATGACTTGGCGTGGTGCACAAAGCGTCGGGCCTCGGTCTTGTCGGGTAGGAGCACGCTGCGAACTAGGCATTCGAGGTACATGATTCTCCAATCTAGCAGGGGGTCGGGCCCTGCATCTAGGCCATCCTCGATGTCCATGACCTCAGGATCAGCGGGAGGCGGGGTTGGGATAGCCCCCGAGGCTGGCTCGGGGGGTTTGTCGTCATCCTATGCCGACCCCAGGTAAGTAACCGAAGGTTTATGTAGATCGCTAGCAAAGACGTCAGCGGGAGCTGGTGCCCAACCAGACGCTAGCTTCGTGAGTTCATCTGTTGCCTCGTTAGACCGTCGGGCAACGTGGTTGAGCTCGAGGCCATCGAACTTGTCTTCTAGGATGCGGACCGCCTAGCAGTATGCCACCATCTTGGGGTCGTGAAAGCTTGACTCTATCATGACTTTGTCTATAATGAACTATGAATCACCTCAGACATCGAGCTATCGGATCCCAAGCTTGGAGGCGATGTGCAAACCGTTGACAAGCGCCTCATACTCAGTGACATTGTTAGAAGCCAGAAAATAAATTCAGATCATATACCTCATGCGCACGCCGAGGGGGAAGACAAAGACAAGCCCTGCTCTAGCTCTGCTCTTCATTAGTGACCTGTCAAAATACATCGTCTAGTATTCTTGTTCCACCGGCGCCGGTGGTATTTGGGTCTAGTATCCATCGTCTAGTATCCATTGTCCATTCTGCCACAAAGTTGGCCAACACCTGAGACTTGATGGTTTTCCAAGGGGCATAGGTGATGCCTTCTCCCATGAGTTCAACCGCCTACTTGGCGATTCTTTCTGTGGCCTCATGATTCTAAATCATCTCCCCGAGGGGAAAGATGAGACGATCGTGATTGGGTGTGACTCGAAGTAGTGGCGCAGCATCCTCCGGGCGACGAGGACATCGTACAAGAGCTTCTAGATCTATGGGTAGCGTGTCTTGATGTCGGACAAGACTTCACTAATGAAATAGACTGGACGCTAGACTTTGAGGGCGGACCTTCCTCCTACCGCTCCACTACGACGGCGACACTCACTACCTAAGCAGTGGCCACAACGTGTAGTAGGAGCGGTTCCCATTCAGCTAGGGGCACGAGGATCGGGGCCTTTGTTAAAAGTGCCTTGAGCCCATCTAGCACCTCTTGGACCTCGGGGATCCAAGCGAACCAGTCCGTCTTTCTTAGGAGCCGGTAAAGGGGAAGGCCTCGTTCGCCGAGGCGTGAGATGAAGCAGCTCAGTGCCACCAAACACCTCGTGACTCGCTGTACCCCTTTTAAATTCTGGATTAGACCCATGTTAGTGATAGCAGAGATCTTTTCTAGGTTGGCTTCGATGCCATGCTCAGAGATGATAAAGCCAAGTAGCGTCTCCCTTAGAATCCCAAAGACGCATTTCTCAGGGTTGAGCTTGATATTCTTGGCTCGCAAACATTTGAATGCTTGATCAAGATTGGCAACTAGGTTGTCAATTCATTTTGACTTGACCACAATGTCATCTACGTAAGCCTCAACGGTTCGCCCGATGAGGTCCCCAAAAACGGTGAGCATACAACGCTGGTATGTAGCCTCCACGTTCTTGAGGCCAAATGGCATGGTCACGTAGCAGTAGGTCCCGAATGGGGTGACAAAAGAGGTCACAAGCTAGTCAGATTCTTTCATCATGATTTGGTGATAACCGGAGTAAGCATCAAGGAATGAGAGAGCTTCACATCCCGAGGTGGAATCGACTATCTGATCGATACGCGATAAAGGGAATGGGTGCTTGGGGCAAGCCTTATTAAGACTAGTGTAATCAACACACATTGTCTATTTACCATTCTTCTTTTTACAAGTACAGGATTAGCTAACCACTCGGGATGGAACACCTCCTTGATGAATCCGGCTGCCAGCAACTTGTGGATCTCCTGCCCGATTGCTCCATGCTTCTCCTCATCGAAGCGGCACAGTCGTTGCTTCACTGGTTTGGAGCTGGCCCGGATATTTAAGGAGTGCTCGGTGACTTCCCTCGGGTTGCCAGGCATGTCCGAAGGACTCCACGTGAACATGTCACTGTTTGCGCAGAGAAAGTCGACGAGCACTGCTTCTTATTTGGGATCTAGGGTGATGCCAATGCGCACCATCTTGCTGTTAGAGCCGCTAGGGTCAAGGGGGACTTCCTTGACCCCCTCGGCAGGCTCAAAGGAGCCAGTGGTCCGCTTAGGGTCGAGTGTCTCCTTAACGCGTGCTTCCAGCTCGATTATAAGTGCCTCTGACTCGATGATAGCCTCGGCGTACTCGTAGCACTCCACGTCGCACTCATATGCGTGCTGGTAAGTGGTATGGACAGTGATGACCCCGTTGGGCCCCAGCATCTTAAGTTTGAGGTAGGTGTAGTTCAGGATGGCCATGAACTTCACGTAACACGGCCGCCCCCAACACGGTGTGGTAAGTGCCATGGAACCCGACCACCTCAAAAGTGAGGGTTTCCTTTCTGAAGTTGGAAGGATCCCCAAAGGTGACAGACAGATCGATCTGCCCAAGGGGCAAGGCTCGCTTTCCCCGTACGATACCGTGGAAGGGTGCTCTGCTCGGGCGGAGCTGGGTTCGACTGATCTTCATGGCGTCAAGGGTTTTAGCGTACATGATGTTGAGGCCACTGCCTCCGTCCATCAATACCTTGGTGAGCCACGTGTTGCCGATGATGGGATCGACAACCAGCGAATATTGGCCCGGCTGAGGGACGTGATCTGGGTGGTCATCACGATCGAAAGTGATTGCCGATCTGGACTAGTCGAGGAAGGATGGTGTGGCTGGCTCAGCGGCGTCGACTTCTCGGCGTTCTAGCTTACGCTAGCACCAAAAATCAAAGGCTGTGGGGCCACCAAAGATAATGAAGCAATTATTAACGATAGAGAAGTTGTTGTCTTTCTCCCTGCCATCACCCCTGTCGTCCTCGAGCCCTTTTCCAGTATCACCTTTCCCCTAGGCGCCCCCAGAGAAGTAGCGTTTCATCATGCCACACTCCTTGAGGGTATGCTTCACCGGGTACCGATGGTACGGGCATGCTTTGTCGAGCATCTCGTCAAAAACTCTTGGGCCCCTCGGGAGGGGCCTTGGGGTTCTTGCGCTCGGCTGTGGCGACAAGGGGATCCTTGTGTGGCTGCTTGGCCTTCTTTTTCTTTTTGAAGTTGTGGCTAGAGTCGCCTTCGTCGGTGTTCTCCTGCTGCTTCTCCTTTTCCTTGGTGTCATGAAAAATTGTGCCCACCGCTTCCTCATCGGAAGCAAAGTTGTTGGCAATGTCTTGAAGCTCTCTAGTGGTGCGTGGGCCCTTATGTCCCAACTCTTGGACGTGTTCCTTGCAGGTGGTTCCCGCGAGGAACACCTCAATGACGTCGGCGTCAATTACGTTGGGCAGCTCGGTGCACTACCAGGAGAAGGGTTTAATGTACTCATGAAGAGTCTCGTCTGGCTTTTGGCGGTAGCTCCTGAGATCCCAGGAATTACCAGGGTGTACATAGGTACCCAAAAAGTTTCCCACAAAAACCTTCACAAGGTCATCCCAGTCGTGGATGCGTCGGGCTAGGAGATGTTCTAGCCAAGTTCTCGCTGAGTCGGCCAAGAACAGCGAGAGATTACAGATGATGAAGCGATCATCATCCGCGCCGCCTAGCTGGTAGGTGAGGAGGTAGTCATCAAGCCAAAGCCCGAGGTTCGTTTCCCCAGCGTACTTGGTGATGTTGGTAGGTTGCCAGAATCGTGCCGGGAATGGCGTGTTGTGGATGTCTTGACTAAAGACTTGCGGTCCCAAGGGTTTCGGGGACAGGCTCCGGTCCTCCCCGCTGTCATAGTGGCCGCCCCATCGAGGGTGGTAACCATGGTTGGCTCCATCCTCCTTGTGCCTTTTACGCGTGTTGAGGACGTTGCATGCATCGTAGTTGTGGCCAACACAGACATGAACGGATGGGGGCTTGTCCCCTGCTCTCGGTTGCTCTAGGTGGACCAAGGCTTCCCTTTCATGTGCCGCTGATGGCATGGGCTGGTCGGTCTCAGGTTCGCGTCGTCGAGACGCGGAGCTTTAGGCCTGCTGCATCGCGGCGCACTCAAGAAGGGCACGGAGCTCTCCGTGGGCTTGCCGTCCCTCTAGAGTCAATGATTTGGGCATCTTCCAGAGGAGGATTGCCACAACGGTGACATTCTGGCTTGCCCTGGTGAAGAGAGGCAGATGATCACCGCCGTCGTCATCACAGATTCAGCGGTGGACGTCACGAGCTCTTCATCGAGCCGCGCTGCCATCATTGCGGCACTCAAGCTCCTGCTCGAGTGCTGCGCACAGTTGTGCCATTCGCTGTTGCTCCTCCTTGAGCTTCCTTTCAAGCTCTCAGAGTTATTCTAGCTAGGGCTGTGCTCACCCCAAACGTGGTGGCATGGCTGTGTGTGCAGCGTTCGAGGCATTGGGCGGGGTACATTCACCCTCATTTTCGTCGAGGATTCCTTCGTGGTCTTCCCCATCGCACATGAAGCATTCTCGAGATAGGTCATGACTCTCATCATTGGCGTCGAAACCCTCGTGAAGGTAGTTGTCTCTGCTAGGGGACTGGCGCCAAGTCCCCGAGTGATTAAGCTCAGGGAAATCAGCGTCAGCCCAGGTGCCATCGTCTTCCTCGGAGTCGACACTTGAGGCCATCACCGAGGTCGCGAGGAGCTCCGAGAGGGATGCCCAGTGGTATTGTGGCAAGCCCACAGAGGAATCTCCTGCGGGCCAGATGAAGTCGTTGTAAGTCCTTGCAGCGTTGTATAGCCCATAAGGCCATGCCATTTGTGCTAGCATGGTGCTTATGTCTAGGGAACGCTACAACTACCACGAGGCATCGGTGGTATAGGGGCAAAGCTGATGGAGACCTTTCTAGGCCAAATGTGGTCCCTAGATGGTGTCATGCTGATGCTCTGGCCCCAGGTGGTCAGATCCATGGAGCTAGAGGCCCCCGGAAGCCCGTGCCTCATTGGCATGCAGGCATAGACCACCCATGGACTCGGAGATAGAGTTGTCATTGAGAAGTGTGTCGGGTGGCTCTACAGACGGAGCGCTCTCCCCTCCACATCAATGAGGTCCAGGCCTTCGATGCGCTCATCGAGGCCCAGAAGGAAAGCATGACGGGTCGATACGGAGGGGGGGAGTTGGACCAGATCATGATCCACTCCTGTGCAGATGAAGTCTAGGCTCCCAAACCGAATGTGGAAGCCTAGAGTGAAGCGGATGCGGGGATTGGCCATCAAGATCTAGTAGATGGATTGTGACGCGCAAAAGGACCCTACCTGGCGCGCCAACTGTCGGTGTCTAGAGGACCGGGTGTCTAAACAGAGCGACTAGTGACTTTGTATCTGCGCGTCTAGACCCTGATGGTGTGCAAAGCGGACACAAGGATGTATACTGGTTCAGGCATGAACGGCCCTACGTCCAGTGGGTTTCGCTATGGTTCGTGTTGCCTTGCACCGGGGTGCTCGTAGTAGGGGTTACAAGCTTTCGAGAGAGGGAGCAAATCCCAAGTCTCCTGAGTGGTGGTGGTGTGCGGTTTCTATTGCGGTGTGTTCTAGCTGTTGTTGCCTTGTCGTTTCGTTTTTACTTCTTTTCCTAGATGCGGCCCCTGCCACCCCTTTTATAGCTTCTGAGGGGAGGGCTTGGGTTACATTTGCGGTAAAATGGTGAAAATAGGGAAAATGAAAGAGAGACAAAAAAGGTGGCCTCGGACGTAGCCGTCCTCCTCCTTATCCGGCAGGAACAGTTTCCCTATAGCGTGGAGTCGTGCGGGGCGTTGATCTTTTGGCCTCTCCGTTCGCTGGTGCGACGTGCCGGGGCCATGCCTTGACATGTACGTCTCTGTGTCGTGAAGGTGGTCGGTGCGTGCGCCGGGATTTTCGTAGTGAGGGGGTTAGGTAGCACAGCTGCCGTCATCCCCGTTGCTATGGAGGTATGGATGTCGTCGTGGGAGAATGACCGGGGTCATATTGAGTCAGGTCGTCGTTCCTATGCCCCTATTGACTGTGCACGGTCACGTCCATCACGTCGGTGGAGTGAGTACCGTAGTTGGGGGCCCCGTGGCTCCCTGTCTTGCCTGAGGGTTCCACGTGCCCCTCGGGCGAGGCGGAAATGCGCCGCGGGGGGGGGGAGGTCGGGTGCCTTTGATGATGCCGCGAGGGCTCGAGCGAGACGGAGAAATGTCGCCAGAGACGTCTATCATGCCCGAGGCCTCTCCGCAAGGCTCGGGCGAGATAGAATTTGTCGTTCGCGCGTTGAGCGGCTGACATGCTGTCAATGTTTTTTGGGTCCCCTACGGTGGGCCGATTTAACAAACGTGCAGGGTGTCATATTTTACCCCCTGTTGGGTACCCTGTATATTTTGATACCCGACACAAGGTATATAAAATGATTTTACTTGATCCAACATCCATCTCAATTCATCTTTAATATTTGTATCTCTGAAATCGTTTGTAAACTAAACATGTTAACTTGCAATCTCAATTTGTCAATCTGATAGTTTGGATCTTTATTCCTAAAGTTTGACTATCTACCGTGGTAGATAGTGAGTTGAATTGAGTGTGAGTAATGTCCTTAGCAAAAACAGGTAAGCATTTTTTTTAATTTACCAATTATAAAATCTCAGTCCAGTTCCTGCAATTCATACTTGGTTTGGTACTATGGTTTGATTTGTAATGACCTTCAAAGTGGGCACTGCTGAAATATCTACATAATGTTTTCAAGTTGCAGAACTCAATACCTCAACACTATAACATTGATCGTATACTGTATTCCGGCTTAGTTTATTTAATTAAAGTTATAGACCATTTACCAATTTAATACATTTGAGGGGCAAAGTATATTAAGTATTAACTGAAAGTTTTAACTGGAAATTCCAACGCTGCTGGCCAACAACTTCATGCTTCTCTAAATTATGTCTCAAATTCATCAGCTCCAGTTTGGATTCAGTTTGATATAGTTCATTCTTTTGTTGTCAGTAACAACATAATTTTACCTTTATTGGTGATTCTCTCCACTATCAAGTGCTGGGAGCATCTATGGAAGATTATTTTTTACGCTTTGCAAACCTTGGTTGCGAACTAAAGCAATACTTTATTACAGATCTCATTCAATGTTATTGTTCGATACAAAATATATGAACATGCACATATACTGGGTGGCTTCTAAAAAGTCTTCTGGATTCCCTAGACAATATGCTCCCAACCATCTAGACTTCAGGTGCCCTTATTGTGCTACTTGAATATAGCCTCTGGAATAAGATCCAACCAATAGAAATTCTGTGTTTGTAACTTATTATTTTTGCTTTAATAGGTAATCTAGAGTAAGATGTAAGCAATAACTATTATGTGTTTGTAACTTATTATTTCATACTTTTTCTGCAGGTACCGATGTCCAAAGCTACTGACTACTCATTTTGAAGATGCACAAATATTTTGGTGACTGGGCATGATACCAGTTCCACGTTATCTTTGGAAAAAGGATGCACCCTTTGGTGTAGATATAGGCTTAAACAAACTTCTGATATATGTATATAGCAGCACAGGCCACTGCTCCGTACTTTACTACGATCAAATATATTAATTAGGAGCTCAATCAAAAGATTTTGATCTCCTCAACAGAGTATATTTCACTGTAGAAGATATTGCTTCTAACCTTCTATCGAACCTCGATATATGGGATGCAATGACCACAGTGTTGTGCCCAGCAATCAAAACCTAGTCTCTATTCTTATTGCCACTGGCCCAATCAGAAGGGAAGACGTGGCAATGCCGCGCCCGTGTTTCTAGTTATTTTGTTATTATATATCATCAGGACGAAGAGAACAAAGTAGCAGTTGCAGATACATATGCATGGCATCAGTGCTAGTATTATATATCCGATGGAATGCACGGACTGGGGATTGCCATATCGCCCATATGCCAATACCAAGAGAGACTTGGAGAGGGAGGCTTCACCACCGAGGCTCCACCACCGCATGTCGAGCAGCCACAGGGGGAACCGACGGCTGGAGCAGGTGACAATGTGTGGGCGCCACCGGAAGATTACTTTGCTCCATACTTGAAGCACATCAAGACACGGATCCATCAGGCGCTTACTCCGGTGTGACAGAACATGGATAACAGGTTCAGCATGCAGGAGCAGTTTCTTCGGGAGGACTTCGTTGATCCAATCAGGGCTACAGTTAACAGCTTGGCCGATCAGATGGGCCGGATGGTCACGTGTGATCAGATGGATCAGTTTCGCGTGGAGTTCGCCGCTCACACGCGGGCTTATGGGTGGTTTAGGCACTCCGTTGAAGCTTTGCACAACCACTTCTATACCTTCTGTCCGAGGCCGTCTGCATCTTCTGTGATTCGTTAGTGCTATCCTTCTCCTTGTTCATCTATGTTAGTTGCAACCTTTGAATTCGTAGCTGACCTTCATACTGTTAGCAGCAAGTGGGGACTGAGGATCAGAGGAATCGGAATTGGGCATTGATAGCTAGGGATGAAAACGGACGGAATCGAACGGAGAACTCCTCAACCGTTTTCTACTTTTACATTTGAATACGAAAACGAAAGCGGACAAACCGAACACGAAAACGAACACGAACTTACGGAATATCGAGAATTTCGAAAACGAAAGAATTCGAGCGGAATTATATCGAACACGGTCGGTATACGAGAACTCAATACGAACCGACCCACAGTGCATAACATTAAACAAGTTCATGGCCAAATACATAACAAGTTCGTGACTAACAAGTGCATGATCTAGTTCAAATTAACAAGTGCGTGACCCGTGGTCTTAAGTAGTACGACACACAATTAACAGAATATGAACATCTAGAGCTCATCAGCATCATCCATGATGTCAGGATCAGAGTTCCCCTGCTGGACCAAATTCGGTTTAGAACCGAATTTAAATTCGGTTTAGAACCAAATTTAATGTAGAAATATAGAAATCGAATGAACAAATGCCCAAACCGATTTCGTACCGAATTCCGAATTATGTATTCCGTATTTCGTTTTCGAATTTAGTATCCGTTTTTGTCCGCAAAAAACGAATTTGATCGGGTTAAATGTAGAAAACGACTACGGTTCGGTTCGGGATATTTCCGTATCGTTTTCATCCCTATTGATAGCACAACAAGGGATAGGAACTGGATGAAAAGTTCTTAGCAAGAAGGTATAAAGTTTACAATTAATCTGGGTACAGAGAGAGAGGAAGACTTGGAGAAGATGAGCAGCTGGTAGAGGGAGGAAGATGAACAGTAAGTAAAGGGTTTCCGATATTCTTCGATGTCATCCCTTGGGTTTCTCCGACGCCTTTTGTAGCCAACGGGAGGACCATCGCCACCCTGTCCCTCCTGGGCCCACATGGCAGTGATACTAACATTCCCCACCGCGTGAAAAGCGGTTGGCCCTCAAGCCGTGGTACTGATCTGCGGAGGCCGAGCTGTCACCGGTACCATTTTAAACGTATTGTATGGGGAATTAGTTGCCTCGTGGGCCACCTGTCAGCCATATATCCACATGCTGTCATGGTAGATGGTCCTCACCCAAATTTTTTCCCAAGTGGCCAAGTCCCACCCACGGACGTTGCAACCAGACCGCCTGTATGCTGCTGCTCTGGTGGGCGATGGCGCCGGCAGGCCTGCCTCAGGCAGTGAGGCCCTCACGCGACTCGGAGTCGGACACTTGGCGGACGGGGACGTGACGTATTAGTATTAGTATTCTATTACGGAACGGAAACGGATTCCGATCACGGACGGAGTCGAACGTGCATCGTAATAGACCACTCCGTATTATATATATATATATATATATATATATATATATATATATATATATATATATATATATATATATATATATATATATATATGCATTGGAGAGATATAATAGGTGAGAACGATCCAAATACTTACTCGTACTAATTTACATACAATCCATCAGAGCGACCATCATCAGAAGAAGCTAGCTGATCATCATGGAGTCCACTACTCCATCATCGGAGGAAGACTTGCTAAGTCAGCTGCCCAGCGACGTCCTACTTTCAATCCTGGAGAAGCTCTCCCTCCGTCGTGCCGTTCGGGTTGGAGTCCTCTCCCGGCGATGGCGGTGTCTTCCAGCTCAGTTGCCGAGGCTTGACCTGGATATCGCTAACTTCTTGCCAGGCGATGCACGAAAGTTCCATGACCATGACGATGGTGCCGACGATGATCCAGACGGTGAAGAGGAGGAGGACGTGGAACCTGCTGCGGCGGTGGAGAACGCTGTCAATGGTGATCCTGACGGCGAAGAGGATGGCGACGTGGCGGAGGACGAGTACGACGACGATGACTATGACGTCTTCTCCGATGCAGGAGATGAGATGGCTGACGCGGCGACGGCGCTGCTGGCATCCAGGAGGCCTTCACCTGGTGGCAGTGACGATAACAATAACAGCCTCGACGCCGTCCACAATACACTGGCCATGAGATTCTACCTCAGGCACAATTACATGTCGCTGGGGCGTCTGCTCGATGACGCCGTGGCCAGCGGCAAGGTGCGCAAGGTCGAGCTCACGATCACGACGACGCATCGCATGTTTGAAGATGACCGCGACAGCGAGAGAATTCGGTGCAGTCTGGTTGGGTTCGGCCGGCGATTCAAGGCTCTCTTCGACGCTTGCCCGGCGGCTTTCGGAGCCCAGCTGACACAGCTCACCCTAGAGAAGATGAGACACGGTGGGCCTGACTTGGACGACATCCTCGCTACCTGTACAAGGCTGGAGAAGCTGACCTTGGAGAACTATGGCCCCGAGCACGGTTCGCGGTGGCGTGTGCGGCACGCGTGGCTTAAAGACATCAAAATCATAGTGTGCTTCCCTAGCGCCATCGAGCTCCTATGGCTTCCCAGACTGGAGAGCTTCTCTTTGCGCGGTTGGTTCAGGACAACAGATCGGCTTGTATCCTTGGGTCATGTCCCACGACTCACTACAATCACCATCACCGGTGACATCGTCGATGAAGATGCAACCCTCAGGTTAAGCCGCATCTTTGCCAACAGCACTGCTTCCCTCACCGATCTACGCCTCAATTTCAGTGGCAGTAATGTAAGTATTGTCTTTATTTTGCGCATGTTTCTAGTATATACGGCATATAGTATGTGTTTTTCCGATCAATTTAATTTTTTTGGCTTTAATTTGTTTGTGCAGATTTGGGTTCGGCCAGAAACCTCAAGACGCTTGACAGATGCGTTTAGCAAGCTCAAGAATCTAAAGCTCAAGAATGTCAACCGGGAGTGTGGCCTTGCTTGGACTATGTTCCTCCTCCAATCTGCACCACACTTACAGGAACTCTACATCAAGGTATGTATGTACCGGGATTTTATTTAACTTATTACCTAGATGTCTTTCCGTTTCCCTTTTTTTTTGGAGCATGCTTTAGTACAACAACTACTAGATCAAATTATATATCACTATGCCAATTTATTTATGACCTACTACTACGTGACGGAATTGACCTACTAGTTTTCTCTAAACCAAACAACATCATCAAATATACTTACACTGCCTTTTTTGTTGGCTAAATTGCAGCTCATGGAACATAACTGCGGTGATTTGGCCAGCAGGAAGAATGTGCCATGGGAAGTCGACTCCAGTTTTGAGCACTACAATCTGGTCAGGGTCACAATTGCTCGGTTTTACAACTCCCAAGAGACAATCGTGACATTCACACGCCGTCTGATACAAGCAGCGGTTAACTTGGAGGAGATATGCTTTCGTGAAAACGCAGTATTGCTTTGTACCTACTGTGATCGCGCGGATCCGGACGCTGAATCAAAGTTCCCGCGAACAGACCAAGAAAGAGATACTTTTACGAAGAGAATCATCACAGACGACGACGGTCGATCAACTACTGCCGTCAAAATACATATCCGATCCTAGTAATTATGTTCATGAATTAGAAAAAGGACCATTATATATTATTATATGCTGAGAAGGATTTTATTTTATTTCACAAAGTTATAGCCAGGCTCAGCCTAAATATGTCAGAGCCATACGTAGGAAATTAACTTCCTTCCCTTGTACACGGTTTTAAGGCACATGATCTGCTTTTCAGAGTTGTTATAAATTATTCTTGTAAGTTGTAACATATGTAGCTTACATGACATGATATTGATTACGATTACTGTTCTTGTTCTCTTAGTTTACTAGCAAAGTTTTCGTGAGTTGAATGAATCCGTATCATCGCTACACATGAGTTATTGTAATAACTCGTATAATTACGAGCACGGGGCCGAATTCGGGTCATAGACAGGGCCATGAATCTGCGTTATGTACGGGATACAGAGAGTGAGTCCGCTTTATGTACGAGATACAGAGATTGTGAGGATAGTTTGGAAAGTGAAAAGTGGATGAAAAGAAGGATATTTGACCAGTAAAAAAATGAATTGGAAGAAACACTTAGCTCTTTAAATAAAATTTAAAAATAGCAACCTTATATATATAATAATCCAAATAGAAATAGAAAAAAATAAAAGTAGAAAATAGACAAATCTATCATAACATATTCCTCGCAACTATTTATTTATTTATTTATTTATTTATTTATTTATTTATTTATTTATTTATTTATTTATTTATTTATCTACCAAATATTAAACAAGTCATGGTCCAAATATTAAATCATAGAGCTTTTTTTTAATTTATCTAATCCAACCCCACTGCTCCCTTTTGTTTCCTTGACTATTGAACTCCGTCAATTTTTTTCGTGGCCGTCATGGCCTATTGGTCGTTGGCCGTTTTTTTGTCCAGCTCTAATCCCCATCTGATTTTGATCTCTACATCCGCCTGTCGCTCGTTCCTCGATCACGGTCTTTTCCCATATCAGAATTGTCTTCCTTCAGCAACGGTGTTTTCCCACATGAGAATCATGCTCTTTTCCCATCAGAATCGTAAGGGCATGTTCAACTCATAGACAGAGTCGTCTATATGAACTTTAAATTTAACCTACAGACGACTAAAAAGTCAGGTCGTACAATAGACTATCTATAAGTTGTTTAATGTTTTTGATATAGTCAAGATCAATTATTAATACTATTATGTACATCATTGTGTTGATATTTGATAAAAAAACGTGTCAAACATGAATAAGATGTTCATACAAGGTACAAAGGTTGGGCACTAGCAAGCTAGCACTCGGGTGTTCTTACCGTGGGAGCACTCAGATTTTGTTTTGGCACTGTCCTTCTTCCACCTCCGACGCGCTGCCGCTGCCCACCGCCCCAACACAGCGAGACATTTCTCCTTCCCATCGTCGCTTTCTCCTCTAACTCTGGCAAGAATGGCCACGACGCCGCCGCCCCGACCGCCTCCACCGCCGCGAGGACCTGAAGCCGCCCGTCATCGTTGACGAGACTCAAACATAGAGATATGTTAAGTCCTAGGGTGAGAGCTTTCCTTAGGTACACTCGCGCACACCTTTCGGCCTAGGATCGGGCCAAACCTGAGCATGCCATCGGCCTCTGCTCGGGACTATGGGGCTCACCCAAGCTCCAGGCTCCGGATCGGCGGCAGCCCAGGCCTGATCCTTGGCTCCACCTCCAGTCCGAGCCAAGGGCCGGGCTGCAATGCAACTTGCTTCTTTTTTAGAAGAAACGGTACTTTGTTTGATAGGCCAAGGTTCCAAGTACCGGGTCGGAGGCCCAAAACAGTTGCCGCGGCCTGTCGTAGGCACCAACGAGACGACGACGACGACCTAGTCTGGGTGAGGGAAGGGTCGGAGGGCTTGATTGGTTGGCTAACAAAATTTGCCTTGCCCAAGATTTGGCAAAGAAAAAGTTGCCAAAACTTGAGCAAAAATATTTGTCATGGATTTGGCATGCCAATTGTGAGGCATTAGTAAATTTTGGTTGCAAACCAAATGGATGCTAAAATTTTGGTTTGCCTAAGTTTTGGCAACCAAATTTTGGCGAGCAACCAATCAGGCTCAGAGTCTCCTCTCCTACTTACAGGTTGCAACTGCGAATTGCTTGGCCTCATCAGCTCGTTGCTGACCCTGACTACGTCGAGTCGTCGACGCGGCATCCGACTGCGACTGCGAGCGGTGAACGAAGTCGACGGTCAATGCATGCAACGGCATCTAGCTCTGATGATTTATGATTATATACACGATGGATCAATCAATCAGGTCAGTTGATTTGTCTTTTTCTCGAATACGCAGGAGATCTGCGTATCATTGCATTAAGAAGAAGAAAGAGTTTTAAGTACAACCAACGCGCATCAGACGCGCTAGGTGGTCAACAGCTGGACCAACCTAGCAAAATGTTCTCTAGATCGATATTACATAAATGGATCAACCAAAATGCGCTCACTGCCGCGCCCTACGGATCAATCAATCAGGTCAGTTGGTTTGTCAAATTATAGAAGACGTGTAATTTCGATAAGACGCCCAACATACTAGGCATGCTATGCTAAGAGCGGCGAGAGAGTAATCCTAGGTTCCTTATCTAAAATTCTCGAGTGTCCCCAATCTCTCAAGTGAAGACATCCAATCATTGTCCCTTATCATCGCCGGCGGAATTCGGCAGAGTTTCTCTTGTTTCTCAGGACCTTATCTCCCAATCATAGTATAGGCCAGGTACGACAGAATCTCAACCTCAACCATACAAGTCGGTAGGCATGAGACAGAAAATGAAGGTCCAAATCAAAGTTCAATAGCAAATCAAATGTGCTCGAACCAAAGTATCGACCTTGCCACAACACACAAGACACGACCAGACCAATGTGAGCCCTGTGCAATAGGGCAATGAAGCAAATCAATGTATGTGGCAACACTCTCTCACAACCAAACAAAGAGCACGACGATGACGACGGCTGAAGGCGATTACTGGCCCGGCGGAGTCTGGTGCGGCTGCTGTGGTGACAGCAGAGAAGTACTGGATAGAGCGAGCGACAGAACAGGCATATGGTCCATCAAGGCTGCCAGGCAGAGAATAGCATGCATGGCATCTGATACGATTCGCAAGCAGGCACACAGCCAATGCATGCATGGAATGAACCGGTCCCGTTTGCTTTCCCCCCCCGCTAAACTTTAGGAGCTAAATTATAGACTAACCTTTAGTTATTGGATGTTTGGTTTAGGTGACTAAAAGAGATTAAAAGAAGTCTTTTAGTCAGGGTGTTTGGCTTTAAAGTGACTAAATGAGTCTAAAAGGTGAGGTTTAGTCTCATTTAGCAACATCTTAGTGACTAGTTGGCTAAAGTCCATTTAGGGCCTGTTTGGTTCCTTAGTGATCCACTAAAATTTAGTGACCACTGTAAAGTTTAGTGACCCCCTGTTTAGTTATAGTGATTAAAGACCACTAAAGTAGCTGTTCCATGTACACTTTAGTCATTTTTAGGTACCCCTTCATGACTAAAGGCCTAAACTTTAGTAACCCCTAAACTTTAGTGGAGGTGTTTGACATTTTAGTGACCCTTATCCAAACATGCCCTTAGTTCCATTTAGTCATAGTATTTGAGTGAAAAGTGACTAAATGAGACTAGATTCCCTAGCTACTACTCTCTCCAATTTTTTATAAAAGAAGTCATTTTGGACAAGACTTAGATCAAACCTTGGGAATATAAATTATAAATAACTTTTGAGTTAATTGAGTTTGACACACACATGCATTGGCTGGTAATCTAGCCGCACCAACAGACACACGCATGCATGTGCCCGCGAACGATGCATGCACATGAATTCCATCGTATCATCGTCCCTCACGTGCTGGCCCCGTCCGTCACGCTCAACGCACGCCGCTCCAACCGTCCAACGGACGCAGCCCGCTTCCCCTCCCTTTCAGTCACGTGTTTGCAATTTGACTGCCGCTGATTTTATATTACTATTTCTATCTCCACTTTACTGCAGATTTAGATTTTGGATGTACCACAAGTGGAGCACGGAATCCTGATTAGAGTAATATACTATGGTTGGAGATTCTAACGCTATACAAGCGCAAGAGCGATTGTGCGTGGCCAGCATTCTCCTATTGCGATTGTTGGCGAATGAAAGAATCAGCCACTCCTGACTCCTACAAACATTGGGATACATAATCGCCAATGATACGCCACGGCCGCTCCGCGCTCCCTGCCCATGGCGATGGCTTCGTGCGCCCTGCAGCCTCATCCACCTCGCCCGTCGTGGAAGGGGAGGCATGCACCTGCAACCATACCGGCCTCCACCTCCGTCTGCGCCTCCATCCACCTTGTGTCGTCGGCAGGAAGGGGAGGCCAGCACCACTGCAATCAAGTGTTTCATCTGGATGTTGCATATGTTGCTATGACTATACACGCATGTTTCAAGCATATGTTTCACATGTTTTCAGACTATGTTGTAAGTGTTTCATCTTGATGTTGCAAAAGTGGATCTAAATGTTGCATATGTTGTTATGGCTATACACACATGTGTCAAGAGCATGTTTCAAGTGTTTCATTTATTTTCAGGCGTATGTTGCAAGTGATTTATCTGGATGTTAAATATGTTGCAAATGGCTATGTTGCAAGTGCATGTTCCGAATGTTTCATCTATTTTAGACGTATTTTGTAATTGTTTTATCTGAGTATTGTAAAAGTAGATCTAGATGCAGATGTGGAGAAACCTAAGCCCTCGGTGGTCCAGCTGCTGCGGCTCCCTGGTGTGGTGAAGATGGGGGCTACTGACACAAGAGCGACGAGGACGAGATGCCACGACGGATTGGCCGAGATATGGAGCAGGAGGGCATGGTCGTGGTGCATCAGGTGGGATGGGATGCGGGCCTCCATGCTGCGTGCGTCGGGTGCAGGCGCAGGAGTAGTGTCTAGACGAACGCTGCATCCGGACATCCGGGCGCTAGTCGCTCTGATATATAATTCATGGTTCTATCTCCAAACTATCATAAGATAATTGTAATAATATATGTAAACTTTGTCTTAAAATTCTAAAAAAACCACATAGAACATGTCCTCTTATACATATTTTTTTTTAATTTCTGGACATTATTTAACATGATGTATAGTTCAAGTTGGTGTTACTTTTCAAAATCACATAGAAAAACACTTAAACCTTACAAAATAGCAAATCACTTGAAACCCTTAAAAATCAAGTTGGTGTTTGTTATGTTTTAATTAACTTTAACGTATATATGTGTCATATTTCGTAAGTGTAATGTGTGCCTAAGTGACATTATTAATAAGTTTATTAGGTGTCATGTGTGTTAGTGAACTTAGCAATAACCTTATGTTGGAGATGTAGACACCTAGTGCCAAAGGGGGCCATATGCATGTCCCTCCTTGCTGAATATTCAACTTGTGATTAAACTTTATAGAACTAGAAACATACCCGCATGTTGCTGCAGGAATTGCGGATTAGTGGATTGCGTAGTATGATGACGTGGATAACAAAATGCTTATATGTCTTACTGACGTAGACATTACAGTTGCATGTGCTGGAGGATTTTAATTGGATGTGATAGTACAGTGCCTAGTTGAACAGCTAGCATGTTGAGATAAATAGTTAATTGGGTAATGTTTAGTGGATTTTAATTATATGTGATAGTATATTGCCTATTTGGACAGCTTGCATGTTGAGATGAATAGCTAGTGAGGTTTTGCTTTATATAAGAGTACTAGAAGAACGCCATGTGCGTTGGTGCGGGAATCGCTGATGAAATTATACACTTATATTTAATAATACGATTAAATAAATATCATAATACATGTTAGTGGATGACTTTAGAATTCTGATGTGGACAACTAAATATATGTTATTAAATAATGTGGTTTGCTAATGTGAATAGCTTGAATGAAGACATAATGGCATGTGTTAGTTGAAGCTAATGTGGACACTTTGTATGGCTAGATAGTTGAATGTACTAGTGGGATGTTCTAGTGGATGCTGATGTAGGCCTTGTTTAGATTGTAATTTTTTCAATTTTGGCTACTGTAGCACTTTCGTTTGTATTTGGCAATTAGTGTCCAATCATGGACTAATTAGGCTCAAAAGATTCGTCTCGTGATTTATAACCAAACTGTGCAATTAGTTATTTTTTATCTATATTTAATGCTCTATGCATGTGTCCAAAATTTGATGTGATGGAGAGAGAGTGTAAAATTTTGGAATTTGGAGTGTATCTAAACAAGGCCGTAGACACTTTGCATGGTAAAATAAATTAGTAGTGGTGTTTATTTTTATAAGAGATAGAGATAAGATATGCATATTAAGTAGGGAATTAGCGTTGATGGACCCCCTTGTGTTTTTCCCATCAAGCTCTGCCACCGACACACATGCATATTTGTTTGTGTAAGCACTTAGGGGTGTTTAGTTTCTCGCTAAAAATTTTTCATCCTGTCACATCGATGTTTAGACACATGCATGGAGTATTAAATATATACGAAAAAATAACTAATTACACATATTGCGATAAATTTACGAGACGAATTTCTAAGCCTAATTAATCCATGATTTGACAATGGCGTGCTACAGTAAACATGTGCTAATGATAGATTAATTAGGCTTAATAAATTCGTCTCGCGGTTTCCAGACGAGTTATGTAATTAGTTTTTTTATTAGTATCCGAACACTCCTTCCGACATCCTATAAAACATCTGATGTGACACCCTAAAATTTTTCACACCAGAAACTGAACACCCTCTTACATACATTCTATTGGCTCACAATCTCTAAGAAAATTCAATAACCCCTAAGAAAATAATAATTTACCTTGACGGTAGAATAACTCCTAAGGCCAGTCTCAGTAGGGAGTTTTGCTAGAGTTTCATTTGCATTTAATAGCCTGCCACATATGCATTTTTGATGACATGTCAACGTTTTAATGAAGAGAGAGAAGAATTGAGTTTCATGGGGATGAAACTCTCTTGGCACAGTTACCAACTCTCTATGAGTCATAGAATTAAATGTCTATGAAACTATGGAGTGAAACTTTCCATTGAGAGTGGGTGTTTCATCCGAGTTTTATTTCATTCTATATGACATGGTAGTCTTGGAAACAACGAAATGAAACTCTCCACTGAAACTGTCCTAAGAAAATAGTTACTTTCTTTGACAGAATAACACTTAAGGAAATAGTAAATTTCCTGTTCAGCACAGACAGGGTGATTTGTTGGCTGCAGTTGCCATCGATCGTCGGGCTGTCTAGGCCCAATCAAACGGTGCCGGCCGGCCGACAGCAAGCCAGAAATGCAGCTTGGATCTTGGAGTGTTGCCGCATCACATGCAACACACGTACGGTCAGTCGGTCAACACAATGAAATTGGAAAACAATAGTTTTGTTTTTCGTGTTCTGCTTATGAAAGTTCTCGCATAGCATGTATATCGTGACAAGACAATGTTCAGGACCCCTTTGGAACAGGGATTTTTTTCCTGTTCATAAGTTCTTCCTATGAAAAATGATTATTCCTGTAAATTCGTGTTCTACTTGTGAAAGTTCTCGCGTATTGATATTGTACAGCTCGTACTCATAGCATGTACTTAATCTATTCCAAATTATAAGACGTTTTGGCTTTTTTAGATACGTAGCTTTTGCTATGCACGTAGATATACACTATGTCATACATGCTAAAAACAATGTATTTAGAAAAGTCAAAACGTCTTATAATTTGAAACAGAGGGAGTATATCATGACAACACAATATTTAGGCCCCTTTAGAATACGGGATTTTTTTTCCTGTTCATACATTTTTCTAGAAA
This sequence comes from Saccharum hybrid cultivar R570, assembly GCA_038087645.1. Classification (NCBI taxonomy): domain Eukaryota; kingdom Viridiplantae; phylum Streptophyta; class Magnoliopsida; order Poales; family Poaceae; genus Saccharum; species Saccharum hybrid cultivar. The sequence continues at coordinate 3,576,686 of JAQSUU010000564.1, read as the reverse complement.
GATGAATTTATTTCTGTAAAATTCCTCTATGATTTCTGTGAAACTTTTGCGTTTCACGGGCAGCCTCAAATGGCGCACTGTTCCGATTTCTGAGGCTAGCTTGGCCTACCTACTACAAAAAGAAGCCACCGTTTTTTACACTACTTGTAGTGGCTCCTGATGCTGTTTGCTGTAAGCCCATCATTTCCGGTGCAAGAAATGCCTTTATATGTATTGGCGGTTGACTTAAGCAACTCTTAGTAAAAACGTGCATTTCCAGTGATTGGTGTTTAAGCCAATCACTCGTGAAAATCCCTGTTCCAAAGGAAGAACGTATGAACAGGAAATTATAAACCAATCTACTAAACGTGCATTTCCAGTGATTGGTGTTTAAGCCAACCGCATCATTTCCGACAGCCCGATTTTTATCATGCGCGCACTCCCTGTTTTCTTAATTGTGTCCCACTATATATCCACATTGTATTTTTTCCCTATTAAAGAAAAGGACATGTAGCTTTCATTAACCCGATCGAAATTATAAACCACCAGTGACCTATTCACTTGAACTTATCAGCCATGGTATAATATTTTTTTCTCACAACAAATCAGTCAATAGTACTTTCAGTCATGACTTATCAGTCCAGCGAACTTCTTTTCCACTTTTTAGTAAAAGGTTACTTTTCCCACTTGGGAGAAGTGTGCATCCATATATACATATAGGCATCTGTGTACTATATAGTCACTGTTCATCTAGATAGTCATTTAGCTTCTTTAAACACTACAATGTAGGTGTGATGTTTGTGCTCAATCGATCGCTTATCACAGTTAAACGGTTGTTTTGCCCACTTAGCTTGGAAAGTTGGCTAAATATAATAGCAGGTGTCAGACATTTACTGTTTAATATAATGTTCAGAAAAGTTGAGTTTTCTTAGGTTGAGTTTTCTTGGAAAAGAATAAAACAGAATCCTAACAATACGTGCGTGCATGTGCTACTTAGTAGTTTTTTTTGTTTTTTTTGAGATTTTTTTTGTTAAAAGGGCATGATATTTACTCCCCTTTTAATTGTCGTTTGCACCGCCCATACAAGAAGTCAAACATACTTAACTTTGACTAAATATATATAAGAAAATATTAATATTTATAATACACAATTAATATCATTAGATATATCGTTGAGTCTATTTTTATCACAAACTGATTTAGAGATACAAATGTTGCTAATATTTTCTACAAACCTAACTAAATTTTAAAAATTTGAGCAGCATGTATATAGTGACACTTAAAATGGGGAATGTCAGTTAGTATCAATCATCCTACGCTACTCGCGCATTGACATGGCTGCGGGAAACTCTCGTGTGCCCGTTCAAGTTGGCGATGCGACCCGTTTTAGTCTCGTGTCGCTTGCAAGATGCATGCAATGCAACGGCACTCTTTGTTTGATGGGCTAATAAGGTTCCATGTACTGGGCCTACGGCCCAAAAGAGATGTGGAGGCCTGCCACGCCCACCAACGAGACGACCACGACGACGTACGACCAAGTCTGGGTGAGGGCGGGCAGGGTCAGTATAGTATAAGTTTGAGTCTTGACCCTGACTACTTGTTGACTGCTGACCAGCACTGGCGCGGCGGCAAGCTTGTCGCCATGATGCCATCCAGTGGCGGACCTAGGTTTCACGAAACACAACAAGATGAGATAAAAAAAAATACGAAAGCTAAAGAAAAAATGTATTATCTACAGTTAATATTTAAAGGGAACGAAAATGGAAAATATATAAAAACAAAAAGTGTCAAATGGAAAAAAAAACCAACAAATGCAGTTGCAGCGACCTCTTGGTCGCAAGAACAGGGGGCTTACCACTAGGCTAACAAGATGTTTTAGTATCCTTGGTTGTAGATTATTTTATCTAATATTGTAATACAGTGCTAAGTAGTACAAGGTTTGCCCACAGGGTATGGCGTGGCCCACCTGACATACCCGTGGGTCCGCCCTTGATCCATCCATCCATCAGCGCCGCCGGCGCCCTGACTGGCCGGCCGGCCCGAACGAACGGCAGCATGCAATCGCAAATGAGCGAAGGGCAAGGCGAAAAATATAATGAGCCATCAGATGGAGAATGCAGCAGCTTCATGGAGGCTGGATCGTGGCCGCATATATAGGCCTCGTTTACTTCACGGAATTGGGAAGAAAAACACTGTATCAGAATTCCTGTAGCATTTCGTTTGTATTTGGTAAAAATTATCTAAATTTTGACTAACTAGGCTTAAAATGTTCGTCTCGCAAAGTACAACAAAACTGTGCAATTAGTTTTTGATTTCATCAACATTTAGTACTCCATGCATTTGCCGACATTTTGATGTGACGGGAAATCTTCTTTTTATATAGTGGAATTTGGGGAGAATTGGGGGAACTAAACAAGGGCATACGTTTGCGATCGCATGGATGGGTCAGGCCATGTTCAGCTCCAAAAAAAATTTTGCAGAATTTTTCAAGATTTCCCGTCACATCGAATGCTTGAACACATGCATGAAGCATTAAATATAGATAAAAAATAAAAACTAATTACACAGTTTAAATGAAATGGACGAGACGAATATTTTAAGCCTAATTAGACCATGATTGGACACTGATTGCCAAATAACAACGAAAATCGCTACAATATCGTTTTGCTAAAAATTTTGAAACTGAACCGGCACTCAGTCACACGCAGGAGGGCAGCATGGCATGCAGAATGCACGCACGGAGTACAGTGGTCAATGTTTGCATCGCAGTCGGGCAGCTAGCCGACGGACGACGACCCGACGCTGAGCTGGCTCCTGACTGGGTGGCTCGACCTCGAGGCCAACTCCCAACCCTAGTTTTTCGAACCGGACCGAACCGGCGGTTCGACCGCTAAAAGATTGAACCAGAGCCTACACCGGTCCGGTTCACTTAAAAGACCGGCCATGCAATCGGACCGGTAAAAACCGGTTGAACCGACCGGTTTTTAACGAAACCGGTGAACCGGCCGGTTCCATGTGAACCGGGGCGGTTTTTTAAGTTATCCAAAAATGATCTCGGTGGGTTCAGGAGAAGCTGATCCATTCGAGGGTATTGTTGGAAAAGTGTGAAAATGTACCCTTTAGAGGCCTGTACACGTGAAGGAACTGTCATCTCCTTTTTGGGGCGCATTTGCATCTGGTTTCCCCTTGGGCGGCTGGCGGCTACTGCTCTGGTGCTGCTCTGGGTGGGCATCGGCCATCGGCGGGGGCTGCAGCTGCAGGCTACTGCTACGGGCGAGCGCCGAGCGGGGGGCTGCAGGCTTCTTTGGTGCTGCTCGGCGGGGGCTGCAGGCTTCTCTGGTTCTGCTCCGAGCGGGCAGGCTGCTGCTCTGGTGCTACACTGCTACCCTGCTACTCTGCTCCACCTCCCCTCCACGGCTACAAGAAAATGGCTACTAGAACTGGAATTTGTGAGCTACTGATCCTGTCATCCTGAGCTTTCGAGTTTTAATTTTTAGTTACTCCCTCCGTCCCAAAAAACATGTAAATCTTGTTTCCCGAGAAGTCAAATATTCTTAATTTTGACTGAATATATATGACAAAGTATTAATGTTCATGATACGTAATAAGCATCATTATATTAATTATAGAATATATTTTCATAATAAACCTAATTGAAGATATAAATGTAGATAATATCTCCTAGAAACTTAGTCAAACTTAAGATTCTATTGACTTCTCGTAAAACGAGATTTACATGTTTTTTTTGGACGGAGGAAGTATTGTATTTGTATATTAGCCTGCATATCAATGTTGATTATTAATTAAATCATATATATATATATATATATATATATATATATATATATATATATATATATATATATATATATATATATATATATATATATATATATGTGGCCGGTTCGATTCACCGGTCCAAAACTAACGAACCGGCGGTTCAACCGGTTCTGAACGGTTGGACCATTGAACCGACGGCCTCGTCGGTTCGATCTCCGGTCCTGTTCGAAAAACTATGCTCCCAACTAGCGATACAATATAATACAACCGCTAGCTGCTGGTGCTGATGGGCGTGTCTTGCTGCTGCTTGCTTGCTTTGTGCATGATGAGTACTCCGGGCGATACGTACTGTACTAGCTTAGCTAGCTCCAGCTGCATGGATGCGGGATCTGAACAAGAAACGACTATGGCCTGGTTTAGATACCAAATTCATCCCTAAATTCTACTATGCAAAAAAGAAGATTCCACACCACATCAAAATATCGGCATATATATGGAGTACTAAATGTAGATGAAATCAAAAACTAATTGCACAGTTTTATTGTACTTTGCGAGACGCATATTTTAAACCTAATTAATCAATGTTTGAACAATTATTACCAAATAAAAACAAAATTATTACAGTGTTCAACAGTGATTCGAGGCCGCCCAAATCGGGCATCTAAACATGGCCTATGTACGCGTGGCTTCTTGCTTATTATAAATTATAATTCATTCACTGCTTCTTGCTTACAGTACTCCGAGATTCCCTTATTTGCATCATTATATTGTACGTACGTATTATTAGCTGGTCGTTACATACTAGGAGCAGCTTGCAGATAGACAGATAGATCGATACGTACTGTGTATAGGCCAAATTGTCAATTTATCATCAGGACGGAGGGAACAAAGTGGTGGCACACATGCAGATACACATATACATATACATATGCTGCTGATTGCTGAAACCAAGGCCGGGCGGAATATAATGCTATAATTTAACTAACTGATTGATTGATCCAACGTATATAATCATGCATAAACCATCACAGCTATTGAGAACTGGATAGAGCGATGGAGCGAAAGAACAAAGCATGATGATTCATGCATGGAATTAGCTACTCCTACTAGCTAACTAGGTAATCCGGACGCTCCAAAAGATGACACACACGGGCGCACATGCATGTGCCCGCCACACAATGCATGCATGCATTCCATCGTCGGATCACGCACCGGATGCTGCAATAAGCTAGCACTAGACGCGTGCAGGCGGCGCCGCCGGCCGGCTACCGATCGATCGTGAAACAGCACAAAACAATGCAGAAGCAAAGCGCACACACTAACGCTGCTGCATACATGCACTGTCATGCCGTCGCATTCGATCGCATCTACTGCTACCGTACCGTACGTCCAACTATATATATATATATATATATATATATATATATATATATATATATATATATATATATATATATATATATATATATATATATATATATATATATAGAGAGAGAGAGAGAGAGAGAGAGAGCTATTACCCTATAGCTGACTACAAAATAACTTATTCTGTAGCCACTTTGAGTTACGATAATTGCTATGCTAATTTATGAGATTATAGTAACTCCTTACTAAGTGGTTTACTACAACGTTACAATAAATATCCTCATGTAAATATGTATTGACATTATCGTAAATTAGTATATAAAATTATCGTAAATGGAGGTGGCTACAGAATAACTTATTTTGTAGCTGGCTACTGAATATATATATATACGGCAATGTTATTCTACACCCTAGGTGTAGAATATTATTCTATATCGCAAGCCAAAACTGAGCAGAAAAAATACTGAGTAGTACTGAACAATGTTCGGTATCATTCAGTACTACACCCAGGACCACGAAACACTGAATGATACTGAAACACGACTACTGAATATTACTGAATTTTGTTCAGTATAACAGCTCGGTGTAGAATAATATTCTACACCTAGGGTGTAGAATAGCACGCGTGTCTATATATATATATATATATATATATATATATATATATATATATATATATATATATATATATATATATATATATATATATATCTTCGATCCAAGGCCATGTTTAGTTTCAAAAAAATTTAGAAAAAACACTGTAGCACTTTTCGTTTGTATTTGACAAACTTTGTCCAATCATGGATTAACTAGACTCAAAATATTCATCTCGATATTTACAGATAAACTGTGCAATTAGTTATTTTTTTACCTATATTTAATGTTTCATACATATACCGGCATATACGATGTGATGGAGAATCTTGATTTTTTTTTTTGCATTTTAGAGTGAACTAAACAGGGCCTATGTATCTCTGTCGTCTCAACGATTTTTTTTAACTTCTCAATGAGCTGAAGACGTACACTTGCTGGGAAACTACTCGGCGACAACCACAACCCTACGACTCCGACCTTACTTTGTCGTCTTAATTAAGAGCTTATTTAGTTCCTAAAAACGAACCTAAAAAGTGATACAGTACCTGTCACATCGAATCTTACGGCACATGCATGGAGTATTAAACGTAGATGAAAGAAAAAACTAATTACACAGTTTAGTTGTAAATCATAAGACAAATCTTTTAAGTCTAATTAGTCCATAATTGGACACAAATTGTTAAATAAAACGAAATGCTACAGTAGCCAAACCCAAACATTTTCACCAACTAAACGAGCCCTAAAACTTTGTCTGCCGCCTAGCTGCCGCAGGATAGCTGTACCGTACCTAGGATCGGATCGGAGTGTACTAGTATATGCCCAGCGGCGGATCTATAAGGGGGCTGGGTGGGCTCCAGCCCCCTAATGACTGGATTTACTACTAAAATTATTGTAGCAAAAATCTCAAATGACCGTTAAATCTTCATGCAAATCAACATCTCCATTGTTTTAGCCCCTTGATTCTAATCCTCCATCCGCCACTGCACCACAGAAAATGCCTCACAAACCCATTCTTTTTTCGACGGGTTCGTCTTATTATAGTTATACCAGACAAGTTCGTTGGGCAAATCAGGCTCTTGGCGTTGGACTTGAACGCACATGCATGTTTGCATTTTGGCTTAGTATCTAAGATGTAACCACTAGGATAGTAGAGTGCGTGCGTCTATATTCATTCATAGAATGAAATGTACGTACAATAGAGTGCCTAGTAGTTTTGTAATGTGATTTTTTTAAACGAGTTTTTTTTTGTTAGTGCGATTTGAGGAAATAAAAAATAGCAACAAATATGGTGAAACAGAGTCGGCAACTGAAAACCGCTCAGGCACCCGCCACCGGCGAGCGGGCCCCACTCCCGCCCCGACCGTTCCACTCCACTTGCGCCAGCCAACCAGCCCAGTACGTACGCAGCGGGGGAGGAGAGCAAAGCGCGTGATGAGCCCCGAATTCTCCACGCCGCGTGGGCCCTCCTTTTCCTCCCTACCGGGACCGTCAGTCTCGCTCGCCGCACGTCGCCGGCCCAAACGGTCAGCCCGCTTCCTTCCCCTTCCCCTTCCCCTTCCCCTTCCCACGCGCTCCCCTCCTTGTCGTCGGGCCATGGCCTCGTTTAGTTGGCCTGATTTGGGCAGTGCAAAATCTGCACAGTAACATGTTCTGCACTGCAGTATTTCATTTGTATTTGTGATTTTTTGTCTAAATATTGATTAATTAGGCTTAAAAGATTCGTCTCGCAAAGTACAACTAAACTGTGCAATTAGTTTTTAATTTCATCTACATTTAGTACTCTATATATGTGCCGGTATTTTGATGTGATGGGGAATCTTTTTTTGTATAGTAAAATTTGGGAGAAAATTTGACATCTAAACAGGGCCCAGGTCCAATCCAGAGCCTCGCGGACACGTTGCGGGCCCCGCGGTCCGCCACCCTCGGCCGCGGGTCTGCGCGGCGGGCCCCGCCCGCGTTTCTGACCGTTTCGCCCCTGTTCCGGGCCCTTTCCTCTCCACGCCTCCTCCCTTCCCTTCCCTTCCTGGCCTCCTCCGCCTCTTCTTCCTCGCCGCCCGCGGCGACCTCACCGAGAAAGAGAAATCTCGCTCGCGGTCGGGGGGCGTCGCCTTCGCCATTCCCCCGATAAATACACGCGCTCGCTCCCCTCCCGCCTCCCCGAGCCCAGTCGCGTCGTCGCTCACTCTCCCCGCTCCCTCCCCTCCCTTCCCTCTCCATATCCAGCTGCGTATCCACCAATCGACACCGACATCCTCCTCCACGCGCTCCGCTCCCTTCCCTTCCCTTCCCTTCGCTCCCTCCTTAGCCGCTAAGCGTCCTCCCCTCCGCACCGCGCCGCGTCCCGTGCCGACCTGCGCGCGCGGCTCGGCTCGTCGGCGCCGTCGAGCCCCAGCTCCGGCGCTGCCCCTACAACAGCCGTCCTTCCGCATCCCCGCACCGGCGAGCACCCGCCGCCTCCTCCGCTCCCGATCTCTCCGCGCGGGCCGGAGATCGGCCGCGGCGGGCTCCCGATCCCGCCCGATCTACCCCCGCCGCGCCGGCCACGCTCCCCGAGATGTGGGGCGGCGACTCCAACGCGAAGCAGATGCTCAAGTCCCGCGGCGGCACGGGCGGGGGTCTGCCCACGGCCGGGGACGAGGAGTCGGACTACTTCCCGCCGACCCCGCGCAAGGACTACTGGTGGTCGACGGGGCTGCTCAAGCTCGTGACCGCCACCGTCATCTTCATGGGCGGCGTCGTGCTGGGGCTCTCCGTCAGCGGCAGCGTGGCGCGCTACTACTACAACGCGTCCCACGCCGAGCTCTTCTTCCCGGCCACCACCTACGGCTGCGACCCGCGGGACCGGGACTGCGGCATGGGCCTCGCGTTCCGGGCCTTCGTCCACCCGCCCCGCCTCGCGCACTCCATGACCGACGACGAGCTCTTCTGGCGGGCCTCGCTCGTGCCCAAGGCCGACGAGTTTCCCTTCCAGCGGGTGCCCAAGGTCGCCTTCCTCTTCATGGCGCGCGGGCCCATCCCCTTCGCCCCGCTCTGGGACAAGTTCTTCCGCGATCACCAGGGGCTCTACTCCGTCTACGTCCACACCGTGCCGGACTACAAGCTCAATGTTTCCAAGAACTCCGCCTTCTACGGCAGACAGATCCCAAGCGAGGTATTGCCTTTTGCTGATACTTTGTTTTTCCCCCGTTTGCTGCTACATTCATACAATACGTATCCATCATTGTCCAAAAAAACTAAACTGATAGTGATAATTCATCCATTCCCCCCTGTTTTGTTGTCTCCATGGCATGAATCATCACTAGCAAGTAGTAGCACATTGCAATCCATCAGCAGCTTGGGAATTTGCATCGCATTATTGTTGCCTTTGTGCGCAACAAGGAACAAAACAAATCTGGTTGAGTGGCAGATAGCTGGTGCCTCGGTGGCCGCTTGTCATGCTAGTTGGTGGCTGCCCATGTGCCCAACTTGATTGGGATATGTTGTGTGCAAATGGCTGAGGATTTGCCCTACTAGGGGAGATGAGAATATGCTTGCTTGCTTGTCCCAATGCTTGGTTGGTAAACTACTTAATTTGTTCAACAGCTAGTGGCATTCACGAATTTCAGATAACTGATGATGAGATTCTTGCTTGTCAAATGTTCCGCTTCAGTTCATTTTTTTTTACTAAAAATAATAGTAACCAGTCAACAAGTTTGGGCTGACCTGCAATCATGGTTTATTACTTTCCCCTATTCTTTTTGTGCTAAAGTAGTGCTTCTCCAGTTTCACTGTAATGTGTGCATTCCTTTTTCTTTCTTTCTTTTTTTTTTGTCTCACAGCATTACTTTCCTTATAGTGCGCTTGCAGTTTATGCCCATTATCGATGGATATCTTTGTTCTTCCACGTTCTAATATTTAATTTCTTTCCAATGCAGGAGGTGTCTTGGGGATCAATAACCCTGGTGGATGCTGAGAAGCGCCTGCTGGCCAATGCCTTGCTGGATTTCTCGAATGAGCGCTTTGTGCTGCTCTCAGAGAGCTGCATTCCTGTGTTCAACTTCCCGACGGTCTACGAGTATCTCATCAATTCGGCACACAGTTTCGTTGAGTCCTACAACATCGACACCCCTCAGAGTGCTGGCCGGTACAACCGTCGCATGGCTCCTCACATCATGGCGGATCAATGGAGGAAAGGGTCAGAGTGGTTTGAGCTTAACCGTGAGTTGGCTGTCCAGATAGTAGCAGACTACAAGTACTACTCCATCTTCAGAAAGCACTGCAGGCCATCCTGTTATCCGGATGAGCATTACATACCAACTTATCTTCATTTGTTCCATGGGCCCCTCAACGCCAACCGGACCATCACATGGGTTGATTGGTCAAGAGGAGGCCCGCATCCAGCAAGTTATGGTGCTGCAGACATCACAGAAGAGTTCATCCAGGCCATCAGGAATAATGGAACACAATGCTTTTACAACTCGAAGCCCACCTCTGTCTGCTACCTCTTCGCGAGGAAGTTTGCACCTAATGCTTTGGGACGGCTGATGAACATGACCTCGACAGTGTTGGACTTTTGAGTCGTTTACCTTGCGTTGTGGTCAGCATTTTGCTACCGAGGTATCTCTATGGATGCGCATGCTGGTCGGGGACTAGAACTACTCTACCATACTAGATTGGAGTCGCTGACATGTGTCTCACTATAGATGGATGATCAGAGATGGCTTTTGGTGTATGCGTCTCTCGCGGATGATGCTGTGTGGGACAGTGAAAATTGCTTCACTTATCCTGAAGCTGATCCCCAGAGTGATCGACAGACGGCACCGCTTACGGAGATGACATTTCTTTCACCTCCCATTCTTTTTAATATATCATAGTCATATGATAGAGGATCACCTTTTCTTCTTCCTCCTCCCTATCTACTGTTCTGACTTGGTCAGACACTAATTTCTGTGAATATAACTTATCAATCATTGCTTTACTTCAAGTCTGGCATTGCCAGATGTCTCTGTATGCTTGATAGCTGTCTCTAAACCTTGAAGTAACAGATTGGCATTGGTTGTTCTGTCGATGATGCTTATGTACGGGTAAGCTAGATAGGGATGCAAGCAGCAGAATATGCCATAGTCTTGCATGGTGCATATATTATGTACAATTGTGCCTGTCTTTTCAGGAGGGGGGGGGGGGGGGGAGGGGAAAGTAGGCTCCTTTTTGAAAGGCACACATGAGCATGCCTATACCATGCTGTTGCGTGCAGATTCTTGATCAGTTCAAACATGGGGGTGCGGTCCTGTGTTTATTCTTGTTCTTTATCATGAGCATGCCTATTGTTGTGTGCAGATTGCCGCGAACATGCTTGATTGCCTTCATTTGACAGAGAAACCAATAGTCTAAGATTGGCTGGTGAACATGGGGGACATGATTTAGGCTGGTGGTGCCGTTCCACAGCCATGTCATGCCCTGGTGTTTGTAGTATATAAAATCCATGAGCAGAGGTCCCTGATCCATGGTATTATAGTGGGCCTCTGGGTACTCTGTATCTAATCTAACCTTAGACTAATCCAGGCATTAGTTTATGTGTTGCTACCTGTTTGTTTACTTGATATAATATATGATTGCAGTTAGATATTTGGGGTAAATTCTGGTGTGCTCTTTCTTTTTGTGTGTGTGAATTGTACTGCTAGTGTAGTGGTGTTTTTGATTCGTGATTAAGAGAGTGTTTTTGATTTGTGGTGAAGAGAGGTGTGTCTCTGAGATTGGGTGAAAGTGACCTGTTTCTGGTGCTTGTGCCGTGTAAGCAAAGACGGTTGATTCTGTTGGTGATCTGGCGCGTTCTGGACTGAAACAAGAAAAGATGAAAGTGATGCGTCCTATGAATTGATTAAAAAAAAGATTTTGGACTACTAGAAACAAGAAGGGATGAAAGTGATGCGTCCTGAATTATGGAGTTTTGCCTCTGTGAATTGGTTGAAAAAAAAAGATAAATCGTTCAACTTTATTGAGGATCTATATCATCCCTTTTTTTCCCCTTCTATCTAGCAGAAATGGGTAAAAGAGAACAGAGAGGGACAAGTGAATCTATATCATCCTTTGTTTTTCTTCTATCTAGCAGAAATGGGGAAAAGAAAACAGAGAGGGACAAGTGATAGGATGAGCATGGCCAAGTCTTTCGGTTGGAGGAGAAAGCAGCAGCAACAACACTTGAAATGCATGCCTTATCCGTAGCAATTTCTTGCAGCTTTCTGCACAATCGTTGATGCGTAGATTCTTTCTTGTGTTCATCAAATGTGTCTTCCCATCCATTGGAGCATACGAAGAGATAAAACGTGCAGGTTTGGCATTATTCTTGTGTGGACGTCCTTGATACAAATTGCATGATACTGCAGCAGCAGGCCTAGAGAAGGAGAGAGAGATATCTAGTCCATTTATCATGCACACAGCACACTTGTCAACAAGGACGTAAATGGACTAGTGGCAGGATTAGCATGTGATGTAGGTCAGGTTCATCCATAACCCCTCTGCATGCAACAAGTGGTTAGTGAAATCGCTCTTTGCAGAGGCGAGTGACGATGACATAAACTCTGATGTAGGCATCCTTGCACTTTACTACTGAACTTGAACTCTGGACCAGCAAGAACAAGAATGCTGCGACCAAGAAATTTGGATGTCCCATTTCCCCCTAAACACAGCTAGCCCTTCAGCCATTGCTCCCCTACCTAGAATTGGATAGGACATGTAAGGTTTATTATCTCACTCTGAGTGCAAATCAAATACTCCTACATGGAAAGCATTTAATTTGTTTTTACTGATGAGTGTTGCGTTTTATTCCATTGCAACATCATCAGATACAAGCATGTGCCACTAGAAATGTGGTCATCAGCGTCTAAAAGAAAACTGGTCAACAAATGAACGTGCCAAAAAAGAAAACCTATGGTCTGAAAAACTGAAAACTGTCAGCAAAGGTCCAAACACCAGCATGAATGTGTATCCCCGCGGGGAGAGAACGATTTCAGGGTATTATTTACATTACTTATTTTCTTTCTGAAGTTAATCATCCTGGAATACTTTTTTTTGTGAAATCCTGGAATACTTTCTTAACATACTAATACTACTAATTTCAATTCAAAAATGCCTTACATGTACAACTCTATGTAGTACATTAATTTTTTATGTACCATGCCTAGGGTTAGTACACTTTCTACGTACCACTTTTTGAGAGTAAGCTAAATATTATTTACCGTTTTCTTCAATAGAAATCAACGTTTTAGTGCGATTTTTAATGTATTAATTAAGCATAATACTACTTAAAATGTTGGATTAAAATACAGATTGCAGAATCATAGCATCTCCAGCCGGTAAGGAATGATGGAAACTTCCTATAGAAATGGGGATTAAGAGTATGGAAAATTTAATATAGCATATCTCATATCCCGAGTGTCTTTTTTTTGGGGGAACTTCATATCCCGTGTCTTTTAAGTTGATTGATGAAACTAGAAATTCCAAAGTAAGTTGATTGAAACTAGAAATTCCAAAGTATTGAAGCATTTGGATTGCCTATTTTCATGTAGGGTAAATTCTCGCAGTAGCTGAACGTGCTGGCCAAATCTCGCAGTAGACTGGTTGATTCTGTCTGTTGGTGACCTGGCGCGTTCTGGACTAGAAATAAAAAGGATGAAAGTGATGCATCCTGCATGTTGGACTTGTGCTTCTAAATTGATTAAAAAAATAAAGATTTTTTTACTAGAAACAAGAAGGGTTGAAAGTGATGCGTCCTGAACTATGGATTTCTTCTGCCTCTGTTTTTTAGATAATATTTCTTCTGCCTCTGTGAATTGGTTTACAAAAAAAGAGGATAAATCTTTCAACTTTATTTTTCCTCCGAATGATTCTCCTTGGGAAAATAATCTATATCATCTTTTTTTTCTAGCTAATTATCAGAAATGGGGGGAAAAGAACAGAGAGGGAAAAGTGATAGGATGAGCATGGCCGAGTCTTTCAGTTGGAGGAGAAGGCAGCAGCAGCCTTTGAAATGCATGCCTTATCCGTAGCAATTTCTTGCGGCTCCCTGTACAAGTGATGCGTAGATTCTTTTCCTTGCTTATCAAATCAGTCTTCCATCCAATGGAGCATAGTGAGAAATACGAAGTAATACGTGCAGGTCAGGCATTATTCATGTGGGCACCTGCATGGCTGCATGTCCTGATGGAAGTTGTATATATGATACTATGATTGTTTCAGCAGCAGGCCTAGAGATGGATATCCAGTCCATTTGTCACACGCACAACACACCTGTCAACAAGGACGGACGAGTGGCAGGATTATCATGTGATGTAGGTCAGGTCCATCCATAACCTCTCTGCAACAAGTGGTTAGTGAAGTGAAATCGCCCTTTGCACAGGCGAACCAAGGTAGCCTATGCAGACCCTACTCATACCGTCAGACGCCGTTGTTTCCCATCTAAACACATGAAAAGCCATCAGACAGACAGAGAGTGACGACGACATCAGCTCTGGTGCAGGCATCCTTGCTACTGAACTGGAACGGCAGGAAAGAATATTGGGACAGCAACAAATTTGGATGTCCCATTTTCCCCGGAACACAGCTAGCCCTCCAGCCACCCCATTGCTCCTCTACCTGGAATTGGATACAACATGTAAATTAGTAAATGTTTATTATCTCACTCTGAGTGCAAATCAAATAGTCCTACATGGAAGCATATAATTCGTTCTTACTTATGAGCGTTGCATTGCAACCCCATCAGCTCACATATGGACTGCAAAGTGTTTCCTCGTTGCATATATAGTTGCAAAAGAATAGGTAAAGAGAAAAATTCACCCGCGGTCCTCTAACTTGGCAGCAGGTGTCACTTAGGTTCCCGTTGTTAAAAAATGCAACTTTCGAGTCCCAAAACTCGTCCCGCGCGCCATCAGGGGTCCAAACAGGCCACGACCCAATCTGCTTGCTTCCGTGGCGTTCCAGCATGGCGCAGACGTGGATCCCGCCACAAAATCAGATGCACGCAGCCGGCCCCCTTTCCCCTGCTCGCTCTCCTTCAGACTCACCTACTCTGCTTCTTCTCAGTGGCCACGGCGGGTCACCGAGGCGTAGCTGGACGCCGGCTTCTCAGTGAAGGAGATAGAAGGAGAAGGGATTGGGTGGGTGTAGTAGGCGGCGGTGGCAGGAAAGCAGGTGGCTGGCTCAGAGGCTACGGCGATGGGTCCGAAGCTGCGAGCAAAGAGGGAGCCTCCGCTTTGTTATGGTAAGTTTTGGGATGAGAAAAGTCTCCAATTTTTGGTGCCCAAACTGATGGTTTCGAAGTAATCGTGGTTGTTTGATTTGTAAAGTTTCGATTTTGGGGTCTAGGGTTTGACATTTAGGGTGTCATTCGATGAAAGTTGGGGTTTGTTCATGGGATAGGGTTAAGATGGGTACTGTGAAATACACTGATGTCATGTAAATTTACCTGATGTAGTGTAGTGAAATGTTGTGAAATACTGACCATGGCATAGTACTAATGTAGTGTATTTGCACAATTGTTGATTGTAGGTAGCAACAATGAGTTCACTGTTGAAGTTCATCATGGTGAATTTTTTGTTGGTTCAGGAAATTTGAGGTCCTATGTGGATGAGAGGATAAGCTGGTTTGATTGCTGTGATGTTGATACTTGGTCCACTTTGTGGTTCGATGACATTGCTCAATAACTATGCTATGAGAGCAGCACTACCTTGAAGGTGCATTGGTTGCTACCAGGAAAGGAAATGCAAGATGGCTTGAGGCTTATGCGTACTGATGCAGATACAAATGCTATGTGTCCAGTGGTCGATAGGGTGAAGACATTGGTTATGTATTTTGATGAGACAACATTGGTGGATTTTCATGGGATGATGTGGTGCTTAACCCAGTGACAGAGCTTCCCAAAGTGATCAGCCCTGTGAAGGTGCAGCACATGGAGAAGAGACCAGAGAAATTGCCTACATTTTACAGTGATTTGAAGGAGACAACCTTAGGTGCAGATAATGTCAGTGGAAGCGAAGATGATAGTGATGATTCAAACTATTTTGTGGACAGTGACAATGAGATGGATAAAGGAGATGATGACTTATATGAGGAATACGTAGATGATGATGTGGATAAGGCTATGCAGATTGCAAAGGCAAAGAAGGCCAAAGGAAGCAGGTTAAAGGGGGACAAAGCGAAAACACCAACTGATGATCTAAGTGACCTATCCAGTGAAGGTGAAGAGCTTCAACTACCAGCTGATGAAAGAGAGGGCCAAGTCAATATGAGATTCAGTAGTTTCAGAAATGAAGACTTGAATAATCCAATTTTTAAAGTGGGCATGGTATTTGATTCAGTGGAAATGGTTAGAGCTGCAATCAATGAGTACAACACGAAGAATAGGGTGGAAATTAAGATACCGAGGAATGATAAGAGGAGAATCATGGCACATTCTACTGAAGGTTGCCCCTGGTTCTTATATGTTTCTTATGATAGTAGAGTGAAGACCTTTATGAAGACATATGTAGGTACTAACAACTGTCAGAAGCAATGGGTGCTGCAACGATGTACTTTTAATTGGTTAGCTGAGAAGTACAATGACACTTTTAGGGCTAATGACAAGATGACCCTGGCTAGTTTTCCAAAGACAATTCAAAAGGATTGGAACCTGACTCCTTCAAGATCCAAGTTAGCTAGAGCAAGAAGGATAGCAAGAAAGAAGATAAATGGTGATGAGAGTCAACAGTACAATCAACTTTGGAACTATGGCCAAGAATTAAGGAGGAGCAATCCAGGAAGCTGTTTCTTTTTGAATGTTGAGAATACTCACTTCTCCACCTTGTACATGTCCTTAGATGCTTGCAAAAGGGGTTTCCTAGCTGGATGTAGACCTCTGATATACTTAGATGGTTGCCATGTCAAAATAAAGTTTGGTGGACAGATATTGACAGCTGTTGGTATAGATCCCAATGACTGCATATTCCTTATTGCACTAGTAGTTGTGGAGGTGGAGTCAAGACCAGTTGGAAGTGGTTCCTACAAACTCTGACCATTATGACTGATAAACATAAGGTAAAGTTCAAGCACAACAACACATTTTTTTCAAGTTTATTTGGTTGTTAATTCACACCTCTTGTTGCAGGGTCTAATTCCAGCAGTTGAAGAAACCTTCCCTGAGTCAGAACATCGATTCTGTGTGAGGCATTTGTATGCATACTTCAGGGATGCTGGTTTCAAAGGAGAAATACTTAAAAAGCAACTATGAACCTGTGTAAGAGCTAGTACAAGAGCTGAAGGCACTTGTAACAACCTAGAAATTTCTATAAAAAAACCAAAAATCACAACTATAAATTTTTTTCTAAAATAACCTATGTCTGGTGAGTGTCATGTAGGAAAACTACCCTAGTTGCACAAGTAGTATCTATTATAAATGTTTACATCATTGCATTTAATAAAAACTTGCTTGAGTTGCGTCTTATGTTCTTTGTATTGATAAATAAAAGCAATAACATTTATTTAATGAATTGTTTGATTAAATAAACGTGTAATTATAACTTTGGCAATTAGATGAAACCCTGAAATGCCTCTAACAGGCCCCATTGTGTCGCACAAGTGGTGGCAATATATATTATTACCTATAAGTGCCTTGGCATATTATTGAACAAGGGAAATATAAATAGAAAAGCTTTTTAGCTAAAAAGGAAGAGGAAATCTCCTTTTTGGCCCAACCATTCAGTTGGCCTGGCCCAGTCCGAAGCCACACCCACGCCATGCGCTCACCTACGCGGGCCAGCCCAGCAAGGCCGCAGTGAACTTGTCCCGCGACGTCGCCGCTACGCGCCAAGGAGACCGAGCCCCTGCTTTCCTTGCGACGCTGATGAGCGGGACCTACCGTCGTCGTCATCCCCCCGCTCATCTTCCTCTATTTTGCTGAACGGGAAAAGAAGGGAGGCAGGGTCACGCCCTTCGTACAAGGGAGATCCCCCTTGTCGCCACCGCTCGCCTTGCGCGCCAAGAACCCACACCAGCTTCGCAGGCGCCACGACCGAACGCATGCACGGTTTCACCCCCATGCACAGCGCGCGCGTGATCTCGCCAAGGCCGTGTTGCCTGCTGACACCCCCTAACAAGCCAGCTCTGCTTCCCCAACCACCCAGGATTCGAATTGGACCACCAATTCGAACCCCACCGTCCTCATTCACCCTTAAACCCTAGCGCTGGCCCTCTAGATCACTGCCGCGTGGCATGAACCCATCATCACCGTTCGCCCGCCATAGCCGAGCTCGGCTATAAAAGCAGGGCCTCTCCACTGCCCTAGCCTTTCACCCCCCTAGCCGCCGCACTGGTGGCACCATCGTCGCCCTGCACTACAAGAGAGAGGGGAGAAGAGAAGAGGAAGGAAGGGAAAGAAGGGAGGAGGAACGAGGAGGAGCTGGACGCGTCGTCGCCACCAGAGCCCGGAGCGTCGCCCCGATCGGCTACGACGACGTAGCGGCTCAGCACGGCATTGCAACGACTCCTCGCTGCATCAACTCGCCCTGCACCGCTACCCTCTCACCACCGCATCCACTGGTGAGCACGAGACCACCCCCCCTTGCTGCCGTATGTAGTCGCCATGCCCGTCGCCGCAGCGAGACAAGGGCGCCACTGCGATGCCTCCATACCGGGGTGATCAAGGTGAAGCCCCGAACACCATGGAACACCACACGCACCCAAGCACACGAGCACAAGCCGAGCTAGTGTTCTGTCGCGCCCCAAGAGCACAGGAGTGCCAGAACGTAGCACGCCGCCGCACGCGCTAACCATGGGCAGAGCTCGCCGTGGCGAGGCGTCAATCAGAGGAGTTGGGACCGGTAGAGGTGAGAAGGAGTGCACGGTTTACTTCGCCCTGACGAAGGACGCGAGCCGCGACAGGTGGTGGAGATGATCGTGTCGTTCCTCTCTAGTTCGCTGGAGCAGAGGAGGCGTCGGAGCACCGCCCCCACCACGGGAGACACCGCTGGAAATCCCAAAACCCCGTCTAGATTCCACCACTGAAAACCCGATGTCCACGCGCAGCCACAGAGCTCGGAGCTACCATCGTTGGACCACCGCAGGCCGAGAACGACCGCTCGCCGCCGGCGGGAGCACGGTCATGAGGCAAGAGAGAGGGGAGGTGAGCCGGGGGTTGCTGGGTGCACTCGGTGCACCGTACAGCACGAGGAGAAGGGAGAGGATGGACCGAGTCCATCATGAACCACACACGCGACCCGTGAACCGCACCTGCATGACCACCAAACACCGAACCGCATGGACTTGAGCCCGTTTTGAATCCAATCGCTCGACATGGAAGCACCTAAGCTTGACACATGTCCGGGCCGGTGAAAGTCCCTAGTTTGGTTTTGGCTAATTGATGAAACCTAGGACTAACCTTTGTATCTAAGTGGATGATTTAGATAAAGGTGGTCATTGAATATGAGACACGACATTAACTCATGTGACCAAGATGATGAAGACCAAGATGAGGCTTGGCTCGATGGACCGGTTGTGAAGGTGAAGGGCAAGTCGAGGCTTAGAAGCGAAGGACCATGCGATGGTGAAGCTTGAGCAAGACTTAGCGCCGATGGACTGATGCAACGGTGAAGAGCAAGTAAAGTCAAGGTCGATGGATCGAGAAGGTCATGTGATGATATGAAGTGGATCATATCATTTGGAGAAACAAAATGGGCTCAAGGCAAAGGTATAACCATAGGGCCATTTTGTTTTACACTCAAGACACCATAGAGGGTGTGAGTGGTTTAGGGTCGATAGCCGAACTATTAAGAGGGGAAGTCTTATCGGTTATTCGATGCACGGGTGCCACTAGGTGAATTCATGAAGTGCATTGCATGTAGGGCCTAGTGAGCTAATTGGAAAACCTTTGAAAATGATTGAGAAAATGCTAACACACAAGCACATGGAGATGTACACTTGATGGTGTTGGCACATTTACAAAGGTGGCGTTGGTCGCGCTGTGGTTTGCGGGTAGAGAGGGGTTTGGTTCCTTTCTCTCTCCCGCCGAGCGTGCGAGCGCGGGATTCAGGCGATTTCGGGGAAATGAAATGCCTATTTTCCATTGCGCCGGAAGTCGGAAAAGAAACGGAGGCGAACGCGGTCACAGAGGTGACCGGACGCAGCACCGGACGCTGCACCGGACGCTGCACCGGACGCGGTCACTGTGGACCGGCGCGTCCGGTCAGTGCAGCGCGGGCGTCAGGCGCGCGAGCTAGGGTTTGGCACCGGCGCGTCCGGTGACCCACGGGACCGGCGCGTCCGGTCTTGCGCCCTGAGGGAAACGAGGACGTCGGACGCGGTGCGCGTCCGGTGTCACACCATCGGACGCGTCCGGTGGTCCAGGGTGCTTACTGGACTCGCACCGGACGCGGTTACTGTGGCGTCCGGTGGTTGCGAGGAGCGCGTCCGGTGTTGTCTTCGCGGGCGCGGGTACTGTGCGCACCGGCGCGTCCGGTGGTTGCTTCGCGGGCGCGGGTGCTGTGCGCACCGGCGCGTCCGGTGGTTCGCAGCAGCGCGTCCGGTGGGTCGTTTGACCGTTGGCACGCAGTGACCGTTGGAGGATCTAACGGACGAATTTGAAATTCGGAGGACACGCGGATGTCGGAGGGGCACCGGACGCGGTTGAGCGCGTCCGGTGAGTTACCACCGGCGCGTCCGGTGGTCCCGCGAAAATCGTGAGTGGAGTTGTAACGGCTCTATTTGGATGGGTTGCTTATAAATACTTGTTGGCCGGCCCTTGGGGAGGTCTCTTGGCATTTCTAACATACTTGTGCATCCTTTGAGCTAGAACAACTCCTCCCACTCATCTCTCTTGCTTGATTGCAAATCAAAAGTGAGATTGAGTGATCCCAAAGTGCATTGCATAGCTTGAGGGCATCTAGTGGCACTTGTGGGTGGTTGAGCCGGTGGATTTCTTGTTACTCTTGGAGAGTACCGCTCCTAGCCGGCTTGGAGATTGTTGGAGGCGTTGGCAAGAGAAGGTGATTGTTCTTGGCCACCTCCGGTTGATTGTAAGAGGTTCTTGTGCTTTCCTCGGCGGAGTGCCAAAAGCAACTCTATTACATTGCGCGTGTCATTGAGTTACCTCACTTGAGAGTGGAGTCTTGCGGTGCCTTGCGGGGCGTGCCTTGAGGGGCAAGTGACTTGAGGGTCACACCGAGGAACCATCTAAGTGTTGGTCGACACAACCGGTGACGTAGCTTGTCGGTGCACAAGTGAACACCGGGTGAACAAAAATATTGTGTCTCTTGTCTCCCGGTGATTGGTCTACATATTGTGTTGTTGTCAATATTAATTGATTGTATATCATCTTGGTGATTGGCAACATCTTCACTCCACCGTCGGTATAAGATTCACAATCCTATCCCTTGCATTTATCTTTACTAGATTATCTTGTGTTGCTCTTGTAGTAGCTTGGCTAGTAGTGTTGTTAGCTTGTTCTCTAGTGTAAAATTAGTGACATAGCACTTGTGTGAACTAGAGATCATAATCTACTAGACTTGTGGATAGGAGGCTTGCATCACAACCTTTGGCTAAGCAAAACTCGCTTTACGCCGTTTGTTATTCTAACAAGTTTGCTTAGTGGTGCTTGTAGAATTTTTATAGGCTATTCACCCCCCCCCTCTAGCCATCTAGGACCTTACAAGTGGTATCGGAGCCGTGGTCACCGTTTTAATCAAGGCTTAACATCCTTCGGTGTGAAAAATGGCTCAAATTGTGTTCAATCATGTTGGGGGCAAACCACCGTTCTTTGATGGTGTTAGTTCTTTTGCTCATTGGAAGAGAAAGATGACAATGTACCTTGGTTCTATTCATGAGAGAGTATTGGAAGTCACCGAGAATGATTTTGCTATCATTGATCCCGATCATCTCACCGATGAGGATAGAGCAAATAGAACATGCAATAGAATGGCTCTCAATACTTTTTACCATGGTATTGACACAAAAGTATTTGAGGGCATCAAGGATTTGGAATTGGCAAATGAAGTGTGGACAAGGTTAAGTGAAACATATGAGGGCACTAAGGTTGTGAAGAGTGCCAAGCTATATGGGCTCAAGAGTGAGTTTGAGAACTTCAAGATGAAAGAAGAAGAAACAATCTTAGAGATGTTTCATAGATTGCAAGTCATTGTGAATGATCTCAAGGGCTTAGGGCACAAGACACAAGACCAAGATTTTTGCCACAAGTTCTTGTTGAGCTTACCTAAAAGATTCAAGATGTTGATCATGATGCTACAAAGAGATGGGCTTGAAACAATAAAGCCCAATGATTTGCTTGGAGAGGTATTGACCTTTGACAAGTATGATCAAGATGTTGATGACAAGGAGAAGGTGGAAGATGAAAAGAAGAAGAAGATCGTGGCATTCAAGGCCACCTCCTCCAAGGGCAAAGCTACCATCATTGAAGAAGAAGAAGACAATGATGAAGATGAAGATTATGAAATTGATGATGAGGCATTTGCTTTTGTAGTCAAGAAAATGGGTCACATGTTCATTAAGAGAAGAGGCTTCAAAAAGAGAAATGACAACTTCAAGAGCAATGAGCAACAAAGGAAGTGCTTCAATTGTGATAGCACCGAACATCTTCAAGTCGATTGTCCCTATGACAAAAAGAAAAACAACAAGAGGGGCAAGTTTGAGAAGAAAAAGAAAGAAGCCAAGATAACATTCAAGAAAGGCAAGAATGGAGTCTATGTGGCCACTTGGGAAAGTGATGATGATGAAGAAGAAGAAGAATCATCCAACAAGGCTTTTGCTTCCATTGCTATCAACAAAAAGCCATCACTATTTGATTCATCCTCTTCGTGCTTCATGGCCAAAGAAGCTAAGGTATTATATGATGAGAGTGATGATGAAAGTGAAATGGAATATGTTCATAATAGTGATAATGATAATAATAATGATAATGAAAATGATGATGATGATGAACCAACTAAAGAACAACTATATGACTTGTTGCAACAAACTAAAGACATAGCTATTGCCAAGCACAAAGAGTGTAAGAAGCTTTCAATGAAAGTAGCAATACTTGAGAAAGTCCTTAGTGAGCTTAAGACCACTCATGAGAGTCTAGTGGAAGACTATGAGGATCTTGGTAAGGCTCATTCCAAGCTTGAAAAGGCTCACTCATTGCTACTTGAGCAACAAGCAAAGAAGGAGGTTGTTGCATCATGTGATATAGGTGTTACATGTGATATAATTGATGAATCTTTTTATAAATCTATCATCATGACAAATGCTAACCCTTTGTGTAGCTCTTCATCCACCACCACCAACTCTACCTCCACTACTAGTGATGGTTTCACTTGTGATGCCTCACTAATGGTTGAGAATGAGACTCTCAAGAGAGAGGTGGATGAGCTCACTCACGCCTTAGGCAAGGCCTATGGTGGTGAGGCCCGCTTGCTTAAGTGCTTGGGTAGCCAAAGGTTCTCTCTTAACAAAGAGGGATTGGGCTACACCTCCAAGAAAGGCAAGTCGGCCTTTGCAACTCCAAAGCCTAGCTTTGTGAAGAGCAATGGTCGGTTTTGCAATAGATGCAAGCAAGTTGGGCACCTAGAGCAAAATTGCAATAAAAAGAACCAAAGCAAGAAATTCGTTAATGCTATACCTTTTGATTCTTGCTATGTGCTTACCAAAGGTGTGAAGGGTGTGCAAGCTAAGTTTATTGGTACACCCATTGTTGGCCCAAAGAAGAAGGCTATTTGGGTACCAAAAGGCTTAGTTACTAACCTACAAGGACCCAAGCAAAAATGGGTACCTAAGTTTCATTGATTTGCTTGTAGGTCAATTACAAAGCCGGAGGAAGGCATTGGATTATTGATAGTGGGTGCACTCAACACATGACCGGTACATCAAGAATGTTTGACTCAATCAATGACAATGATAGTGGTGTTGATTCTATCACATTTGGCAATAACAAGAAAGGCAAGGTTATTGGCTTGGGCAAGATTGCAATATCAAATGACTTGAGTATCTCCAATGTGTTGCTAGTTGAAAGCTTGGATTTCAATCTTCTATCCGTGGCACAAATATGTGATCTTGGTTACAAATGCATCTTTGGGGTTGATGATGTGGATGTCATTAGTGTGGATGGTTCAAATGTGGCATTCAAGGGTTTTAGATATGAGAATCTCTACCTAGTTGACTTCAATGCTAGAGAAACTTCTTTGACAACTTGCTTAGTCTCCAAATCAAGTATGGGTTGGCTTTGGCATAGAAGGCTTGGTCATGTTGGCATGAAACAATTGAAGAAGCTTACAACTCACAATCTTGTCAATGGTTTGAAAGATATTGAATTTGAGAAGAATAAGCTTTGTAGTGCATGTCAAGCCGGGAAGCAAGTTGGAAGCTCACATCCAAAGAAGAGTACAATGAGTACATGCAAAGCACTTGAGTTGATGCACATGGATCTATTTGGACCAACAACATATACAAGCATAGGCGGCAACAAGTATGGCTTTGTCATAGTGGATGACTTCACAAGATTCACATGGGTATTCTTTCTTAGTGACAAAAGTGAAGTGTTTGACACCTTCAAGACATTTCTCACTAGAGTTCACAATGAGTTTGAGATTAGAATCAAGAAAGTGAGAAGTGACAATGGAAGTGAGTTCAAGAATACAAGAATTGAAGAACTTTGTGATCATTATGGTATTGGACATCAATTCTCGGCCAAGTACACTCCACAATCAAATGGCCTAGTTGAGAGGAAGAATAGAACATTGCTTGATATGGCTAGATCAATGCTTCATGAGTACAATGTGAGTCAATCATTTTGGGATGAAGCAATCAATACCGCTTGCTACTACATCAATAGACTATATTGTCATCCATTGCTAGAGAAGACCCCATATGAGCTACTTCATGGAAGAAAGCCCAATATTTCTTACTTTAGGGTGTTTGGTTGCAAATGCTATATCTTGAAGAAGGGCACTAGATTGGGGAAGTTTGACAAGAGATGTGATGAGGGGTTCCTACTTGGTTATTCAACTACTAGCAAAGCTTATAGAGTTTGGAACAATTCAAGTGGCATTCTAGAAGAAGTACATGATGTGCAATTTGATGAAACCAATGGGTCACAAGATGAAGAAGAGAATCTAGATGATGTTAGTGGAACTCTATTGGTGGAAGCAATGAAGAACATGGACATTGGGGACATTAGAGCAAAGCAAGTTATTGATATTCAAGATGATGATAAAGATCAAGTGCTCAATTCTCCATTCAAGCTAGCTAGTGACTCTCAAGTGCAAGATCAAGGTGCTAGTTCTTCTCATCAAGATACATCAAGTGATCAACCAAGTTCAAGCAATCAAGTGCAAGTACTCCAACCACAACATGTTGCAAGAGATCACCCCATTAATAGTATTATTGGTGATATTAGAAGTGGTGTGCAAACAAGATCAAGATTGACTATGTTTTGTGAGCATGCATCATTTGTGTCAACCATAGAACCAAAGAAAATAGAAGAAGCTTTGAGGGATACCGATTGGATCATGGCTATGCAAGAAGAGCTTAATAATTTCACAAGAAATGATGTTTGGGAGTTAGTAGAAAGGCCAAATGACTACAATGTGATTGGAACCAAGTGGGTGTTCAAAAATAAGCAAGATCAAGATGGCATTGTAGTGAGAAACAAAGCAAGACTAGTTGCTCAAGGTTACACTCAAGTTGAAGGTCTTGACTATGATGAGACATATGCACCCGTGGCAAGATTGGAGGCAATAAGGATTCTATTGGCTTATGCTTGTGCACACAATATCAAACTATATCAAATGGATGTCAAAAGTGCATTTCTCAATGGGATCATCAATGAGTTAGTCTTTGTTGAGTAACCTCCCGGATTTGAAGATGACAAGAAACCCAACCATGTGTACAAGTTAAAGAAGGCTTTATATGGCTTAAAGCAAGCACCTAGAGCATGGTATGAGAGGCTAAGGGATTTCCTTCTCTCTAAGGGATTCAAGATGGGCAAGGTTGATACAACTCTATTCACCAAGAAGATTGGAAGTGATCTATTCATAGTGCAAATATATGTTGATGACATCATCTTTGGATCAACCGATCAAGCTTATTGTGATGAATTTGGTGCTATGATGGCCAAAGAGTTTGAAATGTCTATGATTGGTGAACTTAGCTATTTCCTTGGTCTCCAAGTCAAGCAATTGAAGAATGGAACATTTGTGAGTCAAGGGAAATACATAAGGGACATGTTGAAGAAGTTTGGAATGCAAGATGCAAAGCCAATTTCAACTCCAATGAGTACAAATGGCAATTTGGATAGTGATTTTGATGGAAATATGGTGAATCAAAAGGAATATCGGTCTTTAATTGGAAGTCTACTCTATGTCACCGCATCAAGGCCGGATGTCATGTTTAGTGTTTGCATGTGTGCTAGATATCAAGCCTCACCTAGAGAAAGTCATCTCACGGCCGCAAAGAGAATATTGAGGTACTTGAAGCAAACAAGAGATGTTGGACTATGGTATCCCAAGGGGTCAAAGTTTGAATTGATTGGATATTCGGACTCCGACTATGGGGGTTGCAAGATCAATAGAAAGAGCACAAGTGGCACATGTCAATTACTTGGAAGATCACTTGTGTCATGGTCCTCAAAGAAACAAAATAGTGTGGCAATCTCTACCGCCGAAGCCGAATATGTGAGTGCGGGGAGTTGTTGTGCACAATTGCTATGGATGAAATCAACTTTGAAGGATTATGGCCTCAAGTTCAAGAATGTGCCGTTGCTATGTGATAATGAGAGTGCAATCAAGATGATACAAAACCCGGTTCAACATGGAAGAACAAAGCATATTGACATAAGGCATCATTTCATTAGAGATCATCAACAAAAGGGAGATATTGCCATTGAAAGTGTTGGCACCGATGATCAACTTGCCGATATTCTCACTAAGCCACTTGATGAAAAGAGGTTTTGCAAGCTAAGGAATGAATTGAACATTCTTGATTTCTCAAACATGAGTTGAATGCACCCCACCCACTTATTGACATGCCTCTCCTTCGACATTGCAAGGTAAAATTGATTGACATGTCATTCATCCTATGCTAAGGACTTGCTAGAGCATGTAGACATAATAAGTGGTATGCATGAGCATTCATGATAAATCAAATGAATTTGATGGATATATGTTACCACTATTGCCTCTATGTTTGTTTTGATCTAGTGGTGGCATATGACATGTTTGTGAGCTTGTAAACCTAGTGTTGAATCTAGAAGATTTGCTATAAGTGTTTAATTCAACATAGGCAAGATAACCCTTATTTTGAGGAGTGAAGAAGCTTGTCTTTGGTTCAAATCGAATTAAATATCTTTGGCAAGTATTCTAGGTTAAACCAAATTTGATAAATTTTTTAACCTTACATGTGGAATCGAATTAATTTCAATCTACTCCATCAAACACTTTTCCTTCTCTCCACAATTTGATCCCATTTTTGGGTAAGTTGTTGACAAAGGGGGAGAGAAAAAGATGATTCAACTTGATAAAGGGGTAAATAAAATTTATGATTAGAAAAAGATGATTCAACATGATAAAGGGGTAAATAAAATTTGTTGATGCACACAAGTAGGGGGAGCAAGCTCATAAACAAAGTTGTTGCATTTGTTTGTGCATTCTCATATGACTTGCTCATTGCACATATATTTAAAATTCAAATATACATGCTTGTGTGGTGCAATGCTAGTATAAAACTTGGATGATGAAATACTCTACTAGCATGCATAGGAATAGTTTACTTGTGGTATCTAGACAAGCCTAAAGCTTTACAAGTGGTGAGCTTTACAAGTGGTCTAAGAACCTTTACATATAATGTTGATCTCACGGGGTTCTTGAGTTTTGATGGATGTCTAGTTACTTCATGATGCTAAGGATGGTGTAAAAGGCAACTCCGATTGGTATCACGCTTCAAAGGTCCATTTCTTACACCTTAGCATCATTTTGGTAGAATTACTCTCCCAACACTTCTATCTATGCATATGTGCAAAGCTTTCAATCCAAACTCTATGCACATATGTAGGGGGAGCTAATGCTACCAAAACCGAGCTTGTGATAATTGTCCAAACTTTACTTATGAGCAAAACGATTGGACAAGTATGACAAGTTCAAAACTTTTATTATCAAAATCATCTTTATGAGGGTTGTCATCAATTACCAAAAAGGGGGAGATTGAAAGTCCCTAGTTTGGTTTTGGCTAATTGATGAAACCTAGGACTAACCTTTGTATCTAAGTGGATGATTTAGATAAAGGTGGTCATTGAATATGAGACACGACATTAACTCATGTGACCAAGATGATGAAGACCAAGATGAGGCTTGGCTCGATGGACCGGTTGTGAAGGTGAAGGGCAAGTCGAGGCTTCGAAGCGAAGGACCATGCGATGGTGAAGCTTGAGCAAGACTTAGCGCCGATGGACTGATGCAACGGTGAAGAGCAAGTAAAGTCAAGGTCGATGGATCGAGAAGGTCATGTGATGATATGAAGTGGATCATATCATTTGGAGAAACAAAATGGGCTCAAGGCAAAGGTATAACCATAGGGCCATTTTGTTTTACACTCAAGACACCATAGAGGGTGTGAGTGGTTTAGGGTCGATAGCCGAACTATTAAGAGGGGAAGTCTTATCGGTTATTCGATGCACGGGTGCCACTAGGTGAATTCATGAAGTGCATTGCATGTAGGGCCTAGTGAGCTAATTGGAAAACCTTTGAAAATGATTGAGAAAATGCTAACACACAAGCACATGGAGATGTACACTTGATGGTGTTGGCACATTTACAAAGGTGGCGTTGGTCGCGCTGTGGTTTGCGGGTAGAGAGGGGTTTGGTTCCTTTCTCTCTCCCGCCGAGCGTGCGAGCGCGGGATTCAGGCGATTTCGGGGAAATGAAATGCCTATTTTCCATTGCGCCGGAAGTCGGAAAAGAAACGGAGGCGAACGCGGTCACAGAGGTGACCGGACGCAGCACCGGACGCTGCACCGGACGCTGCACCGGACGCGGTCACTGTGGACCGGCGCGTCCGGTCAGTGCAGCGCGGGCGTCAGGCGCGCGAGCTAGGGTTTGGCACCGGCGCGTCCGGTGACCCACGGGACCGGCGCGTCCGGTCTTGCGCCCTGAGGGAAACGAGGACGTCGGACGCGGTGCGCGTCCGGTGTCACACCATCGGACGCGTCCGGTGGTCCAGGGTGCTTACTGGACTCGCACCGGACGCGGTTACTGTGGCGTCCGGTGGTTGCGAGGAGCGCGTCCGGTGTTGTCTTCGCGGGCGCGGGTACTGTGCGCACCGGCGCGTCCGGTGGTTGCTTCGCGGGCGCGGGTGCTGTGCGCACCGGCGCGTCCGGTGGTTCGCAGCAGCGCGTCCGGTGGGTCGTTTGACCGTTGGCACGCAGTGACCGTTGGAGGATCTAACGGACGAATTTGAAATTCGGAGGACACGCGGATGTCGGAGGGGCACCGGACGCGGTTGAGCGCGTCCGGTGAGTTACCACCGGCGCGTCCGGTGGTCCCGCGAAAATCGTGAGTGGAGTTGTAACGGCTCTATTTGGATGGGTTGCTTATAAATACTTGTTGGCCGGCCCTTGGGGAGGTCTCTTGGCATTTCTAACATACTTGTGCATCCTTTGAGCTAGAACAACTCCTCCCACTCATCTCTCTTGCTTGATTGCAAATCAAAAGTGAGATTGAGTGATCCCAAAGTGCATTGCATAGCTTGAGGGCATCTAGTGGCACTTGTGGGTGGTTGAGCCGGTGGATTTCTTGTTACTCTTGGAGAGTACCGCTCCTAGCCGGCTTGGAGATTGTTGGAGGCGTTGGCAAGAGAAGGTGATTGTTCTTGGCCACCTCCGGTTGATTGTAAGAGGTTCTTGTGCTTTCCTCGGCGGAGTGCCAAAAGCAACTCTATTACATTGCGCGTGTCATTGAGTTACCTCACTTGAGAGTGGAGTCTTGCGGTGCCTTGCGGGGCGTGCCTTGAGGGGCAAGTGACTTGAGGGTCACACCGAGGAACCATCTAAGTGTTGGTCGACACAACCGGTGACGTAGCTTGTCGGTGCACAAGTGAACACCGGGTGAACAAAAATATTGTGTCTCTTGTCTCCCGGTGATTGGTCTACATATTGTGTTGTTGTCAATATTAATTGATTGTATATCATCTTGGTGATTGGCAACATCTTCACTCCACCGTCGGTATAAGATTCACAATCCTATCCCTTGCATTTATCTTTACTAGATTATCTTGTGTTGCTCTTGTAGTAGCTTGGCTAGTAGTGTTGTTAGCTTGTTCTCTAGTGTAAAATTAGTGACATAGCACTTGTGTGAACTAGAGATCATAATCTACTAGACTTGTGGATAGGAGGCTTGCATCACAACCTTTGGCTAAGCAAAACTCGCTTTACGCCGTTTGTTATTCTAACAAGTTTGCTTAGTGGTGCTTGTAGAATTTTTATAGGCTATTCACCCCCCCTCTAGCCATCTAGGACCTTACAGCCGGGACGGCCCAACCCGGCTCGTATTCAACCCTAACCCGGCCCGCCAGAGGCCCGTCTCGGCCCGGTCAAAGTTGACCGTTGACCAGTCAATGGCCCCACCTGTCAGTGACTCACTCCGTCCCGGCCAACCGGATGCTACCACATGTCACTGCCTGGAATTTCCAATTCATTTTTTCTTTTTCTTTTTTAGAAATTCATTTAATCTTTGAAAATTCATAACTAATTCATTTTAACTCAGAAAAATACCAAACCAGTGTCCAAATGTTTCTAAAAATGAGCTCTATGTCATAGGCTTGTGTTTGAGTGCATTTGAATCTTTTGAATTTCTATTGCTTCCTTGTGCACCTCTATAGGAGTCGCTCACGCGACCATATGTTACGTTTAACAGAGCCAGAGGACCTGCCGACTGAGGAGTACGACCCCAACTACAGCGAGAACCTAGGTGACGACCTGCCAGGTGCCACACCCCACTCAATCTTGTAGATCCTATTACGCATGCTATAACTAGAATTGCTAGCGCTTTATCTTTTATGCAATAATATGATGTTAGGTTGTATGGTAGTTTTACTTTGAGCCTTATACCTTGTTGCAACCTTACTCCTGCACACCCGCTGATAGGCTAGATGCTCGCTTGTTACATACTTACTGCTTTACTCTTACTCGCATTATATCTGTGATGTGATGTTGGTGAGGGAGAGACATATGTGTGTAAGGCACGAGGTGCCGTAAACTGGATAAAACTGGATAATGAACATGGGGAGATCTTGGTGTGTGTTTTGGGTGTGTGGTGAGGGTTGAGTCGATCGGACAGGATCCTACGACGAGTCTTTGGGGCAAGTCTTGTCGAAGGGGTGCGACCTGGGCATCTCTTACGAGAGTTACCTGTGGCGGGTATATGTGAGAGGTGGATCGGGGTGTTGGTTATCCCTAGTGAGGTGCTGTCGTGGCACGAGGAGTTAGTGATCCCCTTTTGAGAAGATATCTTGTCCGGTCCCCCTAAGGACTGGTATGTCTTGAGAACCGGAACCATGGGACCTTCATGCACACCACTCGCTCCCAATGGGCGGGGGACGATTACCCGACTGATTAGGGTGGTACCACTACTACTAGGTCGAAAGGTGATAGTGTAGGGAGGTACGAGCATGGGGACCCACACCCTCCTAAGACAGTGTAGTGACCTTGGAGGTCCGGTACTACGTCTCACAGTCTCAGTGTTTCGGTGGACTCCGGGGTGGTCCAGGGCTGAGTGGTAGGGTGATACTGTACCGGTTGGTAGGCAGTCGGAATCAGCCTAGACGAGTCGGATCGTCGAGGATGACGATCTTGTGGATTACCAGGTGTACACGCTCTGCAGAGTTGATCGATCTATACATATAGCCGCGTCCGCGGATATGGACATTCCCATGACCTACGCTTCACTTGATTAGAGAGAGGATTCCTTCTCTACCCTTTCCCCCGGGTTTCATGTTGGATTCTGGCTTTAGCCGTTGAGGCGAGATCTGAGCGGGAGTCGATCTCGTCGCCTAGAGAGAGAGAGTGAGATGAGATGTGATGTGTGTGATGGGTTGGGGAAAAATGAGTGAATAAGATAGGTTAAAATCTAATGAACATCTTATTATTAAAATATTAACTACTTTCATAGGAAACCCACAGCCTAAATAGGTCTCTTTCTACTTCCCTCAATGCATTCTACTTTCCACAAAGCAATGCAAGCATAGGGTGGGAGATGCGTGGGCAGTACCAAGTGTACTAATAGATTTTTGGCAGGTTCTGAGCCCGAGTACGACTACGAGGGCGATGACTGGGAGGATTAGAGGGTCTGTTCTGCGCTCGAGTTGGTTCCAGGAGATCGTTTTCCGCTGCTGTCTACGTCAGATGCTATTCAGGATGATGTGTGTGAGTGTGTTTCGCCCTGCGTGGCGAAGAGAATAATTATGTAAAACTCTCTATTGTACTCTGATAATCGTGTATGACTTTGTGTATCACTAAGATTTGGGTAAATTGACGGATTGTTTCGTTATTTTATACTTTGTTTCTGTGAATTTCCCTTCGTGGAAATCAAGGACGTTTCAACACTTAGCCAAGCTGCATTTAATTGGTTGGAGAAGATGCCCTCTAACACATGGGTAAGGGCTTACTTTGCTGAACTTTCTAAGACTGACCTGCTTCTGAACAATAGTTGTGAGGTATTTAATAGTTACATACCAGAAGTTAGGAAATTGCCAATTCTTTCCATGTTAGAAAATATCAAACAACAACTAATGACTAGGCACTATAACAAGCAAAAGGAATTGTCTGAGTAGTTTGTTGATCCTATCTGTCCTAAGATTAGGAAGAAAGTAGTAAAGAATGCAGAACTTGCTAACATATGCTATGCCATCTGGAAATGGTTTATTCCAAGTACTTGAAAGGGAGTTTAAGTACATTGTGGACATTAGAGCAAAGACATGTGAATGCAGGAAGTGGAATCTCACAGGAATTCCCTATCAGCATGCTATATCATGCTTAAGGCATGAAAGAATTTCAGTTGAAAGTGTTGTCCATGAGTGCTACTCTCTTGAAGCATTTAGCAGAGCATATGAAAGTAAAGTCATTCCATGTAGAGACATTACACTGTGGGAAAATGTAAATGGTCCTACAGTTCTTCCACCTAAGTATGAGAAAAAGGTAGGGAGGCCACCTAGGTGTAGGAGGAAAGAGCCACAAGAAGTACAAGGGAAAAATGGACCATCAATCTCCAAGCATGGAGTGGTCATCAGGTGCAGCTACTGTAAAGGAGAAAAGCATAATGTCAGCGGCTGTTTTCTAAAAAAGGCCGGGATCAATCCAGAGGATTATGTCACAGATGACCCACTGCAAGCAGAAGGAAACCAGAACCAACCCAATCCTGATGTTGCTGGCACATCAATGGAGGTACAAGTTTCATTCAATCAATAGCTTACAATATGCACTTTACATACTAACCATTGTACTGTTGTAGGAACAAATCCCTATTTCTCGTATGGTTAGCCAGGATGCTCCACAATCTTCACAGGTTTTCACAGAAACAGCTTCAACAACCTATGAGCACCTAACACAGGCTGGTGATCATTCCTACTCCAACCTGCTGTCCAACCTGAGTTCTACAATGCTCCTTCAAATGATGGAAGAGGTACTGCAGTTCACCAAAAACCTTAACACATTTATGTTGTCCAATCTGAGTTTCATGTATGCACTTATGTACATGATCTGTTGCATTAATCAGGGTTCACAGGCCATTCCATCCAGTCATGGGGGTCCCCTCCCAGATTCATTCTTCATCAGCTCCAACAGACCAATGGCAAGACCATTGCCTCTAACTACAGTCTACAGCTACCAACGAAGGCAAGGCTGCAGCAAAAAGGAAAAGGGCACCAGCTGCACCAAAAAAGGCTGCTGCCAAGAAGAAAACCACTGAAAACAAGATGTGAACAATAGGATCCAGTAGTGTACATATAGCCACATGAAGATGTGAAGACACCACTTTTGTGTTTCACCTGATTTTGGTGCATCCAGTAATGTGAAGGATGCTTGTATAGGTTATGCCTAGTTTCTGGGAAAAAGGCTTAGCAAAACCAACGTCTATGCTTTAGCTTTTGGGTAATTTTGGTGCATCCAGTAATGTGAAGGATGCTTGTATAGGGTATGCTTTAGCTTCTGGGGAAAAAGCTTACCAAAAACAATGTGTATGCTTTAGCTTCAACTCATTTTGGTGCATCCAGGAATGTAAAGGGTAGCAACCAAAACTGTGTGGATGCTTTAACTTTACCATAATATTGTAGAATGGCACCAAAACATATGTACCAGTGCCACAGTTATAACTCTGCAATGGAGTACCATCTCAAGATTATGTCTCCAGTCACTATGAAAAATTTCTTGTGAAAAATTGAAGTATGCAATTTCCATCTGTCCATGTATATATGTGGTTTAGTGCAATACATGTTCCAGATCACAGAAAAATATACATGTACATGCAAGCAGAATAGTTCTATTTCATTGCACATAAATCAATTCTATTTTGGGTACAAACATCTCAATACATGTTTCAGATCACAGAAAAATATAGATGTAAATGCTGACTCTTCTCTGCATTTTCTTTCACTGCCTCTTCTCTGCATTTTCAGTTCTCCAAGCTGTATCACTTATTTTCAGTTCTGTGCATTTTCAGTCTGCATCTTCACTGGCTGATAAGGAAGGACATGGCCTTCCTCACGAGATCCTCCGTCCCCGCTGAGAATGCCGTCGCGCCGCCAATGCCGGAGCCCACGACCATGTTGGCGCGTTACATTGCTCTGCAGCCGGCCACCTACATCGCTCTGGGGCCGACGGCGAGCCCGGCAGACGCGAGCCTGGTAGCGACGAGGGCGTAGCAGCGGCCATCGCTCTCGCCGTCGATGTGACCCTCGCTGGAGAAGACACGGCTCTGGGCGGCCAATCGGGCGGATGCGGCCGTCACCACTGCTCCCGACGACGAACTCCACTAGGGAATGGGTCCACGTCGTGACGTGAGCCCGGCGGCGACAAGGCCGTAGCGGCAGCCGTCGCTCTCGCCGGCGGTGCGCCCCTCGCTGCAGAAGCCGCAGCTGGGCGGCAAATCGGTGGATGCGGTCGGCACCGCTTCTCCCGGCAACGAACTCGACTGGGATTGGGTCCGCATCGTGCTAGCGAAGGAGAGCGAGCAGGGGAAGGGGATCGCGTCGTCTAATTGAGTCGGGTTCCACGTCCGCACCAGCCTGAGCACCACGTTAGCAAGCAAATCGGGTCGAGGCCCGTTTGGACTGCTGGCGCCCGAGACAAGTTTTGCTTGCATTTTTAAAGAACGGGGACCAAGTGACACCTACTGCTAAGTTAGAGGACCGTGAGTGAATTTTTCTCATAGGTAAACCTGCTTGCGTGATGGTGCAAGTAGCATTAACAGAGGTATAAGGAAATTTCAAGGGCTCAGGTACAAGAATGTGCCTCTAGAAATGTGGTCATCAGCATCTAAAAAGAAAACCGGTCAGCAAATGAACATGTCAGAAAAGAAAACAAATGGTCTGAAAACTTAAAAATGTTAGCAAAAGTCCAAAAATAAGCAGAAATGTGAATCCCTTTAGGCCTGTTTTTTATCTCAGGAATAAGAGGGTTGGAAGGGACCAAGGGACCTCAATCCCCTTTAATCCCCTCCAATCCCTTTGATTATGGGATCAAACGAACAAGGCTTTAGAGAGAGAAAAAAAATGATTCGGTGGTATCGTTCACAGTCCCTTCCCGCCCTAAAATTTATCATCCTGGAATGCTTTCTTAACACACTACTAATTTCAATTTAAAAATACCTTACTTGTAGTACAACTCTGTGTAGTACATTAACTTTCTATGTACCATGCGTAGGGTTGGTACACTAACTTTCTATGTACCATTTTCTTTTTATATATTATGTACCGATTTCTTCGATAGAAATCAACGTTTAAGTGCGATTTTTTTAATGTATTAATTAAGCATAATACTCATATTTGACTAGAGTTGAGCTACAAGCACATGCCCATATGCCTGAGAAGATGTTTTCTTGCCCTACCTCTGTTTCCAAAGGTTCGTTCATTTGGGATGTACGATGTGATGCAATCGTAGAAAGTACTTGATTTTCTTTGCGGTGATGGAAGTGAGGAAAAAACTGGAGGGTTGTATTTGAATGAGTTAGTTCAGCGGTCTACCGTGGTTCCTGAAGGTGGTGGTGAGTACTTCCTGCATGACCTTATCCATGACTTTGCTTGTTGTCTTGCTGGAGAAGAGTTCTATAGATTTGGAGGAGGTACATCAACTGAAATTATTCCACAAAATGTTCAGTATATGTCTGTAACTTGTGGTATCACATCCATGGAGATTCAAATTACATCACACTCTCTTAGGGCCATCATTGTGGAGACCTTTGTTAATAACCCAGAAGCATTATTTTTGAACTGTAAGAAGTTGCGGGCCCTTGACTTCAGTTGTCATGCTGAGGCTTTTCCTGTCATCATGGATAGCCTGAAACTGTTACGCCACTTATCAGCTCGTGTTAGCGGAAGTGCACAATTTGTAATGCCTACTTCTATATTTCATTTATATAATCTGCATGGAATTGCTGTGGTATAATGGGCAGACGGTGGAAATATTGTCACCTAGTTCTGTGTACCGACTACTGGACGAGGTTTCAGGCACCAAATCAGCCTGCATACTTTGCCTAAATTCTTAACGAAGATGTGGTTGTTGCAGGTAGAGTACCTACCACTATGACATTGTCAATTATTCCACTGTTTGTAGCTCACAGTGCTTTAGCTCCGTTAACACCACTATTTGATTGTTGTCAAAAAAAAAACACCACTATTTGATTGAGGCAAATATGGATGACTACAATCTATGCTTTTCTGCTATTTTCTTTATTTTAACAAATGATGTAATAAACCATTGAATAATTGTTGAGTTGTTGATTGTTGTATGTTTAATGTATATGAGTGTTGATTACGTTAGTGAGTATGCTGATATATTAATGACAGTGAAGTAATGGACATGGAGACATGTTCTTTTAGAGCCGTGAGCATGTATTCGTTCGTGTATTTTTTGTTCATGAAATTCCTTTAATTCCATGTCTTTTATGCATAACTAATTGAGCACCTTATTTTCTTCCGTACAACTGCTAAATGAACTAGCTTTCGCTATAGCTTTTTAAAGTTCTTAGAAGAGGCCGTCACTAAATGGCTCCGTCCTCTATTTAAAATCTTGGGTTGACAGTTGTAACATCAGAGAGCTGAGAAACATTGACATTTTTAGGGTTACACACACACACACACACACACACACACACACACACACACACACACACACATATATATATATATATATATATATATATATATATATATATATATATATATATATATATACAAATGAAGTTTAGCCACCCGCTTCGTGAGCCTTTGGACGTGAAGAATGTCTTTCTTTATGGTCATCCAAAGGAGACGGTCTATTGTCAACAACCGCTTGCCTTCATTAACTCTTCTGCTCCTGACAATGTCTTGTTGCAAAAATCTATGTATGGTCTGAAGCAGGCACATTTGACATGATAATAGCGATTTACTACGTACATCTGCCATGTAACCACCCACAACCCAACCCTGCTATTTTTTTTGGATAATTACTTACTAAACTTAACCTTATCCCATAATCTGAGTCCATGTGTCCCTAGTGGAAGTCATGACCAAACCCAACCTCCTCCAAGTTGCATATCTCTGCTACTATGAAGAGGGAAGTTTCTTCTTCATCTGCTACTATGAAGGTAAGTTAAAAAAAATCCAAAGATATTCTAATCGCGTAATTTGATTGGTTCATCTTCTAATTATGTGAAAACACACACCTTGATAATTACTCCTATGTGAAAACACACTTTTGACCACTAATTATCACACATGAGTGCATGTATTGTTCTTACGGTAGGGTTTAATCTGAGGGGAAAGACAAGGACCTGTTCGGGGACATCCAAACCAAATCAAATGAGCTACCAGTTCTGGGCTATTTGTTACTCTTTCCTTATTCGTGCAGCTCATCAGAGCCTTGCACTATATTTTCGATTGTCAGTTTTTTTATTAATTAA
Source organism: Saccharum hybrid cultivar R570 (assembly GCA_038087645.1). Lineage (NCBI taxonomy): Eukaryota > Viridiplantae > Streptophyta > Magnoliopsida > Poales > Poaceae > Saccharum > Saccharum hybrid cultivar. Next base: position 3,538,836 of record JAQSUU010000564.1, on the reverse strand, counting down.
TTCATGCTATTTTGATAAGAGGCAATTATGTGTGGCCATAAAAAAACAATGCGCTCAAAAGTTTCACAAGCACATAAGTAGAAGAAAGATCTATGAGTCATGATCTATGAGCCTATGCCTAGACGTGAGGACACCGAGTCTTTCTAGCCACTTCCTCACTAGTGAATCAGTTTTTTTCTCAGACTTGGTCTCCATGTGTTTGTTTACTTCAAAGTTGAACCAGCAAGGCAGCAATAAGTAGAAGAAAGATGGTGATCATCAAGCATTCAAGCCCACAGATGAGACATCCAGATATTTCTCATCCTGAGAGCTAGTAGCCTGAAAGATTTCCACTCTGGAAGTCTGGATAGAGGAGTCCGCCATGGCCGAAACCATCATCTCTGCCATCTTAGGCGATGCCGTCAGCAGAGTGATCTCTCATCTCATCGGGCATTATTGCAGACACCAGCGACAAAGCACCGAAGCCAAGCTGCAGATGATACGCCACAAGCTCGTAAGGCTTCACAGCGCGGTAGAAGAGGCTAGAGGGAAGCAGATCGTAAACGATGGCACTCTCCAGTGGCTCTCGGAGCTCATAGTTGCTGAGCACCAGGGCAACTACTTGCTTGACTGCATCAAGCATGATCTTGATGAAGGTGACGAGGATGATGATGCTAAGGTAGTTTCCTCTTTATCTCGGTTCAATCCTGCAAAGCGGGCGAGGATTTCTGTGCGCAATATACTGCCACAACGCCGTGATCTCACCATCGATGAGATCGACAGAGTTGCAGAGAGGTTGCAGGGCGTCTGTGATGGCCTCAGGGAGTTCATCATGCTCCTAGGAACTTGCCAACCGATCCGTCGACCTCTGGCCACCAACATCTTCCGGCACGGACAGATGTTTGGCCGACATGTCGAGAAGGAGAGGATCATCAGTTTCCTGCTCCACGGCGACGATACCCGCTTGGCAGTGCTACCTATTGTCGGCGACACTGGAGTCGGCAAGACGACGCTGGTGCAGCACGCCTGCGACGACGCCAGGGTGCGCAGCCACTTCGAGGTGATCATGCTGCTGGATTTCGCATACACCTCTGCCGCCGCCGCTGCCACGAGTGAAAGATCGCTTGTTCTGCGGCCTAAGCATGTCATCGGAGATGCAAGAATAGATGTCAGTGATCCACTGCAGCTGGTGGAGTGGGATTTTGGCAGCAGGAGATTCCTGATGGTGTTTGAAGATGTGGGTATGCGTCAGAAACAGGTGCTAGAAGAGCTCCTGCCAAGAACAAGATGCACAGCTGGGAGCAAGATCGTCGTCACAACGAACAATCGTCTTGCTGCGACCATTGGGACAGTGAAGCCCATCATGCTGCAGGTGTTGCCCTTCCCGGAGTACTGGTTCTTCTTCAGGGCGCACGCGTTCTCCGGCAGAGACCTCGAGGAGAGCCCACGGTTGGTCGCAACAGGCAAATAAATTGCCAAGAAGCTGGACGGGTCCTTCTTCGGCGCAAAGATCGTCGGAGGGTTGCTCATGAACAACCCGAATCCCGGCTTCTGGCGTGCGGTTTCGAGCAGCAGCGGCGTCGAGGACGACATGTCTGCGCTCGGCGACAGCATCAACTACGTCATGGATTTGTCCCAGAGCTTGCTGTCAGGAATAAATGTGCGTATGTGCCAGGTGATCGTTTCCAAGGATCGGTTTTCTCAGACGGAATTGGCCGGATTGCATGGTGCCAGCGCTGCTCAGATCGACAGTTGGGCACAGGCAGTGGCGGATGCAGGACGAGAATTAGGGGGGGCTAAAACAATGGAGATGTTGATTTGCATGAAGATTTAACTGTGATTTGAGGTTTTTGCTACAGTATTTTTTTTTTTTTGTAAATCCAGTCATTAGGGGGGCTGGAGCCCCCCGTAGATCTGCCGCTGGGCACAGGGCTATGGGTTCGCAAGAGTCTTGTTGTGCGAGTCACTGCTGCCATTCTATAATCTGTATTACATAGCTGATTGCACTGCAGGCTTGGTAAACAGCTACTCCGAGTGTGATGAGTTTACCTTGCGTCAGTGTAGTTCAGTTCAACACGCGTCATGTGAGCATCTCATCTCTAGCTAGTTGACCCTATGGCAGATTATGTATAGATTTTATATGTACGTTTGGTTGTTTTTGTATCATTTTCTTCCGTGTAATGTTGGAGTTGTTAACCTTGTTGTTCAGTATAAGAGTGAACGTGGTTTCAGAGGTCCTCAAAATTGTTTAGCAACTGTTGGAGAGCTTTTGGTACCATACAGAATAGCAGCAGGCCGGCCTCAGCTTGGTCATCAACTAAGCCCAAATGGCCCATATATAAGGGCCCCATTCACTAACCTTGTTACTGTCAGCCTGTCTGGATTAATCGCACTACTGTTACTGTCAGTGGGTTGTTGGTGCTTTGCCCGGCACTTCTCGCCTGGTCTCCTGTCCTGCTGATTCCATGCGTCTGTTTCCAGTATACTATATATATAAATCCTCTTCATGTGAGTGTGAGTGTTGCTGCACCAAACCAAACCCTGCTTTCTTTCAGCATCTGCAAATCGCAGGCCGCCCCCATGCATCACGACGATTATTCAGAGCAGCTGTTGGGTTGCACACTTGCACTGATGAACACGGCTCTTGCAATCTGTACATCTATCCACTCGAAAAGGGGCAAAGCTAGGTTAGGTGCAGCGACGAAGCCAGGAAAAAATTTAGATCGGGCTGAACAAAAGTCTACGACGATTTATCTCTACTATGGCCCCTCACAATATATATATATATATATATATATATATATATATATATATATATATATATATATATATATATATATATATATATATATATATATATATATTGAAAACGTCGACCAAGAATGAAATTCACAAAATACAGCATGAAAAAAAAGATGACTTGGTTTCTTTGGTTTTGGTTGACTTGTACTCTCATTAGTACGTGGCGTTGAGCCACTGCCACAGTAGTTGTTCAAAGTCAAAGGTCTTTTCGACATGCTGATGATCTAAAAATTGAAATCGTATCATAAATCAAACATTCAATCACTAAATCACGCATCGTATTCAATGTTACAGTTAAGAAAATAAGAAATGACCTGCTCCTGCCTGCCGCCGTCGCCTGCCGCCCTGGCCCCTCACAATATATATATATATATATATATATATATATATATATATATATATATATATATATATATATATATATATATATATATATATATATATATATATATATATATATATATATATATTGAAAACGTCGACCAAGGATGAAATTCACAAAATACAGCATGAAAAAAAAGATGACTTGGTTTCTTTGGTTTTGGTTGACTTGTACTCTCATTAGTACGTGACGTTGAGCCACTGCCACAGTAGTTGTTCAAAGTCAAAGGTCTTTTCGACATGCTGATGATCTAAAAATTGAAATCGTATCATAAATCAAACATTCAATCACTAAATCACGCATCGTATTCAATGTTACAGTTAAGAAAATAAGAAATGACCTGCTCCTGCCCGCCGCCGCCGCCTGCCGCCCTGCCGCCCTGCCCAGCCGGCCAGCCCCAAAAGCTCCACGGCGCTGCGTGGTGCGGCCGCCAGCGCCCGCTCGTTCGCCCACCTCATGACTCCAACTCGCGTCCTCGGCTCCTTGCCTCGCCTGGCCGCCCACCGCCGCTGTCCAAGAGCTGCGCTGGCACCGCTGCGCAGAGGCAAGGCAAGCACCTAGCCGCCGGCGCCCGCTCGCAGAGCCGCGGCCACGCCTCCCGCGTCCCGCGCGAAGCCGCGAACCAGCAGGGAGCTGGTATCCGCCGCCGCGAGTCCATCTCTCCGCTCGATGCGATGGGGATGAGAAGTTGAGAACGTCGGGCTGGGGGTGGGTTACGGCCAGATAGGGTTTTTCTTGTTCGATTGTTTCCACTTCTTCGATTGGGCTTCGGCCTTTTTAGTGTGATGCTCTATCTCTATTGGCCTAATAAACAATAAGTATTCTTTTTATCTCTAATAATTCTCAGCCCTTCCTAATTTATATAATTATAAACATAAAAAAATCAAGGTGGGGCTTAGGGGGGCGCTGTGTACACGGAGCGTTAGGCCGGGCTGAAGCCCGGCTTGACCGGCCTCTGGCTCCGTCGCTGGTTAGGTGCAATGCCTTATCGGCACCTGCCAAGTGCCAAGTCACGGCCGACCTTTAATTTCTGAAATGCCATTGCATTGCATTTGTTGGGTTGGATGATTGGATCCATCAATCACCACCACTCCAAGCTGATCCCTCTTCTTGCAAGAGGCTAGTGTGTGCATGCTTATCCAGGAGAGGAAAGAGGTTAGGGAGAAAGACTGGATTGAGAGGATGTTAGGCTGCCATCAAACAACCTATACTCCTAAGTGAAAGGGAAACGCCTCTTCTTGGTTAATTGGTTCCTTTCACCATCTCTTGTCTGGGTTATTATTGTACTCCCACTATCCCAAATGTAGCTCGGTTTAGGATTCTTGGTATCCAAACTTCTTAAATTTGGAATGATAATAAAAAAACACTTTTTAAACTTTGACCTTTTCTATCACATTTTTTCATCCATCTAACGACGATGCAGGTGGAGCCGCGCAGGCATCCACACCACCACATGAAGCCACCCTCTCCTTGGACGCCACCCCCTTCTTCCCCGCTGCCTATCAGTCGGCTGGCAGAAGTAAGTTTAGGCGTTGGGAGGAAGACCCCTGCGCGGGCAGCTCCGACGACGAGGTCGCCTCTGCCACGCACCCATCGTACCTGGACGCCGCTCGCAAGGCACTCCGGGTCACGCCTCCACCGCTGAAGGAGGCTCCGGCTACGGCGCAGTTCGCATCCAACGTGAGCGGAAGACACCTGGCAGCTGCCAGGGGAAAGCGGCATCATCGGTGTAGGAACGGCGCGCCCAACGGCCGTCCGACGCCACGGTGGGCTGCACGAGTGCTCGCGCGGCGTTACCTTGGTCCTCAGCCGGTGGCAAGGGTCCCGGTGCACCTGCGCCTCGGCTCAAGGTGCGGGGCGTCGATGCCTGATACATCTCGGCAGCCACAGACTACGCATGTGCACCAAACGCCACCGCACGGTCAGGGGGGAATGTCCACCAAACGGCACCGCACGGTCCTGCCAGCACTGGTGGGTCTCTGCTTCAACTGCCTTGCGCGTGGCCACGTCGCCGCTCAGTGTCGCTCCCCGTCCTGTTGCCTCCTCTGTCGGGGTACCGGTCATTGGGCCAGGGCGTGCGTGCAAGGTCACTCGCCGCCGCACAGTCCCCGTGCTGTGCAACCACGGATGGTCAGGGTGCTCCAAGGACGCGTTGCCTCACCGAGCATAGGCGACCCAGCACGTCGCCGGAACGTTGTGTTGTGCCAAATCAAGATCCATCTCCATCGTCGCCTCCTCGCGTCCAGCAGATACCCATGCTGCCGCCATCGTCACTGCCTCAGCACCACGGCAACGCGCTGCCGATCAAGGTCTTCGTCGTCTCAAGGAACGAGGAGCTCGTTCCGGCTGATGCGGGCGTCTCCCTCGTTCTCATCGCGCTCGGTGGTGCCATCTCACTGGCGGAGGTTCGGGCGCACCTTTCCTCGGTGTACCACATCTCGGAGGACACGGCGATCCATCGCGCCTTCCAGGATCGGTCTTCACCCCTTTGTGGGTTAAAAGACGTTGCTGGTGGTAGGCACGATCCCGGTGGTGCTGATGGGGCGGAGCTCGTCGTGCTTGACCGAACGCACTGCATTGAGTCTACGCCGGATCTGATGGTGTTGGAGGAAAAGCTTGCTGCTCGGTCGTCGGTCGTGCCTTCAGTTTCGTGGGCCATCGGCATGGCCACCTGTACATCGCCTGACGATGAAGACAATGCACCGCCTCCAGATTCCTCGAATGGTGATGATGGTGGTCCGACTACGTCACCAAGGTCGACCTCACCTACAATTCTGGAGAGTTTGGAGGAGTGCCTCTGCCTTCCTTTGTAGACGCCCTCATTCGTGGGCCACCAAGGTTGTGCAGGCCTCGGACGTCGGCCCCCGCTCGGTCACTGCGTCGTAGTGAACGCATTGCCGCCATGCTGCGCGAGGCAGATCCACCAAGCAAGCTCAGTGCGTACTCATGCAGAAACTGGGGGTGGTGGCACCCTCGCCCAATGTAGACTCCGAGACGGTGCACAAGTACAAGACCACATTCAGGGCCCCTTTGTCACCCAACAAGCAGGAGGCACTGAACCTGTTGTTTGGAGCCGAATTCGATCCGGTGGCCCTGAACCTGGATATGGTCGGGTTGGACGCCGAGGATATTTAGGCCTTGTGTGGTGCCGGTTTGTCGCAAAATACTTTGACCAACACTTACCACAAGAAGAGAGTCTGACATCGAAATTGAAAAGGAACTAGGGAAGGGAATACTACTCCTCGAGTTTTACGATAATGCTATGGGCGTCCGTCTCATCCGGACACGCTCTCAAAATAAATAAATAAAAGAAAAACTACCCACATGTGGTCTTCCGCTCATCACACTACCCGCGGTGCCTCCACCCAGTGCCATCCTCCCGCGACGCCTCCGTCGGCTAGTGCTCGCCACCGACCCCTTCTTTCTGTCTCCCGCCCGGCCAGAGCTCCCCGCCGGCCCCTTCTCCCTGCCCCTGCTCGACCAGAGCTCGCCGGTAGCCGGCTACGCCTATGGCCAGCCCCTTTCTCCCAGCCAGAGCCCGACGGTAGCCTACGCCCATTGATAGTTTGTCCCCGCCTCCCTCTCCGCCCGCCTGTGACGGCGGCAGCCCGCAGTGCGGCCAAAACTCGTTGGCGGACTATCCCTACCACCCCCTCTGCTCGCCACCAGAAGGGGCCACGATGACACTGCCCTTCGCTTGTCCATCCCTCGCTCTGCGTTGCGTCGTACAGAAGAAGGTTAAAAAAAAATATGTTGCAAGCATATGTTTTAAGTGTTTGAGACATTTCAAAGGTATGCTGCAAGTGTTTTATGCGGATGATGCAATAGTAGATCGAGATGTTGCATATGTTGCAATGGTTGTATACGTATGTTGCAAGCTTCTGTTCCCAATGTTTCATCTGTTTTCCTCCAGACGCATGTTGCAAGTGTGTTTATTTGGATGTTGTATATGTTTCACACATATGTTGCAAGTATTTTATCTATATATTGTGTATATTTTATAATGGTTTTTATGTATTTTTGCAAGTGTTTTAGATGCATGTTTCAAGTATTTCATCTGACTTCAGACACATATTGTAAGTGTTGCATCTGGATGTTTCAAAAGTAGATCGGATGTTGCATCTTCCTCCTTACTTTCTGCTACCTTGGTGTCTCCTCCTCAAGGCGCTGGCTAGGCATTCGCCGTCTCCTCCCTCTCTTCTCGATGTTGGTGACGTTTGGGGTAGCGCCAGCTCCGCGTGAGCGCATGAAACGGCGTGGAAAACGGACTGCAGGTACGGGCAATCTGGTCACCCCATCTGTCCGACGTCCGGGCGTCAGTCAGCTCGAGAATTTTATCCTCGCTCCCATCCTCACGTACGCTCCTCCCATCCGGTATCGTGGAAAAAATATGTATGTCTGGAAATCCCCCTGTGAGTGTGACGACCCAGTCAAATTGGACAGCATCATCGCAAAACCGAAATGCTCCTAATAATAATAAAATAAACAATGATGAAGGAGGCACTCATCCGCCTTGGCCGTCCACATCCAGGGATCGCCGTCGCTGCGTCTCGTCTGGTTGTTGGCGAACTGACGAAGCCGAAAGCCTGAAACGACGTAGTACGGCTGGCTACATGCCTCATCACAGAAGAGAAGCATCTGCGAAGCTGCATGCCCCCGCACTTGCGTTGGCGTCGTCGTCAGTGGAGACCGAGCCGCTGCGACGACCGGTGACAGAGCCACTGCAGCACGGCAGCACCAGCGAATTGAGACGAAAGCGGCGTCTCCGTCTCCGTCTCCGTCCCGTCGTCGTCGGCGTCGGCGTCGCTTTGCGCGGCACGCAGCCACGCACACGGTGTCGACGACGACGGCAGCTGCGTTTGAACGCTTCAAAGGCAGGCAGGCAGAGGCAGTCGGCCACCCCCGGTCGTTGCTCAAAGCCATGTGTGTGTGCGCGTGCCACTGCAGCTCGCGGGGTCTCCATGTCCCCTGCTTCTTCCTCGCTCATGCACGATGAAGGTTTTAATTGGTGCAAAAAAAAATCAGGAGACTTAAGCTAAATTTTAGGGAATTTGACAAATTGCGAATATGTTTAGTTAGATGCCAGAATTCAGATTTATAGAAGAAAAAATATATAGTAGAGTTTTTTTTGCGACTGAAAAAAATATAGTAGAGTTGTGGACGCTTATATGCCTTAATTTTTCGCATTCTTAATTAATTTTACACTGCTACGACAGAGCTTATTAGAGGCGGTAAAAAAGCAGAGGCTGCCAAATACTCTCTAGTATGAACTAAAGAGTTTATCCGGCGCGAGGTCTCTGTTAATCCAAGATTAATAATAGAGGTGTCTCTTAAATTGGTGTGTATTTTTGAGACACGAACTCTTATTGACCGGTAAATTAAAGCTTTGTCACTTAAATTTTTTTTCTAGTAGTTTTAGTTGGTCATAAATCATTGCCACCAGTTTTATGGCTAAAATCTGCCTTGCTTGATTAGGTGGGACATCACGAAACGCATAGAAGTCACGCCATTTGTGCTTATATATAGGGCAACTCATGTGGTGTCGCATGGGAATCGCTTTAGAAATGGCAAAGAAAAATTTCCAACTACAAGGACGGCATACACCTGCACACTAAGTGGACGCACCCTGCTATCACATTCACATGTCAACAAATGAACCGTTCAAAGCACTTGAATGTGTGCAATGACAACAACTAGGGTTTATTCTACACTTTATAGCATTTAATTGGTGAATAACTTACTAACTAAAATATCCTTTTAATTACCATGTCTCCTAGATTCGAGGAACTAAATAATGTTCGCAACGCTGCAACAGCGGTGATAGCGTGTGTCAACAAAACCGCTACAAAGTAGCATACAAAACTTAGCACATTGGAATTTAGCGGGTGCTATGTTACTTGTCATATTGCTATAGCACTTTGTGAGACTCACATGTCGCTTTTAATTGAATTCTCCATTTTTATTTCTAAAAAGCTTGATGTCTTATCGCACGAACAACTTATGCTCTAAGGTCCATATTTTGGTTGAGGAGACTATTTGAGTGATTGTTATGACGAGAGAAAGTCATGATACATTACATAGTTAAACATAGTTTGCGTTTTTTTTTAAATAGCACTACATGCTATCCCACTACACCAATGACAACAATCCACTTTATTAGCATGCCTCAACTTAAATTGCTTGAAAATAACATTCTCTTCTTCCGTGCCTCTGGCACAACAGCGGGAGGGAAGGTGCATTTTGGGTCTCGGATGTGTCCAACTTAACGAAGTGTTTATGTCAACACCCTAGCAACGGGCAACAATAAGGAGGGCGTAGCTACACGTAGATATGATGCCCTCGCCAGCGTCGCTACGAAAGGTTGGCGGACACAAGTAAATGCAAACATATCAATTAATGTTTTTTTTAGAATAACATCAATTAATGTTGGGACGAGCCATAAGTACAGGTGATGGCAGATCCAACAATATGGCTTAGGCCCTGTTTAGTTTTCAAAAAATTTTACAAAATTTTTCAGATTCTTCAACACATCGAATCTTTGGACATATGCATGAAGTATTAAATATAGATAAAAATAAAACTAATTACACAGTTTAGACGAAATGGACGAGACGAATCTTTTAAACCTAATTAGACCACGATTGGACACTAATTGCCAAATAACAACGAAATTTGCTACAGTGTCGTTTTGCAAAAAAAATTGCAACTAAATTTGCTACAACGTCGTTTTGCAAAAAATTGCAACTCCTCGTGTTCTCTCTCTTCATATTCATATTTTTCTCCTTCGTTCATGCATACAAATTATTTTTCTTTTTGAGGTAAAGAGAGCTTTATTTAGCTATGCGAAAGACTACAATCATCGTTTATGAGATCAAAGACATGCGCAGACACGCAGGTGCTTGTCTCAGCCATGTAGCAGTATGAATATTTCGCCTAGTAAAATGGGTTGATTCATGAGCCACCTTGTATTACACTGTCTCAACCTTTCGGAGCTTCCAATCTGTCAACCGTTGCAGCTGCTCCTTGCTTCCAGGATGGCATACCTAAGCTCCTACATGTCCATATTGTTCGAGTTCAGCGACTCCAAAACTCTAGTGCACTCATATTACACTATGACTGGTCCCGTGCACCATTGCGCCGCAACCCGGATGCCTTTAGCACAAGCTTGGGCTTCTACTTCAGCGGACGAAGCACACCTGAAAAGAACTCGCCAAGTCGTTAGCAGTATCTCCCCTTTGTGATTCCTAACAACGGCGCCCACACCTGCCAGTTTGTGCAACATAGGACCCATCAACGTTCAATTTTAACCAAAAACTATCCAGTGGAGGCTCCAATTTCTCTCGCCTCTGTTTGGGCCCGGGTCTAGAGGGGACAGCCAACACTTGGCTTTTCCTTTGCCATCCGTCGATAAACTCTGTCGTTGTCGGACCTGCAGTAATATATCACGATAGCTTAGGAGAAAATGAATTGAATCCAAAATACGTGTTGTACCTGAACTATATATTATGTTTGTTTTTTTGGGTGGGTGATTGGGGGTGGCAGAGAGGACAGTGTGCATTTTCTATAATGGGTAGGGGCTCAAGCCCCCTCCCAACCCTCATGCTGAATTTGAGCTTAAGTGGAAATCTAAAAGCTCATAGCCTCTAGAGACAAGGATAGGATATAAAAATGTAGGAGAGCATTCTAGTTGCAATTGCAACAAGATTAGAAGGTTGAGATTAGGTGAGGCAATCTCTTAATGAAACACACACAAGAGTGTGTTCTCGAAAAAAAATTGGGTGAGGCATACACCTTGACTGCTGGCCACACGACAAGTGCCATGCATGGTTACCACTACGGCGGAGATAACAAGAATAATCTCTGACACTCCCCTTCCTATCCATTGAGACGGCCAACGGCGGCATCAGCATCTGAACGACTGTGGGGGTGAGGCAACAAGATTATAAGATATAGATCTCCTCTTCATATCACTTTTTTTCTCCTTCATTCATGCATCCAAATTATTTTTGGTAGGTGATTGGGGAAGAAGGAAGAGTGGTGTCCATCTCCCATGATGGGTAGGGGGCTCGAGCCCCCCTCCCATCCCTCGTGCTGAATTTCACCCTTGTGCAGATCCAAAAGGCTTGAAGTCTTTGAGACGAGCAGAGGATAGAAATGAAATGCTGGAGAGCATTCTAGTTGTAATTGTAAGATTAGAAGATTGAGATTGGTTGAGGCAACAAGATTAGAAGATGTAGATGGAATTGTAAAACAAATAACAGCCGCTTCGCCCCGATGCAAAAGTTTTGATACAATAATAACAAAGCATGTCTTATACTGATTCGTTCATCATACCATCTTTTCTAGATGAACCAAAAAAAATATTTAAATTTATTGTCCACACGCTCTCACCTAATATGTGAAGACTATTGGTAAACCTAAAACTACCCATGTTAGGGCTCTATTCAAATACTCCTCTTGTTATAATAATTAGATTATGTAATTAAATTATGACCCAAACAAGATTGATTATACGATGAATTAATATAATCAAAACACTTTACCGTACTGCCATAAATCTAGGTGAGACCAGGTTATAGAATATGGATTCTAAAAGTCCAACTTACTCCTTAACTGATTGTCTAGCGTGCCAGACTATAAAGGATAAGTTCTCACATTGGCCAACCATAAGCAATCACCATAATTCATTGACACAAACATTTAGATTATTATAACCTATAATTATGAGTATAATAATCATATGCATAATCTAGATTATAATAATTCGGTGATGTCATTAAATTTCATTCCATTGCAGCACATATGAGCCTGCTTGATTCGCGACCAAAATTTGTCATACTAAAGATTTGGCAGCCAAAAGTTGAGCAAAAAAAGTTGCCAAAGATTTAACAAGCTAAATATGTGAAGTTCGCAAATTTTAGTACTCAAGCAAATACTAGCCAAAATCATGGCTCGTCAAATCCTTAGCTCGGTAAATTTTGGATGTGAACCGAGCAAGCAGGCAGGCTCTGTATACCTACAAAGTGGTCGGTCGCTTTAGTACATTCCCATCGTCTCTTAAACAACGAGAGAGGGATATATATAACCGCGTCAGATTTTTAATTCCAATTCTCGCTTTCTGTCGTTCGAATTTAATTCCTTGCTTTGCTTGTGGGCTTGGCATGGTTGCCCGGTCAATCCAACCCCGTCCTCAACCGAATCCGGATGAATCCCCACCTCCTCCACGGCTCCACCCTCACAGACTCAGACCAAGTCGTCTCCTCTTCCACCACCACCACCACCTCGCTCTCGCCTCTTCCCCTCCCTCTTCCGGTCTCCTCCCCCTCCCGCCAGGCCGCTACTCCACCCTCCTCCTCTGCAGACCCCCGTCCGAGACGCCGCCGGTTATTACCTCTCCGGCCCGCCGTCCTCGGCGCCGCGCCGTGCCATTCCGTCCAGGTAATCCATCAATTATGGTGCTTTATCATTCCTCATATCGTTTTACGGTACAGCACTTGCTCATTCCGTCGGCCGTTTCGCTGCCAATGATTGATTCGCCGGGGAAAGGACCGTCTTTTCTTCAATCCATCCTTATGCGCGATTCTAATTTCGCGGATCAATTGAGCGGATACTCACCGTGCCCTGCCAATTTGCAGGTCTTGATCCGTGATCCCGCCGCCGTCGGGCTCGGGCTCGCCGCCAACGGCCCGAATTGCCATCCGGCGCTACTCGTTGTGCCGTCACCTGCGGATTCGGCGGTGCGGGGCGGCTGATCCGGCAGCGACTTTGATGAATTCGCGCCGGTCGAGGTCGGTGAAGCTGGTGTCGGCGCACGCCAACAGGGCCCTGGAGGTGGATATCGCGGAGGAAGGGGAGGACGCGCGGATGAGCTCCTCTGCCGCCAACACCGTCTACTGCTGCATCGCCAGGGGCCGGAATGTCATCTACCGCTACAGCAGCAGCAGCAAGGGCGGCGACGGCGGTGGTGGCGACCCGCAGGTGGAGGCCACCGCCGTGCTCTGCCTGGACAACTCGCCGCCGCACCACCGGCATTACGTCCACACCTCCGGGTGCCGGAGCTACGGCTACCTGATGGCCGATGGCCACACCTTCTTCGCCATCATCGACCCCAGCGTTGGGAGCGCCGGCGCGCTGCAGTTCCTGGAGCGCATCCGCGACGCGTTCCGGAGCAGCGGCGGCGGCGGCAGCAGGAGCAGCGGGTTCCATGACTCGCTGGTGCCGGCGGTGCAGCGGCTGGTGGCGTCGCTGGAGAAGATGCCCCACGCCACGTTCGTCCTCGAGGACGGCGCCGCGGAGCGGGGAGGAGGCGACGGCAGCAACGGCTGCACGTCGTCGTCGTCCAAGGTGCCTCTGCTCGGGAAGAGCGGGAGCAGGAAGGAGAAGCGGCGGTCCAGGGACAAGCTGGCGTCGGCGGCGGGGGACTGCGAGGACGAGCACCACGGGACCAGGGCGGTGAGGATAGACGTGCCGAACGAGGAGGTCGCCGGCGGCATGTCGCTGGAGCGCAGCATGAGCCAGTCCAGGCTGCGGAGGCAGCAGCAGCAGCCGTCGCAGTCGCTGTGGATGCGCCACGCGAAGGTCATCATCGTCATCGACGCCGTCGTCTGCCTCGTGCTGTTTGTAGCTTGGTTGGCCGTGTGCAAGGGATTCCAGTGTGTTTCTGGATGATGATTGATCAATGGAACCTTTGCATCAGTTGTGTACAGTTTTTTGATTGAGGAGCAGAGAAAGCTCTGGGTGTGGTGAGGTTTGATATCTTCCTTCGATTCGATTCTCGGAAAGGTAAATACAAGGCAGAAGAGAAATGTTGAAGGAGAGATGGAGGGAGAGATCATGTGGTAAAAGATTAGCGGAAATTGGGTGGGGATGGATAGTACAACCCACCAAGTGATAGAATAATGTCATGATCAGATCATGGAAATGGAAATGGAGGATCAGGATCCATGTGTTGAACATGTACATATGCTTCATCGTCTCTGTACATGAGAATTTGTTGCTAGGATTCTTTTTTGTAGGTGCCATGCGTGGCACGTGTGTAATACTCAGATTCCATTGCAAATAATATTGGCGCAGATGATGATATGATCATATGCATTTGCTTACATATTTGAGTCAATAGGCATTTCTTTTTCTTTTGCTTTTTTTCATTCGGCCTTCCCTCCCGTCGATTTGTGGTGCTGAATTTGTTGTTTGATATGTACCCAGCTCGCTGTGGAGGGTTACGGGCTTACGGCAGTCGATTCAAATTGCTTAGTTCGATTCATCAGAAGCGGGTACCTGTCTGTCTGAACTTTCATCTGAATGGCAGGTTCTTCCATGTAAGGCCCTGTTTAGATGGCATGCAAACCCAAAATATTTCCTCTTCCACCCATCACATCGAATCTTTCAACGCATGCATGAAGCATTAAATGTAGGTAAAAAAGATAACTAATTGCATAGTTTGACTGTAAATGTCGGGACGAATCTTTTGAGCCTAGTTAATCTATGATTGGACAAATTTTACCAAATAACAACGAAAGATGCTACAGTAACTTTTCACCTACTTTTCGCGAAGTGAACACACCCTAAAGAAAGATGTAGAGATTAGCTCAGAGCAGTTTTGTTGACCCCTCCCCTCCGCTCCAGCAGTATGTACCTGAAGTGCCTGATCGAATGCATCGCTTTCTAGTTCGTCCGAATCGACTTGAGACACACCCTGTGTCATATGATGGATGTGTTAAGTTGGACATGATGGTCCGGGGTCGAAAGTTTGCCAACAAGATCATGCTAATCACTGATCAGGTGGCATGAGATGCTGATGAGGTCCAACGACATCCCAACATGTTAAATCAAAGTGAGGCACGGAGGCCGCGAAAGCCAAGCCGGCATGCCTCGTGCCTGAACAGACCGACTTACATTACTCACATGGTGTGCTGAAGCTGTTTCAGAAGGCAAGGTACTGATGCCGCTATTGATGCAGTTTTTCAGCTAATTTTTTTTTTATATAACTTTGGTTGCTCTATGGCCTTTCATTACCATCACCAGACTTCGCTAAATCACGGATCACTTGCACATTTACAGAAACAGGGAGGGGGCCAGTCCATGTATATGACTGTCCCGGGTCCCAAGCTGAGCTCAAATTTGCAAGCTCGTGCGCAGACGAGTTAGTACAACGTGGAATAAGAGAAACACTTAAGTACACAAACTGATTAGCTAACAAGCTACGGATTAGCTAACAGGCTTCGGGCCGGCAGCAGGTTTCAGCTTATGCACTGGCGATTTCAGCAGTCCAACCCAACAGTCTCTAGGACAGATTGTATGCTCGTTCTGAATTGGATGTTGCGCGCGTCCCACCACTTCCACAGCAGAATGCTCACTTTGCAAGACAGCTACTGCTGGCGACGGCAAGGCCGAGCGAGCGGAGTGTCAACACATGACATTCGGCAATGCTCATGCTCTTGGGCCTTTTTCAGGTGTGGTGGACAGGCAGGGTCCAAGATCAGTGCGCGCGCTCCAGAACCCCACAACACTCGCATCGGTGGCCCGGGACGGCCGCATGGGTCACAATGCATTTTGCAGATGGGCCAAGTCAGATTACCTGTAGTTTCACAAAAAAAAAGTCAGATTACATGTACCGGCCCATTATTGGTGAATGGTGATGACCATCCACCATGGTCGTGGGCTTATTTCAACCGAGGTCCGAGAAGGCAGCAGCTTGCCCCTGGTACTGTTTTGCCGAGCAGCGTCAGTGGTGACAAATCCTGTCCAAGGATGCCTGTCACCTGGACCTCACCAGGTGGGATTAGAATGGGCCTTCGTTGTTCGTTCCTGCAAAGGACCTTGCACTATTCACATCAGCAACAAGAGTGCAGGTTCGCAATTGAACGAAAGACCAAGGCAAGACTTCTGGACCTCCTCTAGCTGGCAGGATGCCGGGCATTTGGTTCGTGAGATGAGATGAGATAATCCGTCGTTATCTTGTTTTTTTTTAAAGGATCAGGAGGGGCAAGGAGCCCCCACTGGAAACTTATATTAAAAAGAAACCAAATCCAAGTACAAAAATTACAGCAATGAGCAGGGAATCCGTCGTTATCCTGTTTTTTTATTTGATGAATTGATTTATAATCACCCCATTTATCACAAGCTAATAATTTATACTAGTACGAGTTACAAAGTCAGTTTACTCAATTTGATACATCATCTCATCTAATATTGGTTGATTTTCAAACCTAATACTCTAAAACTGTTGTTGGTTCTTTGTACTAATAAACTGACTAACAGCTGCGAACTGATCCTACATCAGTTGGTTAGTTCCTGCCTATCCGGGTTCAAGTCCTTAACTTGGCATGAGTGCTCGTATTTTTCTAGATTTATTTTAGAATTTAACGGCGCTATGCTTTCAGTGGTAGGCGATGTCCCCGTCGACAGCGAGGCGTCAGTGGTGACTTCGTGAATCTCGAGATCTGCCGGCTCAGTTCTTCGAAGATGCTCATAGAGGTAGGGTTTACGTATGTGTGTTCATAAGGGTGAGTGTGCGTGCGTATTGTGGGCATCTGCGTTGTGCTATGTAACTCAAAAAAAAAATGATTGACAGCTTTCTCTCTGTCAGTTCCTTTCTTTTATGTACATATAAAAGGCACCTTTCTCTGTCTGTGGAAACAGCTACGCAACGTTTCAGTGTTTAGTTGTAACAATTGCAGAATTCCATCTCGATAAGTCGATAGTGTCTCTCTACTGACTAGTCCATTGATGGCAACCAAAACGAGGATGAAGTATTCTTGGTCAGAGGAGGCCAGAATCAATTAACTGAATGAAGCAAACGTTATACAGTATCCAACCCACCACTAATCCAATCGGTTGGCTTTTTAGTTAGTCGTGATGTGATATGATGTGGGTTATGAATCAACGTCACATGTGATGTGTACGATGACATCTCTTAATCTTAAAGATTACTTAGATCCACATGCGGCCGTTCATCGTGCATGCTAGTATGTTCGATCATGCTGCTAGAATCAAAAGCCAAGTCGTCGTAGTGGTAAAAAGATTTCTTCACACTTTTAATAACTGGCCGTACACTAAGAATATACTCTTCTAATCTATATTATAAGTCATTTTGATTTTTTTCTAGATATGCATAGTTTTTCTTAGATATCTTAGATATAACGAATATCTAAATATATAATAAAAACTATATTATTATTTATTATAATTTCAGAACAAAGGTAGTACTCCCGGTAGTTGGGATATTCGTCGTCATATAGACACAATAGTTCTTATATAGCATGTGCAGAGCATATAGCCCGTTTGTCCGTTCATGCTTTTTGTCCGGCCGAGACAGAGAGTTGTTGGTGCGTGCTATGCACAAAAGCTCGCAGAAAAATGACATGCACATGGGCTTGTTTAGATCACAAAGTTTGGAGCACAAATCTGCATAGTAAATGTCACGTCACACTGTAGCAATTTTGTTTTTATTTGGTAATAATTGTCCAAACATTGATTAATTAGGCTTAAAATGTCCGTCTCGCAAAATACAACAAAACTGTGCAATTAGTTTTTTATTTCATCTATATTTAGTACTCCATATATATGCCGTTATTTTGATGTGACGGAAATATGAATTCTGCATAGTGAATTTGGGAGGCAAACTTTGGAATCTAAACGAGGCGGTCATGAACTATGTTGGTTTATGGTTTGGTTGTCACTCGTCTGCATGCAGCTTTTCAGTTCAGAGGACAAAGCTGAAGAATGCCCATTCGGATCCAGGTCCTCGTAGAATTCGTAGGTAGTGTTTAGATGGTGTAAAAGTTGTGTAAAGTTCATGTAGCACTTTTCGTTGTTATTTGATAAAATTTATCCAATCATAGATAAACTAGGCTCAAAAGATTCGTCTCGACATTTACAGACAAACTATGCAATTAGTTATTTTTTTATCTACATTTAATACTCCATGCATGCGTCTAAAGATTCGATGTGACAGGGAATCTTGTAAAATTTTTAGAAGTTTGAGGGATCTAAACACTGCCTTATTTTTCTGCGGGGAGCAGAGCAGCATGGTTATGTTCCATGAAACAACCCACATTTTAACAGAGAACGCCCCTGTTCGTTTCGTTAAAAAGTCATGGCTCGCTGATTTGTTGTGAAAGAAAAACATTGTTCGTTCGCTGAAAAAGTACGACTTATAAGACAAGCGAACAGAGCCTATAGTCCAGTAAAAACAGTAAATTTGAACAGAAACAACGTGCTAAATAACTTGAGGGTTGGGAGGAGCAAATAGAAAAAAAAATAAAACCTTGAATATATTGGGGAAACCAACCGTTCCACCACGCTGATTGATTATTGAAGGATGTGACTAGTGTCTGGATGTCCGGACTCCAAACACTAGCCTTCTATCCGATCGTCCGCCCCGCTGTGCCTGCCTCAGCCTGCTGCACCCGCACCTGTTGCTGTTGTGTGCCCACTTGTTGCTGCTGCACGTGGGGACCGCCCGCGCAGTGGGGACCGCCTTCACCTGCCCTCGCTTCCCGCGCCTGACACTGAGGCGAGGCAACATAAGGCTGGAGATGCAACACCTGATCTAGTTTTAAAACATCTGCAATAATTGTAACATACGTCTAAAGACAATGAAATATTTGAAATATGCGTCTGCAACACTTGCAAAACACTTGAAACCATTGCAAAACATACATAACATCTAGATAAAACATTTGCAACATATGTGTAAAAACATATGCACTATCCAAATAAACACACTTGCAACATACGTCGAAAAAAAGATGAAACATTGAGAACAGAATCTTGTAACGTACATGTACAACTATTGCAACATACCTCTGAAACATCTGAAACACTTGAAATGTACGCATGCACTATGCGTTTTTCACCCTTATTCCGTGCAACATAGAGCAGAGCGGGGAACGGCAGGTTCCGACCACCGGTGGCCTACGCCTGGCCTGGACCCAACTAGCGACGGCCCCTCTCCTAGCGTTTGGCCTAGGTGCGGCGGAGGATGGAGCATGGTATGGCGCGGCGGGGACGGAGGCGCCGCTGCAGTAGTCGGGCACACATATGGAGCTTGGAGGCGGAGGGCGAGGCGCCGACGACCGGGTCCAGCCGCAGCTGCAATCGGTGGGACGGCTAGCAGCGTACCGTGGCGAAGGATTCCTCATCTCTACGGGGTACGGGCGAGCACCGCGTTTTCGATTATTGAAGGGAGTCTTAGCTTTTGGTCAGACCAGTAGTAGCCAAATAATACTACTCACTTGGTTTCAAGTTGTGATTGTTTTTCCTTTTTAAATATATATTTTTACTATGTATCTAGATACAAAAAAAAGTGTTATCTTAAAAAGCTAAAATGATTTACAATTTGGAATGGAGTGACTAGTCAGTATATGGGTCTCAGCACATTTGACCATTTATCTAACACATCCACAGATTTGAAGATAACAAGATGAAAGCAACATGATATGTATACCATATATATGTTGTGAGACCCACTAAATGGGCCAATTGGGCTGGTCTGATTGGGCTGGGCCGAATAGATGGATTACTGTAGCAAAGAGGTGTCACGGGCACTGTGGCATCGAGGAACACTGTAGCTGCACGAGTTTAGTCCCATATCGGAACCTGAGAGGGAGGACCAGCTTCAAAGCTTCAGCTTGGGAGGCTGTTAACTCCGGATCGATCTTTTTGCGCGAAGCGAGGACGAAAGCGCAAGAGAGTTAATTAGCAGGTGTGACTCATTCAACGTGTAGAGTGGGTCTTAGCCGTCTTCCCGGATCGGGGCGTTACATATGTGTATACATGGGAAACTAGAAAATAACTGAAAATGCATTTCAGATGAAAAAGAAATATGGAAAACGGGAAATGATAGAGGAAACGGAGCTGCATTGCGTTGCATTGAGCCATTTACAATGTAAAGTAATAAATAAAGTTGCACACACAGCACTACCTCGAGCAGCAGTATCTTTATTAATTTTTTTTTCAAAAAAAATAGCAGTCGTATTTTGAGAATTCAGATTTCAAACAAATTGGAAAGCTGAAGCAGGCATTATCTCAAGGATGCTGCATTTGTAGCATACTCCATAAATATTAACATTTGCTGCATTATCTCAAGGATGCTGCATTTGTAGTACATATCCTACAATTTGTCACAAAAGTTAAACTAATAAAGTATTAAATGAGATTACGCCGTGGACGCGCATTGCAGAAATCACAAGTAGTCCCTCAGTCCCTTTTTTATCTATCTTGTTCTCGCTACCTGAGAAGTCAGATATACTACTCAATTTTGACTAAATATATATAATAAAATATTAATATTTATGATATATAATTAATATCATTGATAGATCTTTGAGTCTATTTTTATAATAAATTTATTTGGAGATATAAATATTGCTAATATTTTCTATAAATATAGTTGAACTTAAAAAAAATAGAGCGGCACACTCCCACGACCATACTTAATTAGGGACGGAGGAGTATATATACATGCATGGCCGTGATAACTAATGGATTTGTGTGTCCCCAAAGCAGGAGGCCAGGCGGCCGAGAATATATATCCTACTGAATTGTCTACTAGTGCTAGTGCATGAATCTGAATGCTCTAGTTAAAAGCCCAACCAATAGCTTAAAATGAATTGCTTAGCTGTAATTAATTCGCCTCACGTTTTTTATAGAAGAAGAATTTTAATAATTGAGAATCATTACATCAAGTTGGTATAATAATCATAAACCCAGTTCTTGCCTACTGGCTTCACATGCTAAATAAATAGTACTACATATTAGCTAGAGGATCAAATGGATCTAATTACTTTTTTGATAATAAAACATCCGGCTCCATCTTCTCACTAGGAATCAGGCCAAACTATTCGAAAGTTCAACACATAAAAAGTCACACATTTTACATACTCCTTCAAACAAAATTCAAGCCTAAAAAGTTACTCCTAGATGGCTTTTCCTACCGGTAACTAACAATTAGCTGTATGGAATTTAAGCAAAATGCACGCCCTAAGAGCATCTTCAATGGTCTTTCTTAAACTTACTCTCTAAATTATTATTTGGAGAGCTATTTGAATAAAAATCGTTTTCATATCTTTTGACCCTCCAAAAATTTCTCTATATTTTTTGCGCACTCTAGAGAGCCGGTCATATTCTCCATTTTTGACTAGCGAGAAATCTAGAATAAAGGATGACTATATTTAGATATCTAATTAAAGAAGCCATTGGAAGGTTTTTTTTAATCAACATCTCTATTCCTATTAATTAGGATAGGAAAAATATCTCTATCCTTATAAATTAGGACAAAGAATATACAAAGTAACTTGGAGTTGCTCTAAGACTCGTCAACTTGCAGGACATGCAACAACTTGGGTATTTTTTATTTACTTTTCACTGCCGGTTTGCAAAATGGCGATGATGAATACCACTTCCTCCGTCGCTAAGCAAAACCGACAGTGACAGGGTCCACGATCGACGGTAATGAAGCTATTTAAGGGGGTGTTTGGTTTGGGGTGTTAAAGTTTAACAAACACTGTAGCATTTTCGTCTTATTTGACAAAAAGTTTCCAATTTTGGATTAATTAGGCTTAATAGATTCGTCTCGTAAATTACTCATAATCTGTGCCGACATGCATGCAATTAGTCTTCATTTAGTACTCCATGCATTTAAGGGAACATTGATGTGATGGGTGTTAAACTTTAACAAACCGTAACCAAACGGGGCCTAAGTAGTGGTAAGAAGGTTGCCAACTAATGCAAATGGAGAGGTTAACTGCTGCTACTATACGAACTGAGCAACGGATGGCGGATGGATCAGATGCTGGACAAAAGCTGGCAAGGTAGCTAGCTCTGAACATACTTAAAAGCAAAAGCAGTTGGATCTGCAGGAACAACAGTACCAGTACGTACGTACGTCTCTCTCACATACTGTAGCAGGACGACAGGGCAGATCATCAGCGTATTAGATGATGATGGACGGGGATGATAGACTGCTTGTTGGACCGGCCGATCCGTCCATGCTTGCTAACGAACTACTCCTTCCTACTAGCTCACGTAGGAGTATAAAGGGTGCAGGTTGTTAGTAGTTGAAGCGTTTGGTGTACTCCATTTCTCCAAGTCCATACAGTTTTTGTATGCACTGTGTGGCCGACGGTGCCATCGCCAACGTCGCTATACATCAAATCAAATGCATGCATTATTTGTGTTGCTGCTTGTTCTGCTCACTTGCATAATTGCATTATTGGTGAGTCACAAGAAGAAAAAAAACGCGTCGCTGCACTTTTGCTACCTAAGCTATACGTACGTGCCGTTACATCCCCGTTCTCATGATAGCAGTATAGTACGATGGCTCTTCCGGAGCTAGCTTTTAAAAGCTCTAATTCATCCAAAAAAAATATACCTGCCCATGCTTTTAACAGTTTATCAGGATTGTAGCAGTCTCAAAAATCTATCTTCTCCAATTTTTACCATTTTTAAGTGAACAGACAGGACATGTCGTATATATTGAATAAATAGAGGAAATTGGGCTCAGCCTACAAGTCCAACAAAATAACAAAGGAGGTCAAGACAAAAAAAAAAAAAACCATGTACCCTCAAAAAAAAAGAAAAGAAAATTTTAGAGTGTGCCTTCAACGTCTTGGCTTCGGCAACACACCAAGAGGATGTCTCTCCTTGATCTTCGCCACCAATTATGTATAAATGGCCAAGCGGGCAACATGGCCTGAACCTGCTGTTAACGCATGATCCTATTACCGTGGTGCCGTGCCTTCGACCCAGTCATGACCCTACAAGGGATTAGCTAGGCTAGGTTGGCCCGATGGTCCGACAAGCCCGTTGCGCCTCTGCCCGGCTCCCTACCTCTGTGTCATTGTGAAAGTAGGATGAGGCCATGTTGGTGCCACGCGAGCTGTTCGGGGCAAGGACCGCGCCTCTCGTGTGCACGTTGTATGTATTGAACTGGTTGTGAAAGGTTAAATTCTCCCTTGGAACTTAGGCTCTCCACAGCATGTGTTTGAACTGATGTCCAAACAAGAAAGAGAACATCAGGGCATCACTCGATCTGCAGGCTGTGGCAGGTGATGCTAGCTTGCAGTGATGCCATGAAAGTTGAGAGCAGCGTAAGTTCAAGTGTCGGTGCCCAAAGCATAAAAAACCCGTTTTTGTTTGCTCATCCCAACTATTGATACCAAAAATCCGGCGAGACGGACCAACAGATTGAGAAGTCATCATGGCAGCAGAGCACCTTGCCGCTCTTGATGGTGGAGTAGTCGTCATGGAGATCGCAGTCGATGCCAGTTTTTGTTGTGGGACTTTTTTTCCCCCTCCGACATCACCACCCACTATGGAAGGCCATAGTGATCTCCGATCTCTTCATGTCGTGTCCCTTTCTCATTAGCCACCACTAACACCCTCGGTGAGGAGTGGATTAGTTTGGTAGGTTCTGTTCAAAGAGAACAAAACGGGAACACTGCACTACGGCATATATGTATACAACTCCAGGGCAACCGCTACACATCACCTTATTGTGAGTTGTGACTAACTACTACACAACACCGTATTTTCTTTTCTTTTCTTTCCTAACTAGCATACCGAGGATTCAGGGAGCCAGGCATGCATGCTTTTTGACATGACACATGTGCTGCTGCAAAGTAGGAGTACTAGTATACTACGCTCCGTTCGCTTATGCTGAAAAACAAGCTGAAATACTGTTTTAACTTATTGTTTTAGAGAAAAATACTATTTCAGCTAAAAAATTAAGCTAAAAAAGTACGGATTATAAGTCAACTGAACAGGACCTACGTACACCTCATCGCATCTCAAGACCTAAAAAATGTCAGGGCAGATCAACTCAACAAGCATGTGAAAAAAGGGTAAAAGGGGGAAAAATATGATGGCAGCAAAGCAAGGTCAACGCATCTCTAGCACGGCATTCATTCGGAGAGCCTTTAGATATGTGCTTTCGGCCATCCATTTCTCCT
Organism: Saccharum hybrid cultivar R570; assembly: GCA_038087645.1. NCBI lineage: Eukaryota > Viridiplantae > Streptophyta > Magnoliopsida > Poales > Poaceae > Saccharum > Saccharum hybrid cultivar. The sequence continues at coordinate 3,514,719 of JAQSUU010000564.1, read as the reverse complement.
ATACTCCTATAGGATAAAAAATAATCAATATATATCATACTGAAATCTTATACTATTTGAATATAAATAACTTTGATTCACCTTTCCTACACCAATTAATGCTCCTCATACAAATTGATAAATCTTATGAGTTCAAATTTATAAGATTTGGCGAAAGGACACGTAGCGTAGTGGTTACCATGCCCTTAGCAGCACTTTAGTCCTGGATTCGACTTCCGGTGAGAGTAAATATTGCAGGATTTAAGGGTGTTATGTTTTCAGTGTTAGACGATGTTACCGTCGACAGTTAGACCCTCAAGAGGAGCATGTACGTGTTACTACTATACTCCCTCCGTACTCAAAAAATCAGGTCGTTCTGGCTATTTAGTTAGTTTCAGAAATCAAGTCGTTTAGCATCCCTCCCGTGTCCCGTCGCTAAGACTGACCGCACTGCTATCCGATATCACGGACGCTACCGGCCAAGTACGCGGATGCTGGAAGAAATCAGCTGCAGCGGGCACTGCAAAGATCCCAATAAAGCAGCACCATCCGCTATCTGTGGAGGAATACAGGAGCTACGCTAAACCAGAGGCAGCAGCGACGCGCGTGCATGCACGCGCATGCGGGAGGTTCCAGTGGCGGGCCCCACTGCGTCATCCAACAAAAAAATGTTATAACTCGCAAATCAAAGAATCAAATTAAATTCCGATTGTACCATTATATTCGTTTCAATAAATACTTCAAAACAAGATGTCATATGGATATATTTAGATAAAGTGACAAGTGGACCCCACAGTGGATAGAGGATGATATAGATGATGGATGGATGCGGAGAAACTGTATATTTTGTGGTGACTAAGATGGAATATTCCTTTTAGACTATCCGCACTCATAAACCTCTATATTCATCCTCTAAAAGGAATATTCCATCCTAGTCACCACAAAATATACAGTTTTCCCGCACTCATCCATACTCTATATTCATCCTCTATAACAACTACCAGCTGGTGGGGTCCACACGTCATACTCTCCCTCCCCTTTTTCTCCTCTCTCTCCCATCTCCCCCTCTGTCTCTCCCTCCGCCCGCTCCTCTCTGTCCCCTTCATCTTCCTCCTCCGGCGCCCCTCCCTCCTTCTCTCTCTCCAGCCACTGCCCCGCCGCTCCCGTGCCCTCCTCCGCGCCCGTGGTCATCGGCGCCCCTCCCTCCATCGTGGCGGCCCAAGCAGAGCAGAAGCGCTCCCTCCATCGCGGCCGCCTCCCAAGCAGGAGCCCCTCTAGGTCGCGGAAGAAGGGCGGCTCTCTCCATCGCCGCGGCCGGCGGCGGGGCTCGCCCACGTGCCAGGCTCTGCCCGCCCTCTCCCTGCTCTGCCCCGGCGAGCACGGCGCGAGCAGCGGCGGTGCGCCTCCTCCTCTGGCCCCTGCTCGCGGGCGCCGCCTCCTCCGGCCCCTACTCGCGGACCGGTACGGCGGCGCGGCGGGCCGGGAGGCCGCGGTCGAGGGGGGAAGGAAGGGGTGGGGCTAGCGGGCGAGGGGGAGGACGGGTACGACTCCAGAGGATGGGTACGACTCCGGCCATGGCACTCGGGAGGTGGAGGTACTGCGTCCTCTCTCTCTCTCTCTCGTCCGGCGGCGGAGGTTGCGCCCTCTCTCTCTCCGACGTGACCGCGAGGTGGGGACGGCTCTTGCTCCCGGCGGCGGTGGAGGTGGAGGCCGCCTCCCCCGGCGGCGGCGCATCCCGGGCATCCCGAGCGACTGCGGAGGAGTTCGCGCATCCTCCCCGGTGGCGCATCTCGGTGGCGACGGCCTTGCTCCTCTTCCCTCCCCACCGGCTTCTCCACTTCCTCCGGCGAGCAGCGCGAGGACGCGCGAGCGGCGAGCAGCGCGCGGGCGGGCGGCGCGCCACGGAGGCACATAGCGGGAGCGCTAGCATAGCGCACGCGATGGCGTATCCCACTACAGGGCATTTTTACAGTAAACCGAACTGGACGATGGCGTAGCGGAAGCGATGCAGTACCCAGTGCAACTCGTCTTAGAGGATGAATATGAAGGTCCATGCGTGCGATAGTCTAACAAGTCCTCAGGACATTAATTCGCGTCTCCTCGCGCCGCGCATCCGAGAGGAGAGAGACTGTGCTTGCTTGCTTGCACATCAGAGAGGAGAGAGACTGCGCCGCGCACCGGAGTCCGTCGAGTCGTCGAGCTAGACTCTGTACCGGTGGAGGATCATGCCGGAGTCCGTCGAGCAGGACGCGACGCGAAGCCGTGGACCTTGCAGCTGCACGGACGTGTGAGAGGACTCCAAGATGGAGCACTAGATTTGGCTAATGGCTCCTTCGATATTAAAGATGGAACCAACACGAGGTTCTGGGATGATACATGGGTTGGAGATAAGCCTCTTAAAGTTAAATATCCTTCATTATATAATATAGTGCGTGATCCTCACGCAACTGTATCCAAAGTAATGGCCACGAGCCCGCTTAACATCTCTTTTAGAAGGGCTCTGGTGGATAATAAACTCGTAGAATGGCTTCATCTAGTAGCACGGATCTCAAATGTTGAATTGGTGGAAGGATCAGACAACTTTAAATGGAGTTTAACCAATTCTGGTCTTTATTATGTCCACTCAATGTATCTTCATCTCATTGATACACATTCACCTTTTCTTCATAAAATGATCTGGAAAATAAAAATTCCTCTAAAAATCAAAATCTTTCTCTGGTTCCTACAAAAAGGTGTCGTTCTAACCAAAGACAACCTCGCTAGGAAAAATTGGAAAGGAAGCCAAAAAATGCATTTATTGCAATAGGAATAAGACTATCCAACACTTATTCCTTGAGTGCCCTGTGCTAAAATGATTTGAAGGATTATTTTCTACGCTACTAATTTAAACCAACCGAGATCTATCAGCCATATGTTTGGTAATTGGCTCATGAATCAGCAAAAAAAAAGAGTCAAATGTTTGATCTGGGTTGGGGTGGCTGCCATATGTTGGGTTATTTGGCGATGCCGGAATGATGTTATTTTTAACAAATTGAAAACTAACTCTATTATGCAGGTTACTTTCAGGGGAGCATATTGGATGCGCTTCTGGGCTCAGATGCAGCGTGACGAGCAAACCAAGGATGCCCTCTCGTTGATGAGCAAGAAATTAGAGATGATTGCTTTAGAGATTTCCAATAGAGGGTGAAAGCAATTTATCGTTTGCTTTAGTTTCCTGGTCTATTTATAAGACTCTGGCTTGCACTACTTTTTGTGAACCGGAAACGTTGTAATAATTGGCCGTGTACCTCTTCGGATGTAGAGGCCGGATATTTATTATCCCTTATTAAAAAAAAAGATGGAGCACTAGAACACATCAGTAAAGTTCATGCAGGCATGCAGCGAGCGCCATGCAGGTATCGGCACAAGGAAAAAAAATCGCAAAAATTCCCACCAAGAGAGAGATCGAACCCTGAACGTCATGCCTCAGGCCTCACCGCACTAGCCAGCCCAGCCATGTTGAATATGTGAAACCTGCTACCCTATTTAATTAAGGCAGATAAAGAAAAATACACCATAATTAATCACTCTCTGTTATGCTAAATTATGTCCAAAACAACTTGAATTTTGAGTATAGAGGGAGTACAAAAGAAGTGAAGGATTACTCGCAATTCAAGGCTGAATATAGAAGAAAGGTGGCAAGAGGGTGTTTGGTTCAGCGAGCTAAAGTTCAGCTCGTATCACATTGAATTTTGATCGGGTTGACCATGGGGTTTCGAATACTAATTTAAAAACAAATTATATATTCGGTGGATAATCCGCAAGACGAATTTATTAAGCCTAATTAATCTGTCGTTAACACATTTTGTTACTGTAGCAATTAGTGCTAATCATAGACTAGTTAGGCTTAAAAAATTGTCTCGTAAGTTATCCTCGCCCTATATTTTTAGTTTCGTAAATAGTCTATATTTAATACTCCACGTATATGTTCAAACATTCGATGTGATAAGACTAAAATTTAGTCCCCAGAATAAACAGGGCCTAAAAAATTACAAGAGCAAAGGAGCAAGTAACTGCCGTCCTGGCAATGGCACACCAGCATGAGCATGTGAGCAATTTCACTCGAGTCACCTACAGCACCCCACTATTGCATCGTCATTTCGAGGAGTTGTTGAACGCTGCGATCGACGCAATAAAGAATTGCAAAGGAGGGCTTCCAACAGCGCTTGCTGATCCGTTCTGTTTGTGTTTAGTCATCAGGTGGCCCTATTCTCACTATTTTTTCCCCAGTAAATCATAGGTGCAGTCGTGCAGACGTGCAGCCACATATCTTTAAATCAGGGCCGACGAAATTCTGGAGCTCAAAAGCTAGACACACACCTACTAACTTTTGCATTCCAACAGTTATTAACAAAAAAAAGGAATCCTGCAGTGCAGATTTGCAGCTTCATGCTGATAGACTGATAGTAGAGTAATAATGGAATTGTGAGAGGCAGATACTGGGATCTGAAAAAGGGCAGACAAGGATATCCCCTCCCCAGAAATCGAAGAAAAACCAGAGGAAAAGAGCACTGGAGGGAAGTTATTTTAAGTGTTTCAGATTTCAGATGGGGGAAGGAAAGGAGCTGCCACTTTCATCTTTTATCTGAAGAAGATGGAGAAGACAAGGACAGCGTGGTGGTCAAAAGCCAAACCAAAACAAGACAATCAGTGAACTTGTGTGGAAAAAATAAAATAAAATCGTAACTGCAGAAAAGAAACCATTTTTTTTTTGTTCTCTCTGCAGAAGAGAACAAACAAAAGCTGGAGAGCGGTGTACAGCTAGCACGTCTTGACGATAGTCCGCGCTAGCAAGTAGGAAGACGGCAAGAGACACAATTCCCTAGAAACCGCCCAAATGCTTCTTGCAATCCGGCGGCTTTGGCGTTGAACTCCCTTCCCTTGTTTGATTAGCACATCGGCTGCCAAAGATTTCTTTTTTTATTTTCTCGGTTCGGAAGGTGCACCGCAGGGAGGGAAATAAATCGCTCCGGCGAGATTCCTGTGGAGATGAGTTAGGTGCAAGGACCACTCATAAATTCCGCCCTGTTCTTTCAGATCTGCTCCGTGCTGTGTGTGCTTCTGCTGCTGCCTTGCAGCGAGAAGAAATTCATTCGCTACGCCGGCCCGCCCACCCAGGGATAGCGATCCTGTTCTGGTCACCCATGCGTCGTCGCCGGAGTCCAATCTCGCCGCTCGAAGTTTCTTGACTTGGTCGGAGTTTCCATTTCCCCGGGGCCTGGGGTCAACCTGTTCCTCTTAAAGGTTAAATTCTTTCACCCCGAGGATTTCGTGTCGAGTCGCGCTGCTTTGATTTCTCCTTGCCTCTGAGTCCACCGCTTACAGTGGAGAGAGAAGCGTGTTCTTGAAGCACAGCTCTGTTCCTGCTTAAAATTCCTCCTTTTTCCCTTGGTTTCTTTGCTCTCGCTCGCCAGTCCACAATCCTCGGTTCTTTTCTTGCCTGAATCTCGCGCGGCAGCTTTGCAGGTTCCCACACTCGTTTCCCCGTCTCGGATTTCGCCTTCCCAATGGGCAACGCGTTCGCGTGCATGCCGCGCAAGGAGCAGCGGGCCGCGGCCGCGGTGTCGCGCAGCAAGCGGATGGGGAGCGCGCGGTCGGCGCGCGGCGGGCCCAAGCTCACGCCCGCGGAGGAGGAGCTCCTGCACCGCCAGGCGCTGGCCATGGCCATCCACCAGCACCTCGACGCCGGCGGCTCCATGTCGCGCCGCATCGACGCCGGGGCGGCCTCCCTGTCCCGACGCATGGCCCCCGGCTCCACCAGCTCCCGCCGCCGCGGCGACCTGCCGGACTCCGTCACGAATGCCAAGCCCGTAAGCCTCCTACTACTTACCCCTTTCTTTCAGTTCCATTTTGGCGTTTTCACTTGTTTGCTTATTTGCTCGCTTCCTCCAACCCTGCGCTGCGTTCTTGCGCTCCAAATCCAATCTTAGTGTTATTAATTTTACCTTAGAACTGTACATTTTGGTGCTGCCATAATTTTCTGTATACGGTCAATTGTGCCAAGCTTCTGTAATCCATAGTATTTGGTCATTTGCAATTTGTGCTTAGGTAGTTAGGTGTAAGAATTAGCGCTGGACAGTTCCTAGAGATGGTTCTGGTAGCAACTTTTCATACAGATTTTTCATGATTGAGGTGTTTGTTCAGTAGCATTCTGCTCTTAAAATCAGTACGTCACTATTATGGGGTAGCTTGGACTGTGACTTGACCCCAACTTTGGCCTGGATGTATTGGTTGGTTGATCTATTGATTTATAATGTGGTTGTTAGTGTTGGATTTGATGTGATTGGGTGAGTTGTGAGTTCAACTAGTTGTCTGTGTTGTGCTTTTTTGTTTGCTGAAGGATTTTTCTTCTTTTTTACATGGAAACTGTCCTAACCTTTTGAATTATTTTAGTCTCCCATATAAACATTTTCAATTATTTCTCTGTAGCTTCCTTGGTTTGGTAAAGTTGAGTTGTATTTGAATAGTGACTTTCTGCCAATAGTTAAGTGATAACAACTTGGTGTTCCCGGTTCTGGAACATGTTAGAACTTCAAGGTAGTTCCGTCGTGTGGAATTATAACATACTGAATAGGAAGTTGTGTTTCCATCTTGCTTGGTGCTGTACTCCTGTGCTAAATGCCCTGTTCAAGTATATATACACTTCAAAACTAAATAAGCTAGCTTGAGTCTTTAGATGTCATTGTAAGCATATATGCCTAATACTTTGCTACAATTTGGAACTTTGATCTTATTCATAATAAAATGGTGGTGCAGTTGCTTTTCCCCTGTGCCAGCCAAGATAGTTCTGGTTTCTTTTTAATTCCGTTCTCTTGGTATGCTGGGCATGACTTTTCTTATGCTCTGCATGCTTTTCACCTAAAGCATAACAGGGATTTTTTTTCTTCAAATGTTCATACACTTGGTAATTCTCTAAAGATTATGGATTATTTAGTAGCCTATATATCGTTGTCTTATGCCACTATATGTTCAAAAGGTATCTTTGTGTGCAGCTGTTGTCATACATAAGTACAAGACATGGTTGTCTATTCATGGAGAAATTTATATTGCATTGGGACTACAAGACAATGCTAGCACCTCAGCAGTAACCTAACTGCTTTAACAGCATGGTCCCATATTCAAAACTTTGTCTCATTTATGACTTGTTTGCTAGTTACGTTTTGTTGCCTGGCCTGTAAATTCCTAAGAGTAGTTTTATCTCTTTGTCCTTAGCCTTGTCAACAGTTAAAGTAAGAAGAAAAATGAACATTTTCATACAAACATGATCTTGTGGTTTCTTAGAAAAAAAAGATTTTGAATGGTGCTGCTGGTATATGCTTTCAGGTCCCAATTGTTCTGGAGAATTTGGAAACAAAGAAAATTGTCCTTGTTCATGGAGAAGGATTTGGTGCTTGGTGTTGGTACAAGACCATCTCACACTTGGAGGAAGCTGGTCTAGATCCTGTTGCCTTAGATCTCACAGGTTCTGGCATAGACCATACTGATACAAACAGCATAGCTACATTAGCAGATTACTCCAAGCCATTAATTGATTACCTTGATAAACTTCCTGAAGACGAGAAGGTGGCTGTTACATCTGCTGTTCTCTGTACAATTATTTTTTTTGGGAGGAAACAAATTCAGCTTTCTGAACACTGTGTTTGTAACAACGATAATGCAGGTCATTTTGGTCGGCCATAGCTGCGGAGGTGCAAGTGTGTCATATGCATTGGAGCAGTACCCCAAAAAGATCTCAAAGGCGGTGTTTCTTACTGCTACGATGGTAAAGGATGGCCAGCGGCCCTTTGATGTGTTCTCGGAGGAAGTATGAAATCTCTCTTCATATGTTTACATTTCCATGTGCATAATCAATGGGAGCTCACGTTGGTCTACATTTCACAGCTCCGGTCGGCAGATGTTTTCTTGCAAGAATCACAGTTTTTAGTTTATGGAAATGGAAAGAACAAGCCTCCTACTGGGCTGATGTTCGATAAACAGCAGATCAAGGGGCTCTATTTCAACCAAACACCTTCCAAGGTTAGTACATTGTGTTCTACCATTATGCAACCAGAACCAGTTGAAAGATCAAGGATGTACTGTATCCAGCATTGTCATGCCACTATGTATTTCCATTGGACTTGCTAACAAGTTTGCACACGCTTTTGAAAAATGCAGGATATGGCACTAGCGGCAGTGTCCATGAGGCCTATCCCTCTAGCCCCAATCATGGAGAAGCTCTCCCTGACCCCAGAGAATTACGGCACCGTCCGCCGCTACTTCATCCAGACGCTCGACGACCACATGCTATCGCCGGACGCTCAGGAGAAGTTGGTCCGCGAGAACCCTCCCAACGGCATCTTCAAGATCAAGGGCGGTGACCACTGCCCCTTCTTCTCGAAGCCGCAGTCCCTCAACAAGATCCTGCTGGAGATCGCGCAGATCCAAGCTCCCGCGGTGCTGCTCCCAGGCAAGGCGAGCACGGAGGAGACCGCCTCCGTGGCGGTGGCGGCGGCGGCGAAGTCATGACTGCATGTATGTACTGTACATGAAAAGAAAAATGAGTAGCACATAGGTTGCAAAAGGGAGGGAGGGAGGTCTGGGTATTAACTGAAACCAGCTGTGTCGGATAATAATGTAGGGAGGTCAAAGTGTTTCTTTCTTTCTTCTGTGATCAGATCAGATCATATAGAGAATCAGAGGTGGTCAGCAGATAGTTGCATTTCTTTCCCTTTTACCTTGTGAATGAATGAATGAGATATGAAGTCTGTCTGCGATGTGTGCCCTGCTTGTCCAGTGAGCAATGTCAATGCAGATAGCATTTGTGGTGATGCTTAATTCATCAACAATTATTATGAGGTGATAATAATCCTCTCGTTCATAGCCCCCTTCCTTCTTCCTGGTGGTGTGGCGAAGCGAGTGGTCGCTGGATCATCCCACGTGGCACTCCTGGCACCGTTGGATGCGATCTTATCCAGGCCTTCCCTACCATTCGAGCACCTCTCTTTCTTTCTGCTTCTGCTTGTGCCCCAAATTTGCTGTCGCGTCGATCCCGCCGCCGCCGCCGCCGCCCGCGCCGGCCGCGCTACCTCACCTCTCGCCGAGGAGTGGGCGCGCTTCCACCCAGGCCGCCGCGCGAACTCGCCGTCCCAGGCCCTCGTGGAGCTTCATACAGCGCACAGGAAGGCGAGTAGGTAAACCCCCTTTCGATTTTGTTGAATCTGGCTGAAATCGAAGCAAAACTTATCACGTTAGCTTGGAAGTGGGAACACATATGCTCCAATGCTCAAACAACTCTGTAGTGTAGCCAACTTCAAATTTACTGCACCTTGAGTTTTCATGCCGTGCTTTGTCAATTTCCTTCAACATTACATGTAATAGCCTAGCTATGCCTTTGTGGCGCTGACCAACCCAACCATCACCAAACGGATCAATGCTTTGCTTGCCGACAGCGATGTTCTACCAACGCATACATACACACATATAGAATTTCAGTTGCGCTGTCATATGATAATTTTGTGTTCCAAATATGCAACTTCATGTTCCTTGTCCCATTTTCTGCAGGAAGGGAAGCGAACAACGATCAAATACCATGAGCTCGCGCTGCCCTTTTGCGGGAGCTACCACTGGTGGTGGCGTATGCCCTGTGAAAGCCGCCGATAAGAGCAGCGCTGAGTTATGCCCCGCAGCAAAATCTGACAAGAGCATCACTGGTGTATGCCCTGTCACCGGCAAGGGTCATGGCAGTGAGCACAAGGAGAGTACCGATGGCGGTGAAGAAAAGGGCACCGATGATCCTCGCATGGTGCCGGCGAAGTGCCCGTTTGGCTACGACTCCAACACGTTCAAGCTGGGTCCGCTCAGCTGCATTGTCTGCCAGGCGCTGCTCCATGAAAGCAGCAAATGCAAACCGTGTGCCCATAAATTCTGCAAGTGCGTCTCGTGCTTTGCATGCACTTCATGTTTGATTCCTTCCTTCAGCAGGTTCTTATTGGATTTCCATTGGCAGGGCATGTATTTCACGCTTTAAGGACTGCCCACTGTGTGGTGCTGATATAGAGGGGATTGAGCCTGATGCTGAGCTTCAAGCGCTTGTTGATCGGTTCGTTGATGGCCATGCCAGAATCAAGCGGTCACATGCTACAGGGGATGTGGAAGCAGCAGATTGCAAGGACAAAGTCATATATGAGGATGTTTCGATGGAGAGAGGAGCTTTTCTGGTGCAGCAAGCTATGAGGGTCAGTAATTAAGTCGACCGCTTTAGACTCTTATGTTGCTTGAACTTTAGATCATGGAACCTGTAAAAATTGGACAATTAATCGTTCTCAAATTTTCACGAATTTATTATAATATTGATAATGATGTTACAACAATGCTATTACTTTTTCTTCTCCAGGCTTTTCGTGCCCAGAACATTGAAAGTGCAAAATCAAGGCTCACTATGTGCGCAGACGACATCAGGGAGGAGTTGAAATCTTCAGAAGATAATCTAGACCTATGTTCGCAGCTTGGAGCTGTATTAGGAATGCTTGGGGACTGCTGGTATGTTTTAACAAGCTGAAATCTTTACCATTGAAGAAATGAAGAGTCTCACTGTTCCTTTTACTAATTACTTTTGAACAGCACAGTGGGTATGATCCAATTTTCAGCATTAACTAGTTGTGGGGACGGATGAACTGATTGAATTAGGAGTTTTTAGTAGGGTTCTAGCCTGATAGTTTTGGCAGCCACCAGCTGCTTGCAACCTATTTGGATGGTATTTCAACAACAACAACAACAACAACATAGCCTTTTGTCCCAAGCAAGTTGGGGTAGGCTAGAGATGAAACCCAAAAGAGACGAGAAACAGGGAGACACATAAAGGGACATAAAGGGCACAAGACAAAAGTGTTCCCTGTACCAAGCGTCTTGTTGGTGCTAATTACAGGCTGATGTAGGCTAATAGCAAGTTCGCATGATCCTGATCAGCATGTCTAACTACCTTGTTCAACTCACACGGGACCTACGATATCTAGGTCTCTGAATCTCTTTAGTTACTATATTTTGTTACTTGTCATTAGTGAATGTTTAATCTGATCACTATTATAATAGCATGCCTCATTCTCCATATAATTATATTTGGTACTTTATTCAATAATTGTCAATAGAATTAGCTATGACACTTGGATCTTATTTTGCTAAGTTTGTTAATCAGTTAGTCACAGAACTCATTCAACACTGAATCATTGTACTGTGTTTTCAGTCGGACCTTGGGAGATGCTCCTTCAGCAATCACACACTATGAAGAAAGTGCTGAGATACTCTCGAAACTCCCCACAAAAGATCTTGAGGTTGTATTCAAATTTAGTGTAATGTAATAACATCGAAATTACTATCTGCTGATTTATCTTTTACATTCATCTGCAGCTGGTTCATACTCTCTCTGTTTCACTAAATAAAATTGGTGACCTTCGCTACTATGATGGGGACCTCCAATCTGCAAGAAAATATTATGCCCGTTCATTGGATGTTCGCAGAAATGCAGTAAAAGAGCACTCAGCAGTGGCTTCCCAGGTATGTTGTGCGGGAGGCAGGGAGTATACTATACGTTAGACTGTTGGGTGACATGGGACAGGAATGCTGCTCTCTTGCACTACAAAGGTTTGTTACATAGATATCTAGTTCATCTTTGCAATGCTACAATGGGAGTGATGTGATAGGGAAGGGTAAAGAAGGGAGCAACAAACTAATGATCTGGAATAATTGGCAAGATAGAAATTTTACTGTACTTCTAGAGAAAATGGTAATTAGTCGTAAATGGGTAGTGGCAAGCTTTTGTACTCTAACTCTAATGTATTCTTCTTGAACCTACAACCTGAATGAATAATTTTCAGTCAAAGTATGATAATCCTGCTTCGCTGCAGATGTTTGGTCTAAGCCTGGCCTGCCAGGATCCAAATGTCTATTTTGGGTCAAGCTTTACTGCTTAAATTGAACATTAGCTTTTTTTACCCGTTTTTAATTTCACAGGAGACATGTTTATGCTGTTCATTAAACTTTTGTTTTTGAGAATATTTTGGTTTGAATAGGCAAGCTTGATTTTAGCTGTTTCGATTAGAGCTAATCTGTTGCATAGAACATACACATGATCCAGGGTGTAGTTTGCTTCTACGTATGTGTGCTAAGTGTAATAGTATTTTAATTTGCATTTCTTGGATATAGGTCATTGATCTAGCAACTTCTCTTGCCAAAGTTGCGGATGTGGATAGAAATCTTGGGAATGAGAGCACCGCAGTTGATGGTTTTGAGGAAGCAATCCAATGCCTTGAGAAGCTGAAGCTGGATTCTGAACAAGCTAGCCTTGAACAACGGGTAGCTATTCTTGATCATCAATATTCCTACTCTCATCCCCGTGCCTTATTTGTTGTTCCAGACTAACCTTCATCACGTACCTTTGCAGCGCCTCTCGGTTCTCCAATTCCTGCACAACCAGTTGGCAGATAAGTAAGGCATGGTCTTCTCCGATCCTAAGAATGCATACACATCACATGTCTTCTCATGGTTACATATGGAAGGGGTGTTTAATTTCACAATTCTTTTTTTCTGGTTACCTATGGAAGGAGTTGCTCGAGAAATAGCGCACGATTTGAGTGTGTTTTACCACCACTTAGAAACTTTTTTCATGGCACAAAATGTGTAGCACTGTAAATGTACCATATGTATGCTCAGCTCAGCGCATAAGATGGCTGCCAATATGATCTAGTAGTGTGGTAGTCTGGAACAACGCGTATTACATCTGGCTTTACAGTGTCATGCTAACCCTCTTGTATATATTGACAAGAAGTCATGCTAACCCTCTTGTATATATCGCCAAAACGATCTCAAATAAAAAAGTTTTAACTAAAAAATTTAGATCTTCTCAAAGTCTTGTTGCTGGTTTACACTGTTTTTGTGGCCAGTAGTTTTAATCTCTTAGTTGTCGAAGGCACCAACCTCTTGTTCTTACTGAAACTCTGATCAGATGTCCTTTCTTAAAATGGCCATAACTTTCGCATACGGACTCCAAATCAGGCAAATTTTGATTCTACGGACATATATAGAAAATTAGCCAGTTTCGACAAAATTAGATTTATGAAATTTGGCCTGGAATATAGTGTATTCGAGTTCCAAAGTTTTAGCACAGTTTTTTATAGCACCTTATTGAATTTCTAGAGGTCACACCGTAGGTTTGACCGGACTGCAATTTTTTTTGTGGTTGTCCCTTGTGTGCTTCTACTTCTAGCAAAAAAATATATATCAGAAAAATAATAGAAAACTAAAAAAATAGGAGTGCAAATTTTGAACCGATTCTAGAAATCAATTTTCAGCGAGGATTCATGGCTAAAACCGATTATGACTAGTACAGTCTGGATCATAGCTAGAACTGATTGTGAAAATACAATTATCATAGTCAGTTCAAGGCTAGATTCGACTGTGATCAGTATAGTCGGTTTGTAAAATTAAGAATCGACTGTATTGATGTATTTTCACAGTCGGCTTTTAAGACCTCATACTGTGCAGACGGTTCTTAAATTGCAAACGACTGTGTTCTAGATTTTATATGGCACTTAGACAAAGACCATTGAACCGTCTGTATATATCGTTTCTGTGGTAGTGCACCAAATTTTTACAAACACAATTCTCACTCACGGTGGAGCAAACCATATATGAGAAAGGACCAATCATGTACACCAGCACATGTGACCACACTGTTTGTTCTCGTACAAATCATACACGCAACCATCTTATTTATTTGTTTCGTTACATAATAAAAATCTTATTTATTTGTAAATCACAGTGGGGGCAACAACAACAATGAACAATCCACTCCACACGTGTACACAGCTGAGAAGTGAACGGTCACACGCCACAGCACAATACAAATTAAAACACACCAAAAACACACGAGACGGGAGCACAGCATTTAGCAGCACACAGCAGGCATAAAGGGCACGTCTCATGCTGCTGCTGCTGCTCAAGCCCGAAGGGTCTTCAGCTGCTGAATTCACATCTGCTGCTGCTTTTATTTGTCTAGTGCTCAGACAGCAGGGTGAGATGGCAGCAGCAAGCCGCCAATCCTACCTGCAGTCCAATGAAGGGCCGGGACACACATTACCCATTTACCTGCAGGAGAGAACAACAAAGGACAGAAGGGAAAAGATAATCAATCATGCAAATCGGAAGGAATGTGTAATAATTCATCAGCATTCAGTTTTTTTTGTTCAGGATCATCATAAATACTACTTGCATTATACTATGTGCTGAGCATTTCATAAAAAGCTTTGTAGTTTGGAGTTAGTTGGATGGCAGAAATGGACAGAATCAAATTTGATTGCATTGTTTGCTATAGACAGACTTGGAATGCTATAATAAGTACTCCAACCACATGATATGTACGTCATAGATACGCTGTGTAGATAGCATTGTGAGCAAGAGGGATGACCTGAGCACGGAGAAATCTACGAGTGTGCCCCCATGGTTCACTCCATTTCCAGATGTAGCGTGCCTTGGAGAGCTGTGACGCCCAGAATGTTCTCAGCCGGTACCCAAAGACAATTCTCCCCACAGCGTCTCCAGTGGCGAAGACACAGTCCGATATCGGGCACCTTTCAATCCTGCACCACTCTAGGTTGAACCATTCTGACCCATACTTGGTAGTTGAAGGGACACTGCCACAAGCGCCATCGTGCACATGAAGGATCTTACCACAACGGATCACAAAATCTGGTGACTTTGTCCTCGTCTGGTCTTGTATGTGCAAGTAACAGCAGCTCTGTTGTGAAAGGTCGGGAGCATCGGGGCAAGGCCACATCCACATGATCCCCGGCTCACACATCATGTTGCCTTCGCTCCCCTCCAAAATCTGCTGCTGATGCCGCTCTTGATTATTCCGTCATCTCTCATGCCAGTGCCACCACTGGTAGAGGAAACCTCCACATATGTCATGCGGGAAGTAGAATACACTGGCACAAGCGAGACGAGGAGCCTTGCATCCCTGAGAACTCAAGAAGCTCCACCTTGTTCATCTCCGAGAACAGGTCATCTTCCGAGCAGCTGCAGCCAATGGTGGACTTTGTTACTCGGAGCTTGTGAACGTTGGGCAGTCGCCCCTGCAGCTGGCCCATGTCCCACCCCTGTGCTCCCATCACATTTAGCTCCCTGAGCTGAGTCATGAGGTCCAGCATCTGCGGCTACAAGATCTGGTCACAGCTTGTGTAACGCACGTCGAGCACCCACAGCCTCTGGAAGCACCGGCGGACGACGTCCTTGTCCCTCCCCGCTGCTTCTGCTTCACCTGCGCTGATCCCAGTGTCTTGGCAATGGTCAAACCATAGGAACCTCAGACTATGGCAGGAGAGGAATGGAGGTGAGTGGAAGCTGAAGGAGCAACGTGAGAGTTTGAGGACACTAAGCTTGTCGGAGTAGTGTCGGAACATGTCTCCGTTCGGGATGGCTCCGGCCAGGATCCAGGTAAACCCGTGAGTTGGTGAGCTCCAGTACGGCTTGCTCTCGACAGACCATGCCAAGGGGGAGGAGGGCAGATACTGATGGTAGTCCACATCCAGTCGCAACTCACGCTGCAGAGCATCAGCAGCTCTCCACAAGCCATCGGTGGCGGCACCCTGCTTGTCGCATATCCAGTAGCTGGTGCCGCGTGTGGCCACGTCGTAGCCAGTGAATTGGCTGCCCCTGCAACACAGCTGCAGCATGTAAAGGAAGCACTCGGCCACTTGCTCAGGCTGGTCGAGGATGCCGAGGCCACCTGTGTTCATCTTGCACGCCGCAGCCGCGGCAATCTCTGAAGCCTCCTGGTGCACGAGGTAGGCCCAGAGCTCCTCGCGACTCTTGCGGCGTGGTGCCACGGAGAGCAAAGCATGGGTTGTCGATCCCACGGCCGCGTCAACTTTTGTCCGGGGTTTCAGCCGGAACCTCCCCTGGAATGTCCACAGCAGCTTGCTGGTGGAGTACCCGGACATGGGGAGGCCACACACGCTTGCCAGATCCATCACCTCGCTGCTCCCGTTGTGAAAGATCACCAGGAGCCTGCGGTTCAGCTTCTGGACATGGCGATATATCTCCTTGGCGACGTGCTGGACCTCAGCGCGGGAACCCAGGGCCACCCCGCGGAAATCGTCCTCCTCGTCCTGCCTGTCCAGCATCGCCATCGCCTCAGCGGGAAGCCGCAGCTGCTCGGCGGCCGCCCTCTGGAGCACCCTCCTGCTCTCCCACACGGAGCAGTCGATGTGGATAACCTGCTCGAACTCCAGTCCAGCCTGGGCACTTCTCTGGTGGTGATCGGCCGGTGAAGCTCCGGCGAGGCGCTGGGCGATGGCTCGGAGAACTGCGGATGCCCCCAGCCCGTCCCAGCCATCCAAGTAGACGGCGTTGTCTCCGCTGCTGATGACGCTTGTAGTGGCATCAGTGTCTTCCTTCAGCGCCTTGAGAATTTCTTCGGCAGCCTCGTCTATCGTGTCGGCCTCAATAACCTGCACATATTTTACACACACACAAATCAGACCATCCTGCAAGGTGCTCATGCATGACTTGAATCAAGGTGGAAAATACAGAAAAAGACAAAGCTGCCTGGCTGGCTGGCCGGTTTACCTTACTACGCATGATGGATATGATTGGAGCAACTGATCGACTGCGCTGGTCAGCTTGCAACCTCCAGCAGATCCATTCCAATTCGACAATGGAATCTAACCCATCGCTTAGTCTCGATCTGGGCTAAGCTGGTCAATACACAAGCATGAAACCAGCCAACAGCACTTATATTATCCCAGTACGTAGGATCATATATAAGCATTCTAATCTTTGTGCTATATTTCCAGTTTCACAAATTATTTGATTTGATTTCCATGATGATCATACATGTGGCATACATCAAATTTGCAATGGAATGGCTGGAGCAGTTAAGTTATTACGTACCTCAGTTAAGTTGAATTGGCTTGCACTAGCCGGAGGGAGACAGAAGCCAAACAGAACCAACCGACGCTTCCTTGCGCTGTTTACTTCAGTTTTTCTTCTGACTTTCTTTGGCTTCCAGCTCCGCGTCTAGGAAATCTTTGGTTGCCTAGAGTTGCGCTGTTTGTTGTTTCGTTTGGTGCTGTCTACTTCCTCTCTAATGAAATACGTGCTAAGGCACGTTCGCTAAAAAAATAACCAACCGACGCTTAGCTTGCGTTGTGTGTGAGAGAATAGAGACAGATCCAGATACAGCATACTCCTAGTCCTAGGTAGAGAAGCAAAGTAGCAAACCTTTGCTTTTGGCACATCCGAATAAATTTCTTGTGTGTGTGTGTGTATGGTCACCACATACGATTCTTTGCTTTTTCCCCAAAAAGAAAGAAAAAAGAAAAAAAAAAGCAAGATGACCCTTTGCTTGTAGCCAGCTAGCCACCCCAGGATTTTCGAAAGATCAAAGATTAAAAGGTTGTAATAAGGAGTAGCTCCTTGCTTTCTTTTCTTTTTGCCTTGTGACCAATTCAAAGTGCTTTAACCGAGATAATCCATGTAGATATGAGATTATGATCGAGGGACCACCGAGATTGCTCATAATTATTTTCGTATGAATTTTTCTAGAATGATTTGGAATCTCAACTTTTGTGACAAAGTACATCTATAGATGGACTACGGATTTGCCGAGCATGGGAAGCTGTACTTTTTATATACCTTAAGGGTGAGCTCTTCAATCCCTGGAGTGACAGCATCATGGAGCTATCTGTCGAGATAAGGAAAGAAATCATATTGATCACATAAATGAAGCCCCAATATTTTTTTCTTTTTTTTCTCAAATACGCAAAAGATTTGCGTATCATTGAATTAAGAAGAAGAGTACAAATACACAAACGACGCGCTTATGACAAGCGCCACTAGAGGTCTTACGGCCGTAGGCCGGACCATCCTAGCAAATAAAAGTGAGATTCGGTATTACATAAAGGACAACAACCATGGAAAGAGCGGCGCTACGCCCTACTAAGTGGCGCCGAGAGAGTTCAGTCCGACGTCTGAGAGGAGTGTTCCACCGGTCCAATGTATGGTTGCCGGGAAATACCCGTCCAGAGCATCAATCTGGCTTGACGTCAAGTTCCCAGTGAGAATAGCCTCGTGTAAACTCTTGGGAGCCGGAGAAACTGGCGCCGCCGGCGGTTCGATGCCCATTCTCATGTTGAGCAGTACCTCGCCTCGCCTGGATGTCGGTATGTGCGACAACGGCCGAGCGGCAATCCGAGTACTCCTTTTCACCGCAAGATGCCGCCTGATCAGCACCGCCTGCTTTGGAGGGCTGGCAATCAAAGGCGGCGGTCGCTCGATCCGCACCTCGTCGATGAACCGGGTGAGCCGGCGAGAAGCTTCACGTGGCGTCGCATCGTCGGCGTTTGGTGGCACCAGCGCTCCTCCCACACCGGCGACAACGGAGTCGGATCCGTCGTTCGCCGAGCAGAAGCGTCCACATCCTACATCAAGATGGACGGGTGCCCCGGCGACGATGCTCCAGCTGAGGGCCTCGGCGTGATGGCCAATACGGCTAGGTCCTCCTCACCCACCGTGGGTGCAACAACGCCCGAGGGGTTGTCAAACACCAACCGCTTTGGTGTGGCCCGTGACTGCTCAAACTGAGGCGACACCGAGGGTGCCCGTAGCAACTGCTGGCACTGCGAGCAAACACCAGTGGCCACCACCGGGACCTCGCCCTCCGGCTGGGAGACCAGAGGAGGCCTCAGGACAATCTGAGCACCCTTGAGTGAAGCAGCGAGCTCCAACAGCATCGGGTCCTCCGCTACGCCGCAAACAGCTGCGTCAAAGCGCGCTGTTAGCGTGAGCAGATCAAGCTCGACGGGGGCCAGCTTGCCGATCTGCTCACCACGGCTGACCTAGCCGCCATCGGAAGCGGAGGCTGGCGCTGTCCGTGTGGATTGGGTCGACGGCCCGCGGCGCCACCACCTCCTCCGCCGCCGACCGACAGTGGCGGGGGCAGTGGTGTTCGTCGTGGTACCACCAAGGTTGGTGGTGTCCGTCGTGGCCTTGCCAAGGCCGCGCGAACCACCGAGGTCCGCCGGCCCATTGGAGCAACCGAAGGCACGAACACCCAAGCTCCGAGAGCCCACACGCCTTGGCTGCTTGCAGTCGCGCGCAACGTGCCGAAGACCCTTGCACCGCAGGCAATGCTGGGGCAGCTTGCAGGTAGCCACCCGGTGCGCGGAGGAGAGGCAATTGAGGCACTTGCCATGGAGCTCGGCCGGGATTTGCCTCGGTGGTTGACGACTCACCGGCCGGCCCCCACGAGCTGGCCCCGGTGGCACAGGCGAGGCAGTCGTCGGCCGCATCGCCTGCTGGCGGAGGATCTCCCGCCACCCATCAGCGTCAGGGGCGGAGACCCGTCGACGTCTGAGGCGCTAACGTGCCGAGATGCGGCCCTCCACAGGTCGAGCCGACATGTCGAGCACCAGCTGTGGCCGTGGCCGACGGCGCTCCCCTCGCCTTCGACCAGCACCCTGGCAGCAAGGCACCGCGCTGCCATGGCCCGAAGACTGAGGCATGGTCTCCGACGTCGCCGGCTTTGGCACACTACGAAGCGCGTCTAGGTAGGGCGAGGAGGTTGGCGTCGTTTCCACATCGGAGACGTCGATGAGGTCTTCGTCCGCCCAATGACGAGCCTTGGAACGTCCCTCCGTGCCGCCCCCAGGATGGAAAGGCGTGACGTGGGGGTACAGAGTGGACGACGAGGTCGGAGCGGGGGCAGACGGGTGGATCAAGAAGACGTCGAGGCTGGTGGCGCCCTCGTCTGCATCTACGTCGTCGTCCTCCTCCGGGACGTCCTCAACCAGGACGATTGTCTCGTCCACCAAACTCGGTGGGGCGCCTGCCCCGACGGGGGCAGCATCCGCCCATGCACCGGTGCCGACCGCCGCTGCCCCGACCCCCCGGCACGGGACGCCAGCGCTGGGTCGCCGGCCACTGCCAACGTCGTCGTCGGGGAAGCGGAGCCACGTCCACCGGATCCAGCCATGGCGGACGACGGGGACGAAGGCCAAGCCACCGGATCCGAGGATGGTGGAGCCTCGCCGGCCGGTTCCAGCACCACCGCGGCGACAGAGGCGGCCGGCCCCGCCAGATGCAGAGCACCGGACGACGACCAAGGCGAGGTCCCCGCGGGCGACATGGGCGGCACCAGCAGCCACGCCGCGCGCGCGCTCACCCCCGACCATGGACAGGAGGGATGTGGAGGGGCCGGCTCCCCTGCGGGCACCAGCACGACCAGCGGCGGCGGTGGCGCGCCGGCAGCCAGGGGAGGGGAGCAGGCGGTGGATCCAGGCGTTGACGTGGCTGATCCGGCGAAGGGAAGCGAGGGAAAGGCAGAGGCGGGCGCCGGCGAGGCCGCCGTCGCCGGAGGCGGTGAGCTAGGGTTCGGGAGGAGCGGCTCAGCTGGAGCTCCAGGGGTTCCGGGGGGAGGAGAGGGGGATGGGGAAGGGAAGGGGATGGGTGAGGCGGAGGGGGGGCGGGGGCGTCGGCGCCGGCGCCGGAGTGGCAGCCGGCGCCGTCGGGGGTATTTTCAAGCCAGTTCCTGAGTGATTTTCTCAGGATGCTGTTGATTCTGCGTCTTAAACTTGTGCTATGTGCCTTAACCGTTTGTGAACTCAAGATTAGTTTGGGATAACATCTCCAGAAGCTTAGAAAGGCGTGAGAAACGCAAGCCGCACGAGCAGCAGCATCCATTGGCATTAAAGAATGAATATGACGCAAGATATCCTGCATGCACAATATAACGGGATGAATTTTCAACTTTAAAGTCAAGTGGGATTGCGATCAGATAATAAAGAAAAAAACAGTAGAACCACATGGAGTACATCTTCTTCCCCATGTAGCTCTCTGCATGCTTGCAAAAGGTATGTAAAATGCCAACTGAATGTAACAGTGGCAGGTAAACGTAGCATTTCACAGAGAAGTTTTTCCCTGACAGTATTACTAGAGGCTTTCTGACAAGGGAAAAAATACACTTACTGAAAGCCAGCACCGATTAACTACTATGTGTGATATTCATAGTTTTAAATCTCCCGCTATAGCTGCCGCTATAGCCTTTTGAGGCAGGGTGCCGCTATTTATGTTCATGTACAATTTAGCCGCTATATCCCGCTATAGCCCGATATAGCTCCGCTATTAGCTGTTTTAGAGATATACCGCTAAACATCTTAGCCCGCTATTTAAAACATTGATGATATTTAATTATCTGTTCTTGCTTGCTGCTTGCATAAGAGCACACAGAATAAACAATGTGTCTATCAAAATGCACATGACGATGTTTTATCGTGAAATATCAGGTCAAAATCGCACAAGTGAGAGATCCTAGGATAATATGGTTATTTGCATTTTTTTTTTGAAGAAACTGGAGGGGCCGAGGCCCCTACAGAAAAATTTATTGAAGTTAAGAACTTACAGAAAGCTTACAAAACTAACAGAGGTACAAAGTTACAAACTGACAAGAAAAATCAAGGAACAAAGAAAAGAAAAGCAGAACTAAGAGTTATAGTGGCCCTTAAATCCATTGTTCAAAATGCACTTGCAGTCTTTGCTTTACTCTATGCAACATCAAGAAACAACGATACAGCATCAACAGGCACATGCCTGATTAGTAGATATACTCAGGTTCTGCATGTTTAGATATTGAGGCATTGAGCTAAAAAACAACAGAATAGGCAAGTTCTGCATGTTTAGATATTGAGGCATTGAGCTAAAAAACAACAGAATAGACCCCTACAGAATTTTATGTTGCCATACCTCAGGAAGGCATGGGATTGAATATCCCGATGTTTGTCCATCGTGAGAATCGCCATCACCAAGCTGTTGACAGGGTGAGGTCGTCCACATCATCGTATATGTATGTGGACCACATCCCACGCACGCCAGATTTTGGATTGGATGATTGAATCGGAATCCGATTACGCACCGGCGTGAGGGAGAGGAAATTAAGGACTTCTCTGTCCCGGTTGGAAACATATGACGGAATCTGATTAGGCACCGGTTGCTCCTGCTTCGCGCCGCCGCTGATATGACCTCCTCGCCACCGGCGTGGCCTCATCAGTAGAGCTAGTATGCAGTTCTTTATGAATAATTGCCCATTGGTGGCGAGTGGCTATCAGCTGAGAGCTGCGAGTATTACTAATTTGGACCTCTTTCTATTCAGGAAAAGCCCAAATTACTTTCCCAAATTTAGCTCCTTAAATTAACATTTAGTTTAATTTACTTCGCCTATTTCTATTGATCTAGTTTTTCCCTTAATAGAATTTGTTATTTTTATTTCTCCACATCTAAGTTAAGTTGTTGTAATATCAAATTTTGTGACGTGACGGAGTACATCATAAATTATTATTAGTTTTTCACTATTTTGATAGCTTAGGATATGTAATAATAGATTAACACTAGATATATATGTATATATTATCGTATAAAATGTAATGATAAAAAAGTACTGGAATGACCGTAGGATTTTGACAGCGGGTAGATGCTAGTAGACCGAAGAGGTATAGTGTGCTTGCTGAGTCAGCGATAGTGGCAGAAACTACCGTCCAAACCGCCTGAGGTGAAAAAAAAACGGTTTAAATAGCTGGAAGAGAGAAGATTTCTGGTTCTGTAGAGAGGAAGGTATTTTTCTTCTTTTTTTTTGTTTTTGAGGGGAGAGGAAGGTAATTGGACCTTTTTGTTTTTTTGTTGCAGCAACATCAGCCTCAGGCCAACCACAGCTTGGGCCTTAAATGCCCCGCTGTTTGGTTGATGGGCCAACTTCGGCCGTGCCTTAATTCATAGAAAATGTCTACTTTTACTCCCTCAGCTATCGCGAAAGTTCGTTTTTGGTCCTTTAACTTTAAAATCGGACAAACAAGCTGCTCAACTTTTTTTGAAACCGCGCAGATTTAGTCCCTCGGCTGCAGTGTCCGGTGGTTTTACTACAGTATCCGTGTGTTTGCTACAGTATCCACGGGTTGCTACAGTACCACGCAACTTTATTTCGTCTGAATCTTTGAAAATTAATAGTAAATCATAGAAAATTCATAAAATGGAAAATCTAATTTTGTTGGACTCCACATGAGTAGAGATACACAGTGAATATATAATATAGTATGCTTTAGTACAAAGTTTTTGCCTTTTTCTTTTTTATTTATTCCAGCTTAATCTTTGAAAAATCATAGTAAAAACTTGTACTAAAGTACAGAATATAGAGAAATTATTCCAATTAAATATGTACAAAATGTGCAACTAGCAGGCTAGCTGCTATGATACACATGTACAGGCGTACAGCCATGTACAGAACATAGTCCAGGCGTCCAGAACATAGTCGAAAGTCCAAACTTCCACAGTCCTGTGTCCAAATTTCATTACATACATATAGAACATGCTTACATGCAAAACATGGTTACATAGAACTTACAGAACACCCAGAACATGATACACGATACCTGAGATTATTCAAATAAATAACAGAACTGGAGAAGCAACCCACAGATTGAGATGCAGCAGCAGCTTGATATCCACTTGAAGCACTAGGAGCCAACATTGCTCGCTTCCTAACATATGCAAAAAGGCAAACACATACATGGGATGGGTCTCTGTACTAGATTGACACTTAGATGATGCATGAAATTCGAGATCTAGGGTACCTGCTGGGAGCCTTGTGCGCTGGCGGGCCGCCCCTGCAGGGCGCGCGCGCTCTGGACCTGGCGGCGCCGCTACCGATGTCGGCAGCTGCTCCGGTTTGGACGGGGGCGGGGCCAAGACTCGAGGAGGCTGCCCGCCGCTGAGCGCCAAGAGCCTGTCGGGGTGAGGGCGAGGTGCTGGCCACTGAGGCCACCATCGCTTGTCGGGCTAGGGTCTCCAGGATTTGGGGTCGGGGATTTGGGAGCCTGACAGCCTGACTCGGTGAGTCCTGAGGCCGCCGTCGGGTGGGAGGAGAATGGGTGAGGGTGAGGCGCTGAGGGTGAGAGTGAGGATTCCAGCGTTATATACTAGGTTGTTAGCTGGGCCTCTGGTGAGCTGTCTGTTTCGGGCCCCGATGGAGCTCCACGAGTGAAAATAAACATCCGCCCCAAACCCGCTGGATTTCGGGTATCCAAACCCGAAAATCCGTGGGCGAAAACCTGGAACCAAAACCGAAAACCGCAAACCCAAAATTCGCTGATATCCACCCCGAACCCGACCCGCTGCCATCCTTAACAGCCAACCATGGATAGGCGCCGGCCAGCCATGCCCAGGCAGCAGCAACGTAGCCAGGCGAGCGGCAACCAAGCAACCGCCCAATCACAGCAACGCAGCACAGGCGAGCAGCAAATCAGCCGCCCAATCAACGTCTTTTAAGGCCATCGACCAGTAAAGGGTAAAACAGTCCTTTTAGGGACAAAATACATGTATTTTGATTAATAAAGTGATTAAATACATCAAATGTCATGGAAAACAAGAAGCTAACGATTCGAGTCATTTTAACGAAGTCAATGTTTGGAATTTTATAATTGCGAAGCGCTTTGTTTGGTGTCCTATAATTGCAATTTTCTCCCGAAATTCTGTTCTTGATTTCGTCAAAAAAGGAAATTCTGTTTTTGATTTCGTCACTAACTGAAATTGGAGATGGCGATTTCGTTATAAAGAAAGGACTGGTCCGGTGAAGAAGCACATTTTTGTTGGGCCTTTTCACAAAAATGTGGTGTTGGGGGTGGTTTCTGAAAGGCGTCAGTCCCTGTTTCCAACGGGGACAGGAAGAGTCCCTCAATTTCCTCTCTTCTCTGCCGATGCCTAATCGGATTTCGATCCAATCACCCAATCCAAAATCGAAAACATATAGTATACGGGATGCTACTACGATGATGGATTGACATGAGTGTAGAAGACAAGAGGAGCGCAGATCTGAGGCCGAGGAAACGGAACCTCAGCGAGATCTCTTTGGTAAGGTGGTGTGTCATACCATGGGGATTCAGAGCGAACAGCGGGGGCCTCAGCAAACCCTAGCCTAGAGTAAGGCTCAACTCTCTTGCCCCTCGCCCTCTCTCTGGTTCGCTTGCTGTTTTCTTCTACCACTCTATAAAAAATGATTTTTTATTATGAGTTATTTTTTAGCCTATTGATCGTTAACAATTCGTCATTTAGACAAATGTCACACGGATACCACCACAACAACATAGCTTTTTATCCCAAGGTAGGCTAGAGATGAAACCCAAAAGAGACGAGAACAGGAAGACACATAAAGGGACATAAATGGCACAAGACAAAAAGAGATCACGGTTCAGGCACATTGATTGTCAATATCCAAGCGCTCCTATCCATAGCTAAATCCTAAGAGATATTCCACTCCTCTCTCTTAACGGACTCGTCCCAAGTTAGTTTATGTCGATCTCTACCGCTTTTTACATTATCGGCCCGCTTTAGAACTCCACTGCGCACCGGCGCCTCAGGAGGTGGACATGTCCAAACCATCTCGACCGATGTTGAACAATTTTTAAAATATTTGAGATTGAATTGTCACTTTGGTAGATTATTAGGTCTCCAATCGAGCTCGTCCAGCATAGGTGAGTGCTGACGCTTTAGCAACTCACCCCACTGATAATTAATAATAGTATAATAAAAATTCGGTTTTGCGAGGACGTTTTTTCAGCTCCAGTTCTCTCTGTCTCTCTATCATAACCGTGCTTGTTGGGTTCCAGCTGGATCCGTTGCTACAGAGAACGAAATTGAGGACTCACCCTGTCAAACATTGGGATATCCAATCCCATGCCTTCCTGAGGTACGGCAGCATAAAATTCTCAGGGGGGCTATTCTGTTGGTTTTTTTTAAGCTCAAGAAGATCTAAATATGCCGAACCTGAGTATATCTACTTAATCAGGCATGTGACTTGGCTGTTTCTTGACGAAATATGCAAATAATCATATTAGCCTAGGAAATATCACTTGTGGGGTTTTGGAGAGATTAGAGTGTGAATATCACCATCCCTGGTAGCATTAACAGTTATAGTAAGAGCTCCATCAGAGTCTTCCTGGAAGTAGTCATATTACATATTGAGACTGCATTCATCCTCTCCCCATGAATGAATACATATAAACATATCTTTAATTAAGCATATAGTGTGTCAACTCAGCTTCCTCTGTATTGATGCTGATGCACTTACCATAAAGTTTAAGTTTGTCCCTCCCTTCCTTGGAAGGTACAGCCTAATAAGATGGTTGTTTTTAATGTCTGACAATGTTCATAAGGCATGGTAGGCATCATTAAGTTTAATTTCGTTACAAGCAAGATTGGGAGCCATGCTAGATATCTATGATTATAGAACAAGAAGTGGTGTAGGAGTTTGCCCATCTTCTCTCTTTAAGATCATGGGGTAACTTTATTCGTGTAACCTGACAAACCAATGGCGCCATCCGCTGTTTGGACAACCACCTGTGACAAAAGAATTCACCCAATCACATGGCTTGATAGATGTGTACTGAAGCGGGCTAGGTAGATAACTGCTGCAAATTCAATCACAAGGATGCACAAGAACACAAACAGTAGAGAATAACTCCTAATTCTCAAGGGTGCAATTATGGCACAACCCTAAGAACAAGAGCACTTGATTGACTTGTCTGTTTTTTAGTTCAATTCTTGGTTATGGTTTGCAAATGCTAATACAAGGAACATCCCTCCTAGTTGGGCTGGTTGCTTTTCCTTGTCTTGGTCTGAAATTCGTAGGTCTTGTACAGCTCACACCGAAGATATGAATTAGTCTTTCTACACAGCTCCAAATGAGGATTTGTCTATTGCATTTGGAACTTGAGCTGATAGTTTTCTAGTCCATATATGATACTAATGTTGGAAGCCCTTGGAGTGGTACCGAATTCGTCTTGAACTTTATGGACAAAATAAGAATCTGAGCGCCAACATATCTTTCTGCATCACTTGGTCCAATTTTCCTTGGCCTGCATTTCTCACTTGAGAACAAGCAATGTATTTCTATTATGTACTATGTAGTAAACAAGTCCCATTAAGGGCATGCTTAGATTCATCAAGAAACAAATTTTATGCCATGGTGTAATTGCTCCCTGTGTGCAAAAACATTGTCTTGTTCAGAAAAGGATTTTGTAATGCAGCTGGGATGTCCTCATCAGTAGGTTTGAGCATATATATATTAATTTGAGAATAATAAAGTGAAAATTGGTCAGTCTTGATAAATTAACATAAATATACTGCTTTAGTGCTGTGATGCTGAAATACCTTGCTATAACCAGATTTCTGCAAGCATCAATTGTCATGTTCAGTCGAGAAAAAATTATCTCTCTTTCGATTGGCTTCAGTATTCATGCTAGGACATCAGTTTTACTATTTTGCTACCTAAATCCAAAGTAATCACTGGCTGAATTGAATGTTATTTTATGAGATGTGTGTGTGTGTGTGTGTGTGTGTGTGTGTGTGTGTGTGTGTAATATACACACTTTCGGTCGGTCATATATTTCATTGTATTTAGCAAGATCTGCATTACTTTGTATTGTAAAATGTAAAAAATTATTGATTCTGTTTCGTGGGCCTCCATCTGTTTAGGTATTCAGGTGTACTACACCCTATGCAAAAGTTGGTATTTGTACTCTTTGCTATTCTGACCTAGTGACCTATTTGCAACCTACTGTTGCACAATAAAACGTTATCATGTGCATTTTGATGGACACCTTGTTTACTCTATGCTCTTATGCAAGCAACAAAAGATATCATTGTAGTTAATCAGTGCTGACCATTAGTAAGGATCCTTTTTTTTCTTGTTAGATTGTTAGAAAGTCTCTAATAATACTATTAATTAAGGAAAAACTTCTCCATGAAATGCTATGTTCACATGCCACCTTTACATTCAGTTGGCAGTTTAGATATGTAATACATTGCACCTTTGGTGGTCATGCAGAGAGCTACCTGCAGTAGACACTAATCTTGTCCTACTTTTTCTCTCTGATTGAAATTCATTTGCATTGACAAAGTTGAAAGTTTACCCCATGCTTGTGCATGCAGGACATCTGGCGTCATATACATTCTTTAATGCCGATGGATGCTGCTGCTCGTGCTGCTTGCCTTTCTCATGCCTTTCTAAGTTCCTGGAGATCTTATCCCAAACTCACTTTGAGTAGGCAGACGCTTTGCTCAAAGACAAGTGGAAACAATTTAAGCTCCAGAATTGACAGTATTCTGAAAAAACACTCAGGCATTGGCCTGAAGATATTGAGCCTTACTGTAAGTGATAATTACAGTTGCTTTCCTTATATCAACAGTTGGCTCCAGGCTGCTGTTACACCAGGGATTGAAGAGCTCACACTTACGCTGCATGGAAAGTACAATTTCCCATGTTCACTTCTATCTGATGGAGTTAGAAGCTCAATTCGGTCTCTTCAACTTTCCTCATGTGTCTTCTGTCCCACGCGTGATCTTGGCCCTTTTAGAAGGTTAACAATAATAAGGATGAGGTCTGTGCATATCACGGGGGATGAACTGGAGTGCCTTCTTTCCAATTCCTTTGCTTTGGAACATTTATACCTCAATAATTGCAAGGGGATAGTTTTCTTGAAGATACCTTCTGTGCTGGAGCGGCTTAGCTCCCTGAAGGTTTTTGTATGTTCGGGTCTGCAAGTTATAGAGAATAATGCACCAAATCTCTCCAGTTTTACCCTTATTGGAAAGGTTTCAGAACTCTCACTTGGAGAAGCATCACAGATAATGAAGGTATTTTGTATGCGCCATGCAAACGTCGTCTGTTATGCTCGTACTGAGCTTCCGCCCATTATGCCAAATCTTGAGACGCTCGAATTAGATTCAAGCGAAGAGGTATAGTGCACATTAGCGATAAATCCATACGATTGTAGTCATAAATTGTTGTACAGGTGTATAGTTAATCTGAACATGACATATTTGCTGTGCAGGTGGATACACCAATGCTGCCTACCAAGTTCCTCAACCTCAAGCACCTGTCCATTCAGATTAGTGGATGGACCTTGTCCCCATCCTATGATTATTTCTCTCTGGTTTCTTTCTTGGATGCGTCTCCTTCCTTGGAGACTTGGTACCTGAATGTAAGACAATGTCCATTCAATATCCTACAAATTATGATATTTGATAACTCACTTGGGTTCATCAGTGGACTAAGTTCTCTGATTTTTTCTTCAGGTATCTCAGAAAGATATGAAGCATGAATCGGTTTTCGGAGGTTCTTCATTTAGACAGCTGCCTGAACAACGCCACAACCACCTCAAGAGTGTGGAGATTGTAGGTTTCAGCTCTGCAAAGGGCTTGGTTGAGCTAACATGTTGCATTGTCAAGAACGTAGTCTCACTCGAGCGCCTTACATTGAACACCCTTCATGGTCATGGTAGGTGTTCGGGGGAAAATAATAATGATTGTGGGGATCAAATTTGTGTTGGCATTAGCAAGGCTGTGCTCAAGGAAGCGACTACAGCGGTGGCAGCTATAAGAAAGTACATTGAGGACAAAGTTGCGCCTACAACTAAGCTGACTGTTCTGGAGCCTTGCACTAGGTGTCATTCCACTACAGTGGATGATGGTAGGTAGATCGTGCAAGTTGCAGCTGATGGAGGTGGAAGTTGTGATAATAAGTTTCTTATAATTGTGCCATGTAAATACTGTAATTCTAATTTGATCTTAATGAACCATGCTTTGTTTCTCTGATTGTCTGGACAAGTTGTAGACAAATTAATGCTGGACCTATTTGCCATTTTGCCTTAATTGAATCTATCTTGTTTGGAATTTGACTTTCTAGAGATGTTTTTTGTTTCTTGGGTTGATCTTGTTATATGTTCTGTTGGCTTCCGGGTTTGATTCATATAAACTTCTGTTAGCCAGTATACAAATTTCTCTTGATTGTGATCAGCTTGAACTAAATCCTTAGTAAGGCTGCACTACAAGTAAAATTATCTTCTCCGTGTAAAACTCTTGTCAATGTGTGTGGGGGTGAGACAGGCTTCTACAACGCAGACTTTTTATCCAATTCATATGGCATGTGAAGGTCCGTGACAGGGTTATAGTTTATCTTTGTTGATCGACTTGCATGCTATTCTTACAAAATGCGGTTCCTTTAGGGGAAAATACAATAATTTTTCGTGTGCATCCTGATTCTGCGACTGTCTTTCTATATCCGGTTGGCAAAGTCTGATGTCATAATTGTAACTGCTGCTTTTTTGTATCTAATGTTTCATGCAATTGCGTTAAGAACTAAACTATTATGTTATGTTCATTTTGGGTGCAAAAAGAAGCATCTTCAGTGCCGCAGAGCAATAAATGTTGTGCTGTGCTGGCATTCACCCTGTTCGTTTGAACTTATCTGCCAGAATCAGTCAGCCATTCAACAATGTTTTTCTCTCACAACAAATCAGCATCAGCATCAGCCGTTCAGCAGTGTTTTTACAGCCTGCCGAACAGGGTGATTGTATTCTTGAAGATATTTTTCTAGATAATTTTTAAGCATAATCATAATCCTTGCAGCTCAGGAGTATTTGTGTGAAGTCCAAAATAACAATTTTGGAAATGAATAAATCTAAGCACATGGACAGACTGGTACTGAACAGCTTCCATCATAGGTAACATTAGATAGTTTTGAATCTTAGAATTGTCACAAGAAAATGCAATCGTCTCATAACATACATATTTAAAACTAAATTCACTTGCTATTAGCAGTACATGCATACATGGTCTTGTTGTTGGTACACAGCTTTGACACTAATAGCCAGGGGCGGACCCACTTCAGAGGTTCGAACTAGTTCGAACCCTTTAAAAATTAACTGGAGATAATACATTTTTTCTTTAGTGAAACCTCAGTTGCTTTTCGTAAAATTATATATCTCATCTTTTTTCTTTAGCTTTAAATCTCTTATCCTTTATATCCCCTCTCAATATTAATAACTATATATATGATATTTCGTCATTTATTTTCTATTTTTTATATCATGTTGTTGTGCTCCGTGAGATATATAATTTCATCCTTTAGTTTTTCTATTTTTTATCCCATCTTGTTGTGTCCCATGTGACCTCATGTGTCTTTATTTTTATTTTTTATTTTCAATTTTTTATCCCCTCTAGATCTATATGGAGGCTATATAATAAATACATAAATAAATATTGTTCAGAACAACTTATTTTAGAACATTATGACTCACATCAATAGGCTCTAAATGTGTGCATAAACAGGACTCGTTAACTTTAGGCCCTGTTCGCTTCCTAGGGAATGAGCCCCAGGAAGAATTCCGGCCGGATCGTTACTTTCATTTATATTAGCTTTCCGGGGCCGGGATCGTTCCTGGTGTCGAATCGCCTCAAACGAACGCAGCCTTAATGATTTATCTCTAAATAGTAGTAGCACAAAGCATGCCTTTGCTCCTTATGACCAGCTAGAATTCGTATAATTCTTGGTAAATACATATATCTTGAAATTCAGAGCACAACAAGGCCCTAGGCTAGCGCTTGTGGGTCATGGGTGCAGTATTAGTGCAGCACGGGCAACCTTTTGCTTTCCTCGGCAAAGCACTTGGTGACGAGCACAAGCAACTTTCGATCTCTGAGGAGTTTCTAGCTCTCATTATCTCTAAGACCGTGCTTTGAAAGCCAAAGAGCTTTGATTAGAGGAGTATTATTAGAGATGTCGAGAGGGCATAGAGGACATGCGAGCTGAAGGTTGCGTCTCATGATAGGGAGAATAAATAAAGAGTAGAAAATATCATATATATTGTAACACAATGACAAGCATAATTATATGGTTGATACGTGTTGTCTAGGGCGCTCGTGCAACGGTGCAAGAAGCTAGCACCACTTAAGTTTGACAACTGGGAAAGATGGCCCAGTTTGCCCAACCCGGCCCTCCGCCCTCATAACGAATCAGGGCTCGCCGATGGTGTGTTCGATGACAAAATATCGAAACCAAACCAACCACGTATAAGTGTTGTATACAAAACAGCTTTGAAACTGGTTTTATCGCAGTATCGTCCCAATTATGATGAGTCTCCTATGGCATGCAGCGCGACAGAAGCTGGGATTTATTTTAAGATAATATTATTCCATATTATTTTACAAGATCATTGCAAATCTTTGTGCTAATTACAGGAAATTGCAAAAATAGCACCCTGTGGGCAGTTGGAAAGCCGACAGGCACTTGATAGCAATTAGATTGCCGATAAGCCTATGTCATTGATGAGGATTGGCAGTTACGAAAGAGTCTTTGGAGGACAATAGTTAGCAACAGTCCTTCAAAATTCTTAGACTATCCGCACTCATGTACCTCTATATTCATATTTTAAAAGCAATATTCTATCCTAGTCACCACAAAATATACAGTTTTTCCGCATCCATTCATCCTCTATATCATCCTCTATCCACTATGGGACTCACTTGTCACTTTGTCTAAATATATCTATGTGATATCTTGTTTTGAAGTATTTATTGCAACGAATTTAATGGTGCAATCAGAATTTAATTTGATTTTATGGTTTGTGAGTTATAACATTTTTTAGCTAGTTGAACGAGTGGGACCCCACCACTTTATACTCTCTGTCCTCACTCTTCCGCACGCTGCTGCCTTTGCGCTGCTGCTCGGTAAAATGTACTGTAGCCGCTGGATTTGGCGTTCACGAAACCATAGCGTGGGTGATAGAGTAAGCCGCAGCAACAGACTTTCGTACGCCAAACGCATTTGGCGTTCGCCGGTGCGGATAGTCTTACGTGGCACCACCTACCGTCTCTAGAGCCACCAATAACTATTGGCTCCCTATTTGCCCCATTCGGCTTTCGACGAGAAGTTATCGTCATAATTTTCTATAGTGAGCACCTAGATTTGTAACTATCTATTAAAATAATATAATTTTAGAAAAATACAAAAGCCGCCCCTTAGCCACAGAAAAAAAAGTATTCTAGCTGACTTTTTCAGAAGTCTATTAATATCAAATCCATCTTTTTTCTAATAATAAAGAGGCAAAATTTTAAGTTTTTTTTCGTCCATCTATTTTTTTTGTCTGTCTCCCTTTAACTGCCGGATGCTGGAGAATTTTTTCTATCTAAACTCATATATATAACCTGTGCTCATATAGTAATCATAATCTAAATATGAATCATTCGTTCCACGCAGAATATATTTATACTTTCCAATTTATAATCTATATAGCCGGAGTCACAATCCGTCCCTGCTATAATTCGAATCACACAACAATAGCACATACGGTGCCATCAACAGCCTCATGTGGATACGAGTCCCAACCCAACCCGTGTGATCTCACTTTCACACGACGTTCTAAATCAAGGCAAATCTCTCTCTAATATTTCCCTTTTGCACATAGGATTCAAAGAGGCACCGCTGC
This sequence comes from Saccharum hybrid cultivar R570, assembly GCA_038087645.1. Taxonomy (NCBI): domain Eukaryota; kingdom Viridiplantae; phylum Streptophyta; class Magnoliopsida; order Poales; family Poaceae; genus Saccharum; species Saccharum hybrid cultivar. Next base: position 3,481,363 of record JAQSUU010000564.1, on the reverse strand, counting down.
CACCACTCCATCGGTCACATGAGCTATCTGTCTCTATTTTTCTTCATCCATGACATGTGGGCTCACCACGAGATATAAGATACCAAATCGAGCTGGTGTTAGATGCACACAACGAATCGCCGAACAAAATACAACACATAATCAAACCATATAGCCACAAAATCTAACCATATACCCACAAAATCAAATAAAAATCAAACTTCAAAGCAAGAAGATCTCATCATCTTGGTTTGGGATCTGGACCTTGCCGTCAAGAACCGAGCAGCAACGATGGCCTTGTGCGCAGGGCCGGGCGCCGGGCAAGGCTTGGTTTCCGATAGGCAACTTCTTAGCCAAGGTAAATACAATACAACACCTCGCCCCATAGGGCCGTCTTGATCCGCTGCAGGCTTCCTAGAATCGCCACCGAAGCCAGACAACATTGAGCAGTGTGGGACGCACTGCATGCTCATGCCCGCCCATGGATGTTGTGGACATTCACGTGATGCGGCGGCGGCACGACACAGAGGAGAAGGAGGTCGACGACAAGCCGACATGCCGTAGCCCTTGGATGCTACTGACACCACCATGATACGACTGCAGTTCCACGATGACATGGAGGAGGAAATCGATGAAAAGTCCATTGAGCAGAGCAACAAGGCACCCATGCCCGTGCCGCCACCCTCGGACACCTTGAACTCTGGGCTCCGCCACGACACGGCCACCGCGGTGGCAGAGCGGCGAGGTAGCAGGCATGTCAACACCTTCGGCCAAAGCAGGGAGGGAGGCAGCTGGACTGTAGAAGGGGGGAGCAGAGGGGGTAAGGAAGAAGAGTAGAAGACCGCCTCCAGCATTGCGTGTTGGTGATAATATGTCCGTGCGTTGCTACGTCTTTTTAAAATTTTGCTACAGTTTTTTTTATTTAATTTTTTTTGATATTTTTATTTTTTAAATTATTGCAAGAAGCTAAGGATACAAGTTGTATGTCCTGTTGCAACGCATGGACATGTTTGCTAGTTTAACTAAAAATATATATATATATATAAATATAAATATTTATGTTGTATAATAAGTATTATTAGGTGAAATATTGAAATACATTTCTATAATAAACATCTTTAGAGATACATACACGTGATATCTTTTATAGGCCTAGTAATTTTTTTATCCAAACCTAGTATGACAATTCTTTTTTAATAGAGAAAGTAGTATCAACGCTACGTTTCAACGAAATAACGGTGTTTTCCTCTTGCAACGAACCAGCATGGGCTGAATTTCAGCGAAAGGAACAGGGAGTAAGAGCAACCGCAATGTTTGCCATAAGACAGTCTATAGGATTAAAATATTTGTTATCAGGTAGCTAGAACATTGTGAGACCAGTTCATAAGGTAGTCCATAGCAAAAGGTACCCATAAGCTTATGGACTACCCATAAGGAATAAAAAATATTACTTTTTCTCACTCATCCCACTCTCTTTCTTGGTTTTGCACAGGATTGTAAAAGAAAAAGAATTTTTTATCTTATATAGGGCTCACCTTATGGACTACTTGTTGGCTGAAACATTATGGAGATAACAATAGCTACACAAAAGCTGTTGGCTGAAATATTATGGCTATAACAATAACTACACAAAAACTGTCCGTATGAACTACTTAGCCCATATTTGCTCTAGCTCGGAACATCGGACGGGTTGACAATGATTGTCTCCTTGGAGCCAGCAGCTCGGCTAGTGGGTCTAAAAAGATGCCGTGGTCCACCAAAGGAGAGATAGAGATTCGCCCTACACCGCTTCTCCCGTGGACGGAAAAGAGACGGCGGAGGTCGATTTCGGCCTGTGGGCACCTCACCAGCGGTGGGCGTAGGGCATTACAGATTCTTCTAGAGTCAATCTAACATTGGTGGGTGTTCACTACGGAATTCAGTGGCGCCACAGGTCTGGCGCGCATGTAGAGCGGCGGCGCACAGGAGACGGCGACCGGAAACGGTTTTGAACCGGGGAAGGGTCAGAGAGGCGGAGGGACTTTAGCAAGGCTGCAATGTTCATGCTGGTTTAGCCGGAGAGGCCCAGAGCTAGTCCGAGAGGAGGTGCAGGGCGGTGGTCCTTGTTCGTGCATGGTGCGGCACACGCACGGCAGGGTGACGCCCCGGCGCAGGTTCGCTGGTATGGCGCGCGCAGCGGGTGGAGGAGAGGGAGGCGGAGCCATGGGTGATGTAGGTTCGGCTCGGCTCACGGTGGACAGAGGAGCTCCGCGGCACGGCAAAGGCAACGGCGCTGGGCCGCTGGGTCTTTGCGAAACACAGAGGGCGACGCAGTGCGGTTAGCTGGTTAAGAAGGCAAGGGCATTGCGGCTGCGAGGCGGCTCAGTCGCTCGATTTGGGCGTCTTCTAGCGCTCGGCATGTGGACGGGACACTGTAGAGCGCAGGCCATGGCGGCGACGGCATCGGCACGGGGCGAGGGATAGAGGTGCTGTGCAGGTCAGGCAGTTTGCTGCGTGGCGTCAGGTGTCCCGCGGCAGTGGGGCGGGGCGAGCTCACGGGCAGCCGCTTGGCGTGGGCGACCAAGCGGCGTTCACTGTCGGGCGCGAAGGCTGCGGCGGGCGCGCGGTCGAGGAGCTGGCCGGGGCATGACGGAACGATCGTGCAGCGAGGCTTCAGACGGGCGGCGACTAGGCTCAGCGGCGGCCGGCGTAGGCGGCTCACGCGGAACAATGGGGAGGCCACCGGCTAGCGGCTAGCCAAGACGACGCAGCGAACACTGCCATTGTGGCAGCCAGGCAACGCGAGGTAAGCGGTGCGCAGCGCGAGATGTCGGGCACGGCCAAGGCCAACCACGCGACTCACGTGTGGCCAAGGCGCCGCGGCTGCGGCGATCACGCGGCACGCGCGGCGCGGAAAGCGCGCGCACAGTGCGTTGCCTGCAAACAGTGTTCCAGTGACGGGTTCCACGCAACGTTTGTCTTGATTTTGTGTGGCGAATGGCGATGCCACCTTCAACTCTAATCAATCTACAGAGAGTTGTCTGATCTGCATTTTTCCCCCTTTAATGTCGTATATGCAATTTGATCAAGAATTGGGGAGGAAGAGAGGTCCAAATTTGTGTCTGTCCGACCGTTTTATGGGTTCATGAACTGAGTCAAATCCAGTGGAATTTGGCTGACCTTCATGCCGAACTTGAAGCGGAATTATCTGGCCAGGGCGTCCGATTGTCTGGAAAGTCGTGTTCGTGGGCCGCGGCATCAACCTAACGGTATAACAGTGTCTTCTAACCTTATCCTGCTACCTCCATTATTCGGACGAGAAGATAAGGTTCTCTCCACCGCACACGACCAAGGCTGAGGGGCCGCAGCCCGCCGCGGCGGTGCCAATATGCCATTCCCCATCCCGACGGCGGCCGCGGCTCCCTGACCCATTCCGACGGCAGCTGTGGTGGCCATTCGTCTCCCGACGGCAGCGCTCCCTCTCCTTCCCCTCCGGCGGTGCTTCCTCCTCGCCTCTGGATTCTACCGTGATTCCCTTTCTTCCTCCTCATTGGTGACGGTGGCAGCATGCCACCTCCCCTCTCCCACCGATGGTGGTGGCGGCGGCCACCCTCCCCCGTGCGGATCCATATCCAGTTCTCATGGCGCGCTCAAGGGGCCTGTGGCGGGGCGTATAACGCGGCTGTGATGCACTCGACAGCATCGCGTCCCCCCTGGTCGGTCGCTCCGCACCACCGGCGAGCTCTACACTGATAAACTTCAAATGCCGATGAGCCTCCATTTCTCACAAGCAGCAAAGAGATGTTGTGCTAAAAGCGCATGTTGCAAGTGTACATTTCAAATATTTCAGAGGTATGATGCAATTGTTTCATGCGGATGTTGCAAAAGTAGATTGAGATGTTGCATATATTGCAATAATTGTACGTGTATGTTGTAAGCTTTTGTCCCCCTATGTTTCATCTGTTTTTTCAGACGTATGTTGCAAGTGTGTTTATCTGGATGTTGCATACGTTTCACATATATGTTGCAAGTGTTTTATCTGGATGTTGCGTATGTTTTGCAATGTTTTTTCAAGTGTTTTTTAGACGTTTTTGCAAGTGTTTCAGAAGCATATTTCGAGTGTTTTATCTGTCTTCAGACGTATGTTGCAAATGTTGCATCTTGATGTTTCTAAAGTAGATCGGATGTTGCATATGGAAGGGCATGCCTAGTGCAGTTGGTGAGTGCTAGCTCGCCGAGTCACCAGGTCCTGGGTTCGAAGCCGTCTCTCTGCAGAATTTCTGCAGGGGTAGGACTTTACTTCGGTTATTCCCTTTCCCAGACCCTACTCGTGTGGGAGCCTCTGGCACTGGGTCTGCCCATCGGGTGTTGCATATGGGGACGTGCGTGGGAAGTGGGAGGGGGCACGAGCGGTCCTCGCGCGCAGTCTGGCGGTGCGAGCGACGTCCGGGGGCACGCTGCCGGAGACGTGCTGGCACGAGAAGTGCTGCACGTGCGGAGACAAAGTGCAGCGCGGGCGTCCGGATGCGAGCGTCTGGGTGCTAGCACTTCCAAACTTGAGATCATGCTCTAAGACAATCCCATGTATAACCTTTGATTTACATGTTGGAAGCTAGCTTAGTTATTTAACGATGAGACTTGGAGAACGCGGCATATGCAGGACTTGGAAAATCCTGAAGATAAAAGTAAAACTCAGTTTGAAAGCCCACTACATGGGCCCAAAATTCACTCAGCATGCGGCCTAAATGATTAAGCATCGTGCGCTCTGTCCGCCGAACGGCCTGGAGCTCGTCAAGGCGTTGGCCGCCGTCGACGCCCACCTGCTCATCGTCCGCGACAACCCCTCCACCGTCCACCACCTCTCACCTCTGCGCGCTCCGCGTCTGGACCTGGGAGATCCAGACCCCAAGTGAACTTTATGACATGGCAAAAGCACAGAAATTATGTTGTGGACTCATATTAAATAGCCAAACAAACAAACGAGTACCTATTACATGCCCAAAGTGACAGATAACAAACATGGCCAAAAAGTTGATGACGATAAAACTAAGGCACGATCAACAACAATCCTGATGCATGCATGCCTTGTCTCCTGAACAACCGGACCTGAGCACTGACGAAACTGATGGAAACAAAGAGATACACATGCATGCGCTGACTGATATACTCCTATGTACCCAACCCAACACACAAGGTTTATTCTGAGAGCAGGGCAGAGCAGATATCAAACGCTAATATGCATCTAATTACTAAGTAGTAGGCTGCGTCCATATCGGAAGGCCATGGCGCCGTCTGACCTGACCACGGCCATTCTCGAAGAAGCGGATGCCTGGGTTGGGGCTGGCTTCAGCAGCCTTGCCCGCCTCACCGGCCTGGTAGCCTGACGTGGCACTTCGCTCGTCCCCGTCGCAACATCAGTTTATTTCTTAGAACAACCTTTATAGGACACCACTAGCTGGTGATTTGTGTCGTGTGCTACTCCAAGTAGAGTATGGTCTCTCGCCGTAACGATATTTGGAGCGTGTAAAAACTTCCGGTTTTCACTTAATGAAGCACGTGCTAATGCTAAGGCACGCTTTTGAAAAAAAGTAGTAGGCTGCGCGAAGCTCGATGGACAAGAAGACAACAAGCTCTTGCAGTAGTCGGAGTAGTTTTTTTTGGCTGGCAGGCAGAGGCAGCTGATGGACCCATGCATTCCCATAAACACCATCCTGTGCTTTATAATGATTTGGCGTGTTCCGGGTGTATGCTTCTAATATGTCTTTTCAAGTGATTAGTACCATGACTTGCTGAATCAGCTTTCAGCTCAGATGGACAGTAGTTGCACTTTGCCATGGTAACCATTGAACCACCTTCAGCCTCCACCACCTCCTTCGTGAAATGGTTCCAAACTTTAGACCGTGGAGGAGCCGGTTTTCGCTTCCGTTTTCCCCATGACACATCCCCTTGTTCAACAATACTTTTGCCCTTGTCACCGGAACGGGGCTCCTTAACCTCAAATTACACGCGTCGACCCATCCTAATGCATATATCACAAAATTTGTAGCAAATTCTTTCCTGAATCCTAACGAGCGAAGGAGAAGGTGCATAAATAGCCAGGGACGTGCGCACCCAGCTGGTGCGGGCGCCCGGTCGTCGGGACCGTAACCATGCACCCACATGTATGAATTCCCAATAGTATCGGAGAAAGTTCGTAGGAAGACTCCAGCATGATCTTGATCTTTATACAGGTTCTCGCTATAACGTGACGGGTGCACGTGAACTATTTTGCAACCCTTCTCTTTGTTGTTGGAAAATTTCAATCTGAAGCCGTCGTGAGTACTTTTAGTAGTCGATGAGCAACATGAGCTATCGGAGAGTCGGATAATGAGGCCCCACCAGAAACCCGTCACATAGGAAATAGACTCAGACAAGAACTGCAGAAGTGATATTATTATCATCATCAAAAGTAGAATTAGCTAGCTTTCCAATATGCTACTCTTGTGTCACGACAGTAATAGGATTTTTGGTTTTTTTTCGAGTTCGCAAAAAAAAGACAGTAATAGGATTTTTGGTTTTTTAAAAAAGTAATACGATTTTTAACAAAAAACGAAATCATAAATTTTCACCAACAGTAAAAAATGAGTGGCACTAGAAAAACTACACCCTGTTCGTTTCGCTGGTTTATTGTGCTGAAAGTACTGTTTGCTGGTTTGTTGTGAGAGAAAAACACTGCTGGATGACTGCTGATTCTGCTGATAAGTCCAAACGAACAAGGTGTATGAATGTGGATGGAAAAGCAAATAAAGTAATTAGTAAGTAAATCAAGAAGAAAAAGACAATAATATATGAGTATGGATGAGAAAAAAAACTAAGATGGGTATGAGTAGCTGACATGTAAATAAAACCATTATAAAGGCACATCCTTACATACCCAAGACAGCTGGCGGTCTAGTCCTTGGCAGCACGGCTGGGACGGAAGGATTGTTGCCATTTGTTCCTCGCGGTCCGTCAGTAGCTGATGCTGCTGCCATGGAGATAGTACAACTACATCCATAGGACAACAATAAATAAAACAGTTTTGGATTTAATTCAGCGTGGTTATCGAATGATTAACTATAGGCAAATAATTTTGACATAAATCCTTTCGAGCTTGTATGGATAGCAGATGAAAATTAATGGCAAGAACTAAAAAAAAAGTGTTCATAAGAACTACAAGCCCAAACCGGTTGTGGGATAAAATATCACTAAATGTGTATACTTATTCAAAAGTTGTAGAAACCAAACAAGCTATTTTTTAGAACAACTTGCTGAACTGCCAAAAAAAAATGTAACCCATCTACCATGCACCGGCCAAAACTAATAACCTAAAACCTTAAGTTGATGTAGAAAATTTGACAATTTACATATAATCTCAGTGCTCTCCCTCGTGGAGATATCTTGAGCTTTCAAACATGGAAGGAGTGAGCAACAAGTTTTGTTATTAATCTGTGCTCAAACAGCCATGACTCAATAACTCAAACCTAAGTGTTCAAAGTCATCATATCTTATTGGGCTACTATGCACCAACCAACTTAATCAGTAGGCAAGTTGATGAGTAAAGCACATAATTTACATATATTTCAACAGCTACGACCATAAAAAACAACAAGCCACTGACCTGGTTGAGGAAAGCAACACACAATTCTTTGAAAAGAGATTAAGCAGCCACCAAATAGACTTACTGAGCCGCCAACAACAGATCAAAACTGCTATCGTAGTCCAAGGGATTTACTTCAATTTTGTACTTGAGTACTTAAACACTTAAACCAGGAAACCACGCCATGACCTTAAACAAAAAGTCCAAATCACCCATAAATGGATTTGCTAGTCAATTATTCCTGGCCTCATGATTTAGGATTTCACATGGCCTTGAAGATAAAAGAAGTTCAATCACCTCTGGACTTGCTAGACCATGCCTCCCATACAGTTGAGAACAGGAAGACGATAAAGTGTCATAACTTATAGTGCATATATGCCATAACTTATATGGAAACTATTATACAAGAAAGGAACAAATAAAGGAAGCCTCACCAGCGTTGGTGCCTTGCGTGTCCACCCGCGCTGCAGTGGCACAATTGCTGTTGTCTGTCTCAATTTTTGGTTCACTCTCACCATTGGGATTCTCAGCAATTTCTTTAATCTGTAGTGCCTGAGAGGACCGTTGGGTTTCTTTTGATGCCCCAGAGGAAGCCGGAAGCAAGTGAATGTTTTTATCACAGCTCTCTAGATGCCTTAACACTTTAATGGTTGAGGTGTCTCTCATGACAGTGTTGCAATATTGGCATATCACGGTCACAGTATGACAGTATTTACAAGGTGACGTCCTCCAGAAGTGCTGCAAAACTATTGATCTGTGCTTTTCTTCTTTCATCATTTTGCCAATATACCTACCAAATTGGCGTATCATATCTATCCCCATAACAAAAAGATTGCCGGACCCATCCTGAGAAAGGAGCAACCGTACCATGCATATTTAGTGAAATATATAGGAACATCATTCAATCAAGTTATTTTTTAATGAAACCTAGGTTTGATCCTTGGAGGAAAAGGTACAACCGGCTCCACTAACCACGGAAGCATTGATGTTTACTTTGAATTTGCTAATAGTAGAGCTAGGTAATTTAGAAAAAAAAACATACAATATGCTTTATGGTTATTTTTTTTTCTATAATAGCTTGTATTGGTAATTTAGGTGTAGATTTGATGGATATTTTACTTTATACTTTATAATGATATAAACAGTTGTTTTAGCAGGCAGAAGCCAACTCAAGATGTTGAATTTTTTATACCGAAGAATTATTCATGTAGTAGTAACATTTTATAAAACATTGAGTGATTAAAATTATACTACCAATTTTGATGTCATATGTTTTAGTTAAATACATAAACTTGTATAAAGTAATATCCTACAAATTTTACTATCATAAAGTATTAGTATAATTTAATGTCGATCGTCAGTGTCATCGGCGTGTGAAGATCATTTTTCTGTCATTGATAAACCATCATAATAAATATTGACCCTAATTTATGCATGGTAAACATGGTGGCATATAGCACTTATGCTTATTTTTAATGTAGAAGTGGCGAATGTATGTAATTTAGAAGAATATATATAGCGTACTCGGTTTTATGGTTATTGAATCATTTTCCATAATGCCTTATATTGGCATGTAGACACAGATTTGAGGGATTTTTTTTTGTTTTTTTAATGGTGATTTGTGGATAACTTATATAGAAATCAAAGGGTTACCATATTATCGTTCATAATTGCATATGTGGTAATGAAAGAAATTTTAGTGTTACTTGTTGTATTATCTTTCATATAATTGCACAGCTGGGCAATTTAGAATCATGAGCATGTTGTCAGTTCTTGTACTACATACTTATGTTTAGTATTCACAAATATATACCTGCTGTGGTTCCATAAAAAAATTATATACCTGTAGTCGGCTAGGGAGGCCCCTACTTTTGTTGGCCCTGCGCCGAGTCGAGGCCCTACATACTCAGTATGTTAGCTTCTTGATCATGTGGCGCTGCTGGTATAAGAGTCCTTGCTGATTTATAGAGCATATATCCTTAGTTTTGGGATATCAGAATGCTTATATACAGAAAGTAAGAAACTGCAAGCTCAAATAAACGGAAGAACAAATTCGATGGAATTTCCCCAAATCTTGTACTAATACTACCTTGCGAACCCATCGGTGCCGAAGCAGCATGGTTGGCCTCGTCTGGACCAAGGGCCAGTGAAAGATCAGGCCAGGGCCAACCACCACCAGGCTGAGCCTCCAGGTCGTTCGTCGGTAGTGGAAGCTGCTGTTGTGGGTGAGGCAGTTCATCTGCAACCATACCATGAAACACACAACCAATTGGACGGTTCAGATTTCAATTCATTCCATGTACACTATGCAACAACAAAATATATATGGATTACACAGAGAATAGCTAATCAGACTGCATCTAATAATCTGAATTCATAACAAAATTTAATATATTACAGTATGAGCAGTAACTATATTTCAGCATTGAAATTAACCTTGAGATATTATTATAAATCCATACAGGCAAGATGTCATTTCTCTATATGTACCTTTGATTTACATGTTGGAAGAAGCTAGCTTAGTTACTCAACGAGATTTGGAGAACGCGGCGTATGCCAATGCGGCAGCGCCTGAAGTCACTCAGGACTTGGGAAATCCTGAAGATAACGGGAAGATAGCGAAGCCCCCTGATCGCTTCCAACGGGCGACTCGGGGGCGACCAGCCACCGCCGCCGAGAGCTCCGGCCTCGCCGGACCTCCTCGGCCGCCGCCACTGTCCTCTGGCGGTGGCGGCGGCCAGCTCAGGCGCTCAAAAAGCCTTCCCGCAGCAGTCTCCAACCTCTCCCTTCCTCTCCTCCCACCCCCGCTTCACCTCTGACACCTCACAGCTTGATGGCCGGCGGCGTGCGTCGATGCGCCGGATCCGTGTTCTCTTGAGCCGGATCCGACAACCTCCGCCCCGGATCCGGCTCGCTGTGTCCTCTACTGGCGGCCTCCAGTGGCAGGCGGCATGTCCAGCGCCCCTGCCTTTGATCCGCCGACGGGCTCTGCGCCCTCCTGAGCCGTGCTCCTAGGTCACGGTGGTGGTGCCGTGTGGGGGCGTCCCGTCGTCATCCAGGCGTCTCACCCTCGGCCTCGGGGCAGAGGACGCCGCGGCGCGGGGAGGACCTGCGGAGCCGCTGCCGCTGCGATCCACGCCACCGGTGCGTGAGTCCGTCGCGGGGTCACTGGCGGGCCTCGATGAGTGCCTTCTACGTGGCTACGCGGGCCACGGTGCAAGGGCCACGGCGCAAGGGCCACGCGCCGCTCTGTGCAGCGACCGTCGGGCGCTGCACGTCGACCACCGCACGGTGCCTCGAAGCAGCTTCCTGGGCCACGGGCAGAGGTTGGCTGCAGCCTGCAGGTGGCCACTGCTACTGGCTGCAGGTGCGTACGTGCCTGGCCACTTGCTCTGGCGGCGGGCAGTAACGACGCGGCAGGCATGGGGCCGGACCTGCTAGTTGCTGCTGTGAGCTGCTGCTTCTGCCGGAGCCCGCACGCCGCGGCCTTGGCTGGCACGCGGCCCTGACTGCGTCCAAGGACCGAGGCCCTCACCGGGTCCGGCACTCTGCTAGCGGACATGGGGGCTATGTGCGGGCTCGCTTGGTGCTCCTGCGGCCGGCCACGGCCGTGGCCGGAACGGCAGGGAAAGGGGGGCCAGTGCACTACCTGCCTTGCGTGCCTGGTTGGCGAGGCGGGCGGCCTCGGCACGGACGTCGACCTGCTGCTGCCCCTGCGACGGCTTGCTGTGGCCGTGGTGGGCGCTCGACGGCGCGCATCGGCATCGGCATGGGGGAGCACCGCGGTCCCGTCCCTCTGCTCCTTGGTGAAGCGGCATAGGCGCGGAGTTCATGGCAAAAGCTCAGCTTGGTTTTGCCGGGCGGACGACGATGACGCCTTAGGCGCCACATACTTCCTTGGAGGCGTCGTTCGCGAACCTCGTGCTGCTCCTTTGTCTGTTTCGCCAGATTCTGGGTGAAAGCCCCGCCTTAGAGGTCTCTAAGGCCAGCAGCGATGGCGTCTTGAGCATCAACTCCTTCTTGAAGGCGTTGTTGAATAATCTCCCGCTGCCGTCGCTCCTCCCGCATGGTCGTCGTGGTCGCTGTGCTGCACCTAATTGTGCTTCATGTTCTCCTCACTTTGGTATGTTCAGCTGGTGATTGTTGTAGCCGTAGTCGTCGCTTAGGCCCCCTCTCATATAGATACTTGGCTACTGAGAGCGTGTTGGCCCCATCCGTGGATGATTTGCCACGTTGATGGTCTTGTTGCTTGGGCGGATGCTCGCCGCCGGTGTCGCTTAGGTCCCCTCGCGTGCAGATGCTTTGCAGCTGTGAGTGTGTCGGCCCCATTCGCAGATGCTTTGCCGCGTCGATGGTTGTTGTGCTTGGGCGGTTGTTGCCGCTGAAGGGTCGAGATGGTGGACTAGAGGGGGGTGAATAGTCCTTTCTAAAATTAATCGCGTCGGCAAACCGAAACAAATACGGAATTAAAACTATCGGTCTAGCCAAGACTACACCCCTCTATCTAAGTTCACAAGCACCTCACAAAGATCCTAATTAAGTAACTAAGGTACTTTTCTTAGCAAGGGCTCTCCTAAACAATTCTAGAGCAAGGTTACACAAACCTATGCACTAGTACTTTAGCAAGCACGAAGGAGCTCCTACATAACTAGTAAGCAAAAGCACAAAGCCAATTAAGCTCACTAGCAAAGCTCAATAGCAAGACAACTAATGCCAAACTAGAGAGCGTAAATTACTTAGCTACACAAACTAAGCAATACGACTAACAAGGTCACACAAACCAAATTAGCCACGCAACGGGTGCTACTTCTATGCTACACAAGCAAGAAGGTAACTAGCTAGCTACACAAGCAAACTAGTTATGAGAGCAACACACAAGCACAATATATATATGTGAAAGAAATACAAGCTTGCGTTTCAGATATTGCAAACCAATGGGATGAACAAGGTTGACACGATGATTTTTATCCCGAGGTTCACGTGTTTTCCAACACGCTAGTCCCCGTTGAGACAAGCTCCAAGGTTGCCGCCGGTCCTCTTGCTCTTCTCGTCATGGCGATGCACCCACTTGTTGGATCACGAGCTAATTGACTATCAAGAGTCAAACCCTCAGCGGGTGCCGCACATCCACTCACAAGATGGAGATCCTCTAAGCCACGAGCTCTAGCACTTGACCCGGCCGGACCACTTGTCGCCCTTCGCGTCTCGCTTTACTAGAGTTGCTCTTCGCGACTCCCGCGGGGCGAGCACAATGCCCCTCACAAAGCTTCTCCGGAGCCTCGCACAATCTTCTTGCGAGCTTCGACGGAGCCTCAAGCCACCAAGCTGTCTAGGAGGTGGCAACCTCCAAGAGTAACAAGCACCACCGGCTTGCAACTCGAACACCTAGTGCCACTCGATGCAATCCTCACAATGCAACGCACTAGAATCACGCTCGCTCGCAATTGATTTGCACTCTTGCAAGCACAAGTGAGTTAGAGGCTCTCCTAGCACTCCCAAAGCATGGACACTAAGTTTCAAGGGTGCCAAGCAACAGCCAAGGCCGACCACCACTTCTATTTATAGCTCCACAACGAAATAAAGCTGTTACCCCTTCACTGAGCGAATTTTCGGGTCGACCAGACGCGCCGGTCGAACGGACCGGACGCGCAGGTCAGTAGCGTGCTCCAACGGCTAGTTTTCGCGCGTAAAAACTTGTATTGACCGGACGCGGTGGTCACTAACGGGACCGGACGCGCAGGTCGCAGCGAAACAACGAACAGAGAGGTTCCAGCAAGCTCCCGAAGTGACCGGACGCGTCCGGTCATCACTGACCGGACTCGCTGCAGTGTCCGGTCAGTTTCGCCCATGAAAAACACTGACCAGACGCGCTGACCGGATGCGCTAACCGGACGCGTCCGGTCACGAGTCCGGTCACAGACCACTCTTCGGTAAAACGACGATAACTCTTAGCTCCGAACTCCGATTTCGATGATCTTGGACATTTTGGAAAGCTTACTCAGAGGGCTACACAACCCACTAAAGCACTTGATCCTGTTCATAATGGATCAAAGTAGTATTCCACTCCAAGAGTCATCCTAGTGTCCGGAGAACACCGAAAAACCTTTCTCTCTTCTCCAAGTTGATCAACACCAACTCCAACACCTTCTCCTTTGCAAATATGACAACACCACCATATGTAAAACACCATGTGCATGTGTGTTAGAATTTTCACAAACATTTTCAAAGGGTTAGGCACTCCATTTGCCTCGCCACTCGATCCTAGCACGTATGCAAAGTTAGATTGCTCAAGTGGCACTAGATGACCAATATGCAAATAAGTTTGCCCCTCTTGATAGTACAGCCATCTATCCTAAACCCGGTCATCAACTTCTCTACACACCTATGACCGGTGAAATGGAAATACCCTAGGTTATACCTTTGCCTTGCGCTCTTAGATCCTTCTCTTCCACTTAATCATCATGTCCATCATATTATGTGCATCTCCACCATGATCATCATTTCATGTCCATGCACCATTTCTTTGTGATCTCGTGGCCACCACTCCTTGCCACATACACCTTCATCACACGTGTTGCTTATGCCTAACTCAAAACACTTAGCACATGTCATTAGCAACTTGGTGTCATTAATTACCAAAACCAAACTTGGGCTTTCAATCTCCCCCTTTTTGGTAATTGATGACAACCATCACAAAGATATAAAATGAAATCAATTTTCAATTTCGATAGTATTAGCTTCCCCTACATATGTGCTTCCATGAGTTTGGTTCAATTGTGCACATATGTATGAATTTGATTTTTAGGAGAGTTACTACTATCAAATTGATGCTAAGGTATATAGAATGGACCTTTGAAGCGTGATACCAATCGGAGTTGCCTTTATATACCATCCTTAGCATCGATGTAGCTAGACACCACTTGTAATACATCACTTGTAAAGATCACAAACACTAAAGTACCCCGTGAGATCAACATTATAAGCAAAGGTGTCTAGATACCACTTATAAATCTACTTTCAACAAATCATCATTCAAGTTCTAATTCTAGCAAATACCGTACAATCATGAATATGAATTTAAGTTTTACAATGCAACATTTCATTATGTTAATGCACATATAAATGCAACAAACAATATTCATGAGCTTGCTCCCCCTACTTGTGTGCTTCTTTTGTCCAAGAATTTTGATCCTTCTCATTTCTTAAATGTTGCTCCCTCTTTGTCCATGTCCATCTTTGATTTTCTATCTCTCCCCCATACTTTTTATCTTCTATCTCTCCTCTATACTCATATCTTTGTACAATCTCTCTCCCTTTGTCATCAATTTCCATAAAAGGTGTTTTTCTCAATTGATACAAAGGCTTGCATTGGGGTAGATGGTTGAGACTTGAATATTGCATTTTTATGGACATCACCACACATGTTGGAATGACATTACTTGTATGTTGCTCTTGAGATATCACTTAGGATCTTTGACCTTGATACCATTAGGTGGGGTTCCTCCCCCTATGTCATAGCATGGGTCATTCACTTGATAATCTTGAGCTCTTGTATGTGAGGGAACTTTCTTCATTTGATGATCACTTAAAGTTGAGGATCACTTGTGGAACCACCGTCTTGTATAAATGATATCATGTGTAGAAATACCACGAATAAGTGTGTGATACCAATTTGAAGAATCCTCTATCATGAAACCACTTGTAGGATTATCAATATGATCTTTTCTTGAATATTTGCTATCTTTATGAGTACCACTTGTAGGATATCACTTGTAGATCATGATCTAGACACCACTTGTAAATACCAATTGAAGATATACTTTGAGTCTAGATACAATTTAAAACACCCTAGATATCTATTTGCATTGTTGTCTTGTGCTTGTACCCATATCATTGTCATGAGCTTCTAGTATGACTTGAACTAAGTTAATTTGCCTAAGATTCTAAGTCCGGTTTGATCCAATGACAAGCTTCTTCAATCCTCATACTAAGGGTTATCTTGCCAATGTTGTACTTGTCACTTGTTAGCAATCCAAACTAGATCAAGTACTTGGGTTCACTAGCTCATGAACAAATTCATACACATACCACTAGATCATTTAAACAATTCAAACAATAGTGGTAGGCTATGAATTTAAACATTTCATTTGTTATGCATGATCCTAGTAAGCATGTACTATATGCACTAATCGCATACTAGTAAGGGATGAAATGATCATGCACATTGCAATGATACCTTTATTATATTGGAGTATAGGATAGTCACATAGATTCCAATTCATTACTCCAATAGCAATGTGAAGTCCAATTTATAAGCTTGGTGAAGACCAATCATTACAGAGAAATCCATTCTTCACCCATATGAAATGAGAACCACTAATAATCAAGTGCATTATCTCTTGTTGTGGTTGGCTTATTTTTTTCTCTTTGATCAATGCTTGCATGAGAGAAGTACTTATGATACCAATTTTATAACCATGACTAGCTCTCTTTTGGGTGTTGCTTGATTTTCTTGATCAACCCTATTGATTGCTTCAATTAAGCATCTCAAATGTCCCTTGAATTCATCACTTCCATGTTAGCCTTCCAAGCCGGTGCTCGGTTTACCCACCCATGGGTGGCAAGCCCCCTCAGCAGGGAAAAGTGACCTATCACCAAAGAACCATCCTTGACACTTACTTGAATTACCTTTGATTGATTGATCTATGGACTTAACTTGATGAGTAACCTTGAATTATTCTTTAAGTCCTTTTCTTTCTACCAAATGATCTCCAATCATTACTAGAACTTGAACCTCATCTTCATCTTGAGTTTGATCTTCATTTTCAAATTTGAGTACTAAATTTGTACACTAAGTACATTCCACAATCAATGTCCTTGTACTCATTTCTTGTCATGCTTCTAGATCAATTCAAAACCAAACTTAGGTACCTCAAACACTTATAAATATATTTCCAACTTGAGGACCTTTCACTTAAAGTGACTCTAGATCAATCCAATAATTGTCACTTTTCTAGCAGATTCTGTACCCTTCAAAGAATAATTCATATCTCCCAATGTACAGATCCAAATGCCATAAAATTTGGTGGAGATGTGATTCACTAAGTCATCTAGCAACTGTAAAAATTTGAGCTTTATTTGACTTCTAGATTGCTACTAGATTTCAAATCTTCCACCACTGCTACATGCTGAAAACTGCTGCACTATAGCTGACAAGATGTGCTCTAAAACCATAGCATTTCTCATCCAATTATCATGAAATTTATACAGCATCTCATATCATAAGTCTAGAGCATGCATACCAAATTTCAAGTCAATCCAATATGATTTGGTCACTCAAACTCAGACTTGATCTCAGCTAGCTAAGATTTTCAATAATGGACAGATTTCAATACATTGAGCTATACTTCACCAAATTGAATCAAACTTAAAACTAACTTGTTTGAACACATTCATAAGACATATATCCATTCAATCCACTTACTAAATGTCATCTCATGAATTTATCCAACACAAATCAATCCAAATTTGATTGCTAGGCATTTAATCCATTCAATCATCTCATAGCAAGCAACATTGCATATATATATATATATATATATATATATATATATATATATATATATATATATATATATATATATATATATATATATATATATATATATCCAATTCAATCAACTCATATGCACCCAAATAAAATGATCAACTAGAGATATACCTTGGTTATCACATGATCATCTACTTAGCAAGCTCCAACTTAAATATTTGCAAGCCATCAAATATATCCAATAAATCACCACAATTTGATATGACACTTGTATGTTGTAGTATTTGGACTCCACTTATTTTGACTTGGCATTGGGATAGAATATGCACTAAGCTTTAAAACTTGATTCAACATATGATGACCAATATGAATCCAAATGAATCAAGCATCCAATGTCGATGGTACCTACAAACAATCATCCACTTTTTGATAGTACCCAAACAAGTTTGGGTCCTCTCAAGTTAGGAGCAACATACTTAGGCAAAGCCTTAGTATGGGTAGCGGGATGTTTTGCAATTCCAACCAATGAGATACCATTGCCATCCTTTCTAAGCATGTTAGTATCATTAATTGAACTAGGTTTAGAATTATTACCTAGGGGACATGAATGAGCCATGTGTCCCCTTTCCCGGCATGAATATCATCTTCTCTTTGGTTGAACCTTTTCTTCCTTGCTCATGTGATGCTCTTCATTGCCTTGTCTCTCATGAGTTGCTTGAGTCTTCTTCTCATGCTTGGTAGGACACCCGAGACAAAGTGTCCTATATCTCCACACTTGAAGCACTTGATGTGAGCCAAATCTCTCTTCTTATCTTGAATCTTGCTCATCATCTTGACATCTTGGATTTGCATTGGATGCCTTCCTCTTCCACCCCTTTTTGTTTTCTTCTTCTTCTTTATCAAGTCACCATCATCATCCTTGTGGTTGATCTTGACTTGAGATTGGGGTGTGGTTTCTTGCTCAACTTGTGGCTTTGGTTGAGACTCTTTTTGTTGCTTCACTAGTTTCTTGGTTGGGCACGTTGAGGTGAGATGATCCCAAGTGCGACACTTGAAGCACTTGACATGCTTGAGCCTCTCTTCTTCTTTCTTCAACTTAAGCTTTTCTTCATTAGGGCAACCATTTGCAAGATGTCCCATGTCATGGCATTTAAAGCACATAAAATGAGAGAGCTTCTCTTGTTCTTGCTTCTTCATCTTTCTTTCATATCTTCTCTTCCCCCATCTTTTGCCTTTGATATTGCTCTTATTGAAGCCAATGCCGCTCATGTCACCGTAGCTTCTTTTGTTGTTCAACATGTGCTCAAAGGTGACTTTTGAGTTGTAGCACCTCTCTAACTTGTTGCTTAAATTCTTCACTTCATTTTTAAACTCATTGTTCTCCTTCAAAAGGTTAGTCTCACAAGACATAGAAGTAGAACAAGTATCTATGTGTGAAGAACATGGCATATCTAGCAAATCATCACAAGAGGTGGATACATGCTTCTTGCCTACATCACAAGGGTTAGTAATATATGATTGATCATTTGACCCAAATAATGAGCTCTCACTAGTTTTGGTTTCTTCATTAGAAAACTTCTTAGTGAGTAAAGCATGTTCTTGTGCTAAATTATCATGAGCAACACTAAGTTCCTCATGAGCCAATTTTAGCTCCTCATATGAACAAGTAGTAACATAAAGTAGATGCTTTTATTGTTCACATGTGGTTTTTAGAAATGAGTTTTCATTTTCCAATTTCATGGTTTTAGCTTTCTCATTTTCTAAAGACGTGGTCATGCTAGTAAGTCTACTAACAAGCTCATCATATGAATCAACATGATCAATCACATTATCATTCGATACCTTTGTGTCACCTAGTGACATGAAGCAATGTGATGTAGTGGATGGGCTTGTAGTAGCATCATTATCAAGGCCCGAGCATGAACTTTCATCACCATCAAGTGTGCTTGGGGTAGAAACGTCACTTGCAACACTTGATGCATCATCACCATCCTTGTCAAGTGAACTTGTGGTAAATCGATCATTATCATCACTTGACCATGAGGTGGAGCAATCCTCCACAACCACCATGTTGTGGTCATGCTCAACATCCTCATGTGCCTCCTCCTTAGGCTCATCATCCTCATCATAATCATCGGAGATCATCCCATATTTCTTATTGAGATAACTCTAAATCTCATGGGCAGTTTTCATGTTCATGATCTCTCCGAAGACACTATCATCAAAAGATCTAAAAATGATATCAATAGCTTAGGCGTCGAGATCTAGGCATTTCTCTTGTGCTTGAGTTAGATTCTCTTCATGCAACACATAAGAAAAGCCTACATCTACCATCCACCACAATTGAGGAGAAATAAACTTAAAATTGCAAGTCATCCAATTTCTCCATCGTGCAAAGTGTGTGCCATTAAAAATGTGTGGACACTCAACATCTAGCTCATATTCCGCCATCCTCTCAGGTCGGTGAAGACCACAAATGAGAGATTCGGCTCTGATACCAATTGAAGGGTCGAGATGGCGGACTAGAGGGGGGGTGAATAGTCCTTTCTAAAATTAATCACGTCGGCAAACCGAAACAAATGTGGAATTAAAACTATCGGTCTAGCCAAGACTACACCCCTCTATCTAAGTTCACAAGCACCTCATAAAGATCCTAATTAAGTAACTAAGGTGCTTTTCTTAGCAAGAGCTTTCCTAAACAATTGTAGAGCAAGGTTACACAAACCTATGCACTAGTACTTTGGCAAGCACGGGGGAGCTCCTACACAACTAGTAAGCAAAAGCACAAAGCCAATTAAGCTCACTAGCAAAGCTCAATAGCAAGGCAACTAATGCCAAACTAGAGAGCGCAAATTATTTAGCTACACAAACTAAGCAATGTGACTAACAAGGTCACACAAACCAAATTAGCCACGCAACGGGTGCTACTTCTATGATACACAAGCAAGAAGGTAACTAGCTAGCTACACAAGCAAACTAGTTATGAGAGCAACAACACAAGCACAATATATATGTGAAAGTAATACAAGCTTGTGTTTCGGATATTGCAAACCAATGGGATGAACAAGGTTGACACGATGATTTTTATCCTGAGGTTCACGTGTTTGCCAACACGCTAGTTCCCGTTGAGACAAGCTCCAAAGTTGCCGCCGGTCCTCTTGCTCTTCTCGTCGTGGCAATGCACCCACTTGTTGGATCACGGGCTAATTGACTATCAAGAGTCAAACCCTCAGCGGGTGCCGCACATCCACTCACAAGATGGGGATCCTCTAAGCCACGAGCTCTAGCACTTGACCCGGCCGGACCACTTGTCGCCCTTCGCGTCTCGCTTTACTAGAGTTGCTCTTCGCGACTCCCGCGGGGCGAGCACAATGCCCCTCACAAAGCTTCTCTGGAGCCTCGCACAATCTTCTTACGAGCTTCGACGGAGCCTCAAGCCACCAAGCCGTCTAGGAGGTGGCAACCTCCAAGAGTAACAAGCACCACCGGCTTGCAACTCGAACACCTAGTGCCACTCGATGCAATCCTCACAATGCAACGCACTAGAATCACACTCACTCGCAATTGATTCGCACTCTTGCAAGCACAAGTGAGTTAGAGGCTCTCCTAGCACTCCCAAAGCATGGACACTAAGTCCCAAGGGTGCCAAGCAACAGCCAAGGCCGGCCACCACTTCTATTTATAGCTCCACAACGAAATAGAGCCGTTACCCCTTCACTGAGCGAATTTTTGGGTTGACCGGACGCGCCGGTCGAACGGACCAGACGCGCAGGTCAGTAGCATGCTCCAACGGCTAGTTTTCGCGCGTATAAACTTGTATTGACCGGACGCGGTGGTCACTAACGAGACCGGACGCGCAGGTCGCAGCGAAACAGCGAACAGAGAGGTTCCAGCAAGCTCCCGAAGTGACCGGACGCGTCCGGTCATCACTGACCGGACTCGCTGCAGCGTCCGGTCAGTTTCGCCCACGAAAAAGACTGACCAGACGCGCTGACCGGACGCGAAAAGACTGACCGGACGCACGAGTCCGGTCACAGACAACTCTTCGGTAAAACAGCGATAACTCTTAGCTCCGAACTCCGATTTCGATGATCTTGGACATTTTGGAAAGCTTACTCAGAGGGCTACACAACCCACTAAAGCACTTGATCCTGTTCACAATGGATCAAAGCAGTATTCTACTCCAAGAGCCATCCTAATGTCCGGAGAACACCGAAAAACCTTTCTCTCTTCTCCAAGTTGATCAACACCAATTCCAACACCTTCTCCTTTGCAAATGTGCCAACACCACCATGTGTAAAACACCATGTGTATGTGTGTTAGCATTTTCACAAACATTTTCAAAGGGTTAGGCACTCCACTTGCCTCGCCACTCGATCCTAGCACGTATACAAAGTTAGATCGCTCAAGTGGCACTAGATGACCGATATGCAAATAAGTTTGCCCCTCTTGATAGTACGGCCATCTATCCTAAACCCAGTCATCAACTTCTCTACACACCTATGACCGGTGAAATAGAAATGCCCTAGGTTATACCTTTGTCTTGCGCTCTTAGATCCTTCTCTTCTACTTAATCATCATGTCCATCATATTATGTGCATCTCCACCATGATCGTCATTTCATGTCCATGCACCATTTCTTTGTGATCTCGTGGCCACCACTCCTTGTCACATACACCTTCATCACATGTGTTGCTTATGCCTAACTCAAAACACTTAGCACATGGCATTAGCAACTTGGTGTCATTAATTACTAAAACCAAACTTGGGCTTTCAGCCGCCAGTGTTTAGGTCCCCTCTCATGCAGATGCTTTGCTGCTGCCAGTGTGTCGGCCCCATCCGTGGATGCTTTGCCGCGTCGATGGTTGTTGTGCTTGGGCGGTTGTTGTCGCCAGTGTTTAGGTCCCCTCTCATGCAGATGCTTTGCTGCTGCGAGTGTGACGGCCCTATCCGCGGATGCTTTGCCGTTGTTATCATCTACGGCTTCTCTTCGCTGTTATCATCTATGGCTTCTCTTCACTGCTGTCTACCAATGTGTTGAGTTCTTTTGTATTAGGTTCAGTTAGCTGAGTTGTCGGTTGGTGGGTCCCCTCTCTTGTTTCTTGCATTTGGTTTGTGTTGTGGACTTCGTTGGTAATCCATGGATTACTTGCGAATCCTTTGTATCGGTTACTTTGCCGTTCTTTCGGCTCTTCTTCTTAATAAAAAAACGTGTGAAGTCGCGATCTCGAAAAAAAAGAAATCCTGAAGATAAAGTAAAAATCAGTTTGAGAGGCCACTCAGGACATGGGCCCAAAATTCACTCAGCATGCGGCCCAAATGATTAAGCATCTCCTCTGGTCCTCTTCCTTTAATTTACTCTCCCTTCCCAATCCAGCAAATCTGTAAGGCGCATGTCAAATATATCCCTAATCCCTTCCATAATCGATTTCCCCCCTCGCTTCGACGCTCCAAATCCTGGTTCTCTTCTTGTCGCTGTTCGGGGGAGACAACATGTCGTGGAGCTCGCGTGAGATGTAGAGCATATGCTGAGAAGCTCGGCCCCGGCGCCATCGAACGTACCATGATGTGGCTGCGCCAGTGCGCCCTCGAAACACGAGGTTGTAAAATGTCATCACCACCATTGGTCTGATTGTCGATGGGGCTCCGATCCTAAAGGTTGAGCACGTCGCGCGACTTCCTGGCACACACCTAGTGAGTGAGCATGGCGTTTCAGGCCGGCAGGCCATGATGTTGCGCTGCGTGCTGGCGTCAAACATGGCGTGCATGGAGGTCGCCCTGCCTGCACGGCCGACAAATCGTTGTAGATGATGCTGCCGAAGGAGATCCTGAACGCATCCATGCCAGTCCAGCAAGCCCTAGGCGGCGCTGGCACCATCCAGAATGCCGCCATCGCCCCTTGCATCCTTGGTTGACCTTCAGCGAGAGTGACTCAATGGCTTTCGAGACCGAATTTGCGTGTGGTGTCTCTGCCATCTGTTTTGGGTACTCCTTCACCGCCTTCCTCGCACTCCTAGATCGAGCGGCGGTTTTCGCAGTCGGCAGCCGATGCCAGCCATAGCAGCGAGCCAGCTCATGGTGCTTGCCCGCGTGGAGGTCTGGCGCGTGCCTGTGTGCGTGCCAGAGACCTGGAGTACGCGCGTCACCGGGGCCGCGGTGTTTGCATCCTGGGCGTGTCCGGCACGGTAGAGGACGTCGCCGTGCGCGGCGCCACAGCGCTGCTCCGGCGGGCGGTTCGAGCTTGTCTCCGTGACGGGCACTGTGTTGCTGCGCCCGAGGTGTCCGGCCTCACCATGCTGGTCTCCGTGCGAGTGGTGTGGCTGCTCTTCCTACGCCTGCTACTCAGTCCTTGGAGCCATGCTGGTCTCCTGCTGGAGTGGCAAGCGACAGAGGCACCGTCAGGTGCCGGCGGCGCTCGGCACCGTGTGAAGTTGGCCAGGCAGCAGCGTAGAGATGCGAGGAGTTGGGACGGGGCGGTAGCCAAGGCCATGAGCTCCGGCGTTGATGGCAGCAAACTAAGGCGAGGTCGGGACCGCGCACGACATGCGAGCTTGGGGGCTGCCCCGCTGCTCTTTCGTCGTCTTCCTTGCCCTTTGAATCGAGCAGCGGCGGCAGTGTTTTTTTTTGAGAGAGGACGGGGCGGTAGGGTGCGTAAGGGATACAGAAGCAGAAGAGGGAAGATGGCGAGTGCGATCGGGGCGAGTGGGCTGGTAGTTGGGCCGAAAGAATGAGCCGGACGAAAATAAGATGGAGAGAAATTTTATCTTTTTATTATTAGGTATAGATGTATGCTGGTAACATAGAGGATGCACCTTTGGTACCACTTGATTTGTTAATCCACTGGAATTGTTACCAATAAGTATATTAAATTGGTAGAGGTAGGTTCTTCATGTGTATGTTACATGATGACTACTCTGAATCAGGCTTCACATGGATCAGATGGGACTGTATTGGTTGGTGGTATTCTTTTCCCCCTAGTTTTTTGTTCGGTACTTTTGGTAAATCTTGTGCTCAGTGCACTACACTAGTCAACTAGGATTGATGAGCTCTGTATATGGCTGGCATGTGATTTCTTCCTTGTGTTACTTTCGTTTTGTTCAATAATTTGCAGCAGTTTAATTACCACTCATATGCCTAATTCGGTGCACAGGCGTACATACATCATGTTTGTTCTATGAGAAAAGTTTTCGCGTAGTTGTTGAGTTGGGCAACATGGAATTGACTGGTCAGTAGATAAATCAGTGCAGTTTTCTCAAAAAAAAAAGGAAAAAAAGTTGCTTCTGGATGATCCATTTCTTGATTAATGGTACTTTGCCTGATACGCACGGCAATATATATTCATCACGGAGTAGGCTCTTCTTTTATATTCGTTCTCATTTATAGTAGCAGATTTTTACATAGAAGCGTTTTGACTCTTTTTTTTGGATACCTAAGGATTTTGACTCATTGAGGTAATAATGATTATGCAGTGTGTCCATTTTAACTTTCTGAGTTGAGAACAAATTAAACCATCATCTTCATTGGTTTTAGATTATGGACTGGCATGTAGGGTGACAGAGTGTAAATAGCCTTGTCTGCTAACTTGTTGTAATTAAAGTCATAGCAAATTATCTGCACAGTAACTGCCGTTTCTTTTGGATTTATTCATGGAGTTTGAATCGACACAAATCATAGCCAATAGCCTGATGTCTCAACTTGAACATCGTCGAAGGTTTGGCGATGATTCAACTCTGACTGAATTACCAGGCTTGTCTGAACTCTAAGCTGCTACTCCACTGCAATGCCGTTTTGTTCCATGTTGCATCATTCTTGTTCTAGAAGAGAATTTGTTTTAATAGCTAGGTCCAAAGAAAATCCGTTTTGAATTTTGATACGTAATATGTGTCCACTGCAATGCCGTTCTGTTCCATGTTGCATGATTCAATCCATGGAGTTGATCATATCTGAACTCTTCTGATTACTTACATGAAAGATTGGCTTATGTCGCGAGCATTTTTTTTTTGAGAAAAAGTGGTCGCTTTCTTGGCCAACTCAGTTTGTTGCTATCATGTCCACGTCATTATTCATTTATTCATCACACTTTGTGTTTGTGTGTGTGAATCGTTCGATATATGTCTAGCTTCGCACGGACAATGCGGCCATACGGCCGGCGTCCCGTCCCGTGCGCGGCCGCCGCACTCTGCTCCGGCGATCGACGATTGCAATTTGCAAATTAGTACTCAACACTGAACACTGCACACCGGCCGCAGCGACATCAGTTATTGTCAGTAGTACATTATGCACTAATTCCCTAAACATTAGTTAGCTAGCACAGGATCTTTCCGGTACCCGGTACCGGGGTTGGAAAGTGACATCTTTTCCAGACTGGAGTCTATTTAACCCCTCTCAATTTGACGCCGAGTCTAGAAACACCACCTCATCTCTAAAGTTGGCATGATCTATATAAAACTGTAGCAGTTAATCTGATATACAACTTTTGTAGCTAATAACTTTTTATTGATATCATTTATTAGATGACCAAATATTTATTTTAAATTATTAATTTTTGAAATTCATTTTTTTTATTTTCAAATGATTGCGGGGCATTCTATATCAAAGTTGTAGTGCGAGAGGAGATAAAAACTTTCTTGTTGATTTTTTCTTCCCTTGAGATAATTTAGGAGCTCAAATTATTTCAAAGAAGAGGAAATAGCTAAACATTACTTCTGGGGCCCACATGACACATCCTCAAAAACCATTTTGAATTGGTCAAAAGGCTATTTTGTTCGGTTTTGAAAGTTAGATGATCTATGGTTTCGGCTATTGGAGACTTGCAGTTGATGAGAATTTTTAGACACGGTGATAAATTAGGGGTAAAATGAGCCCCACTTTTTTCATTAGGGATGCGTACATGTGCATAGGTTTATGAAAGGGGAAATATTAGTGCTCGGACGTCTGGATATAAACAATTGATCCGGATGCTTCCGCTCTACCTGACCCACCCCGTCGCTCCTTCGCTTTCGGATCCAGAGGCTTCCGTTGCGCTCCTTCCCTTTCGGATCCAAAGGCTTTCGCTCTACCCGTCCCACCCCAGCGCTCATCCCCTTCAGGCTCCCTCGTTTCTCTTGTGATGCAATAGTAAACCACGGTATGGTGGTTGCGCTTCCTATAGCACTTGCAAACACCACACCCTTGCCATACGTGAGGGAGAAAGATAGAAAGAGAGAAATGAATCATATGTTATGCTTCCAACATTCAAGAACAAAGGTTTGCAACATACTAAAATCTCATGCAACATCAAAAAAACATGTTGCAACATCTTAAATCGATAGTTACAACATGCCAAAAAAACATGTTGCAATATCTTAGATCGACTATTGCAACATCAAGAAAAACATATTGCAACATCTCAAATCTATTATTGCAACACCACAAAATGCAATTTTATGTGGGGTGCCATAAAACATGTAACATCCAAGATTGACTGTTGCAACATATCGCATAGTACAACATAATCCACCATAGAGTGCAGATCTGGTTGCGCTTGCCTGTGAAGGAGCCTGGCCACAATGGAGGATCTTGTCGCTAGCGAGGCCACACCCTCCGGTGTGTGGTTCATTCGAGAGACACCTGACCATAGAGGATTTCATAGCCGAGAAACACCTCATCATAGAGGTGTCTGCTTAGATCCACTCTGCCGCCATGGAGGCAAGGTAGAGAGGCGAGCGGGTGCAGCGGCGAGGGAGGAATGAGGGAGGAAAGCAGACAGTGAGGGTGTAAGGCAGTCAACAGCATCAGGGAGATGAGTAGCCGCATCAGGACGGCGTGCAGCCGCATCATCGTTAGGGAGACGAGAAACCGCGGGAGGGAGAGGGAGAGAAAGGTGAAGATTGTCGAGCCGTTGGCAGGCTATATAGATTGTGGTCTAGTTAAAAAAACGTCCGACATGAAGGAACCAGGTTGGATGCCCGTGTAGGAGCATTTCCGTTATGAAAGAGAATTAGAGGGAGAGGGCGCATATATGTATATTCATTCAGCCACTACAAGCTAAAACTGCATGACTCGTCCTCGGACTACATGTATAACGGACCAGAAAAAGTATCTATTTAATCATGCTAACTTTTGCAGTGTTACTAGTATATTTATTTTCCACGCCCTCCAATCAAGACCCTAAACCAAAATTTAAAAGCTAATATTAAAAACATAGGTCCAGCACGTCCCTACTCTAAGTCCTCAATTTTAAAAGCCCTCAACTCTCACCCTCTGGCTGGCGTAGACCCCGGACCCTATCGAACAGTTGCTCGTTTTTCTCGCTCCCACACCTGCTCTTCTATCCCTAGATCCGGTGGGCAAGGAGCCACAGAGCACCTCCCGTCGCGAGCTCCTCCTCTGCTTAGATCCAGTGGGCTCCTCTTCGATAGCAAACATCTCCCTCTCCATGGATACCTCCTGTGACAACCTCTGGTGACTACTACCCTCCTCGTAGCTTCCTCCACGATGGAGGCCGCCCCTCACCCTCTCCCTAGTGGCTCTACCTTCGCTTGTCCGGATTTGGTGCCCATCTCGTGGGGCGTCGGTATTCGCTTCCTTCCCAACATGTCTGCATCCACTCGTTCGAATTTGGCGTCAGGCTCTATCCCTTGCGCCTCCGACCTCTTCCCCGCGATGCACATAGCTCAATGGAAAGAGGTAACACGAGGATGAGAGATGAATAGAGACCACTAAAATGAATTTGAAGGCTCATGCTGAAGTAAAAGTAAAAAATAGGAGCACGAGTTGCTCGTACCCAGTAATTACATTCAATCTTATCAAGTTTTAAAGACACCATCAATAGCGACTTTGCAGAATCGACACTATTAAGTATTGCAAATTTGCCACTTAGAATGTTGTATGGCAAAAGTATGCTTACTATCATTTCATCGTGTAAGGAAAATTATACCTATATTTAATGGAGGCAACGCTCTAATAACTTTCGACGCCTGCATCAAAGCAAAGGACAATTCAGCGGACAAATGACGTTGCCTTTGCAGGTTCGTATGCTTTTCAGAGACAAATGACGTAGTTTTTCGCATGGAATAGTGTAATTGGGTGCTCGGTAGGCTTGTCGGCCCCTAGATTGCCAGCTGGCCTGCATATCGGGCTATCGGCCACCCAGAAGCCGACAGGTCTGCTATGAGGACCCACAGGAGACCTATCGGCAGTCCAGTGACTGACAGGATGCAGTTATTCAGTAAAAAAATTTCCGCGGTCGCCCATCCCTCTCGCAGTCTCGCTCGTACAAGAAGGTATAGCTCCGCCCGGCTGTTCCGATGCGATTTCTTTCGCGCCTTGTGGGATTCGAACCCAAATTGAGTTCAAAGCCAACCCAAAAACAGAGGAGAAAGAGGGGGACGACGCCAATAATATTACGGAGATATATTTTTTTTTTGTATATAGATAGACAGGAGAGGAGTAGAGATCTGAGGATTGAAAACAGAATCGGAGTGATTTCTCCTCGACATCCCTCCGGGAGGTATCACCGTCTACCCGCACCAACGGGGATGCTGGCGCTGCAGCGGCTCATGTCCCTGCAACGCGACCGGCAGCGGCGGCGGCGCCGGCAAATCCGAGCCCGCAGTAAGGCCCCTACCTCACCGGCTCGCCCTCTGTCTTGTTTTATGTGCAGCTGCGGCAGAATCAACAACTTTTGCAGTGAGGTTCGGTCGCTGTTTTCTTCAGACTTCAATCCATGAAAAACTAATCCCAACTTCTTACCTGTTGTGTGTACGCTTATCTGTTCTTGTTGTTTTATATAAAATGATGACCGAGTCAGCTACCAAATTTTTATACGTTTGAGCTTAAATTGTCAGTTTGTCACTTTAGTGTTCTCTTTCAGTTGGCTAGGCCTCCAAAGAGCTCCTTTTAGTCCTCTGTCTGCTTTGCACGGTAAAAAAAGGGTTTTCTTTTCTTTTAGGAGTAAGTCTTTATTTGTGAGCACAAGGGTGTGTTCTTATAGTGAAGGTAATTAGCTAGTGTCCTTTCTACTCTCTAATTTCTCACTGTAGTTGCATCTCCACTACGAGCCTGTCCTTGAGCCAGAGGTATTGGGTGGAGATTTCAAGAGACTGAAAACTTTCATGCTTGAGTTCGTTTTATTTCTCTGGTCTGTTCATGTCTGAGATGTGCTATAATAGCCATTCTTGTTGGTGGGCAGATGGATCGATAGCTTCTGTGAATAAAAGGAAGGGCTCACCCTGTAAGCAAGATGGTGATGATGATTGTCAAGCTGATAAAATGATGAAATTTTCAATTCCAGGCCTTCTGGAGGTATGATGCATAAAATTCTGATGATGCAAGCATATTTCACCATGACAAGTCTAACTGGGCTACTAATTCGCGGCGCTGTGCTAGCTGAATATTATCTACAAATATAGAGTACATCTTGAGCTACAATTGGTCATGTTCCTACAATCCTACTAGCCTGGCTTTATTTTAACTGCTGCAACTTTCACCTAAAAATCTACTATCCTATTTTCTCTTGAGTTAGCAGTGGCTTGTTCTTCTTTGCTCTAGTTACTGTCCACTAGATCCACTGCTGTTTTGTTTATTTTTACCAAAACCCTAAAAATGCAACCTGTTCAGCCTTTTCCACATCTTTTATGTTCCATCCTTGTCTAGCTCATCACCATACACTATTCTATCTATGAAGGGCATGCCCTCAAATTTTTTTATAACTTTTAAGATGCTGATGTGTTAATTCTTAATCATGTAACCACTCTTCCTAATGTCCAGAGCCTGATTGTGAATTAAGCAAAAAGAGTAAATGAACTACAGTCCTTGTCATGGTGTCTCATCCAAGTCCATGGACCTTTGAAATTTACATTTGGGTCATTAAACTTGTTGAAAGTCTCATCAAAGTCATTATCTAGTGTACCCCTCAAGTTGCAACCGGAGTAGTATGTTGGGTATTATGGACCTGACTGTCACATTTGTTTTTAAGGATCTCAAATTCTCATTTTGCATTTTCTTGGACCAGTGACACCCCACTATAG
Organism: Saccharum hybrid cultivar R570; assembly: GCA_038087645.1. Classification (NCBI taxonomy): domain Eukaryota; kingdom Viridiplantae; phylum Streptophyta; class Magnoliopsida; order Poales; family Poaceae; genus Saccharum; species Saccharum hybrid cultivar. The sequence continues at coordinate 3,451,227 of JAQSUU010000564.1, read as the reverse complement.
CATGTTAGGGATTGTTGGTGCATTTTGTTCGAAGATGAGGGATATGACTGTTGATGCGCTTGATACAGTTTCCCCTGAATGTCTAGTAAAGGTATACAATGTACTCTTATAAGTCTTAATACAGTTTCCCCTGAATGTCTAGGAAAGATATACAATGTACTCTTATAAGTCTTAACACATGATCTCTGACCTTGTGAGCTGTCCACTTAGCACACTCTGGATATATTCAACTGCTAGTATTGGCCTTTCCAGAGGGATCCAGTAGGAGATCCACCAGAATCTTTAATCCTCCAGATCGGAAATAGTCATGTTCTGCTTATTAAGCATATTGATCTTGCAGTCATCGTTGCCCTGAAAGTACATACGAACCATGTCTTTAATCCTAGAGTCTGTCAAATTACTGTCAGAGATGCTTTTTGTATTGATGCACTTGCTAGAAAATTTAAAACTATCTCTAGCTTCCAGAGGAAGTACAATGTGATAAGATGGCTGCTGGTTATGTTGGCCAATGTCCTTAAGCCTCACAGAGGCTCATTTTCTCCAAAGTACAACTGTAACCTGTGATCTCCAACACAAGCAATCAAAAGGCATGCCAAGCATGTGTGACTAAAACAGAAATATGCACTCCTAGCCATAGTCCTATGCTTCTGAAGTGCTGTAAGCTCCTGTTAGCATTGATTGGCATATTCGTTCTGGGGTTAAAACTGAACAAATGGGCCACTCTTTCCACTGGCTTCCTGATTCCTGCTATAGTACTTATATTATTATTATTCTACCTAAATTCAGGAAAATGAGCAATTTAATTGCATGTTATTAATGATGTCTCTTTTTATGTGATCTTTTTGATCTGTTATCTCTTACATCTAACAACAACAACAACAATAACAACATAGCCTTTTGTCCCAAGCAAGTTGGGGTAGGCTAGAGATGAAACCCAAAAGAGACGAGAAACAGGGAGACACATAAAAGGACATAAAGGGCACAAGACAAAAAAGGTCACGGTTCAGGCACGTTGATTGCTAATCTCCAAGCGCTCCTGTCCATAGCTAAATCCTTGGGGATATTCCACTCCTTAAGATCTCTCTTAACGGACTCGTCCCAAGTTAGTTTAGGTCGACCTCTACCGCTCTTTACATTATCGGCATGCTTTAGAACTCCACTACGCACCGGCGCCTCAGGAGGCCTCCGTTGGACATGTCCAAACCATCTCAACCGATGTTGAATCAATTTCTCCTCAATTGGTGCCACCCCAACCCTATCCCGAATATCGTCGTTCCGTACTCTATCCCTCCTTGTGTGCCCACAACACCAACGCAACATACGCATCTCCGCTACACTCAATTGCTGGACATGTCGCCTTTTTGTAGGCCAACACTCAACACCATATAACATCGCCGGACGAATCGCCGTCCTATAGAACTTACCTTTCAGCTTCTGAGGCACCCTTTTGTCACAGAGAACGCCAGAAGCTTGACGTCATTTCAACCAGCCGGCTGAAATTCTATGCCTAACATCTTCATCAATGTCTCCATCCTTTTGTAGCATCGACCCTAAATACCGAAAAGTATCCTTCTTGGCCACCACTTGCCCATCGAGGCTAACGTCTCCCTCCTCGTGCCTAGTCGCGCTGAAATCGCACCTCATGTACTCGGTCTTAGTCCTACTAAGTCTGAACCCTTTCGACTCTAACGTGTGCCTCCATAGTTCTAACTTCCTATTAACCCCCGCCCTACTGTCGTCAACTAGCACCACATCATCAGCAAAGAGCATACACCAAGGGATATCACCTTGTATGTCCCTTGTGACCTCATCCATCACCAAAGCAAATAAATAAGAGCTCAAAGCTGACCCCTGATGCAGTCCTATTTTAATTGGAAAGTCACTGGTGTCGCCATCACATGTTCGGACAAACGTCACCACATCCCTGTACATATCCTTGATGAGGGTAACGTACTTAGTTGGGACTTTGTGCTTTTCCAAGGCCCACCATATGACATTTCTTGGTACTTTGTCATATGCCTTCTCGAGGTCAATAAAGACCATGTGCAAGTCCTTCTTTTGCTCCCTATATCTCTCCATCAATTGTCGTAATAAGAAAATCGCCTCCATGGTCGACCTACCAGGCATGAACCCAAACTGATTTTGGGTCACATGTGTCACTCTCCTTAGGCGATGCTCGATAACCCTCTCCCAGAGCTTCATCGTATGACTCATCAACTTAATCCCACGGTAGTTAGTACAACTTTGAACATCTCCCTTGTTCTTGAAGATAGGTACTAATATACTTCTCCTCCATTCTTCAGGCATCTTGTTTGACCGAAAAATAAGGTTAAAAAGCTTAGTTAACCATACTATCGCTCTGGCGCCTAGGTATCTCCACACCTCAATGGGGATACCATCAGGGCCCATCGTTTTACCTCCCTTCATCCTCTTCAAAGCCTCTCCGATCTCTGCCTCCTGAATTCTCCTCACAAAGCGACTGTTGGTATCTCTTACATCTAAGTCCAAGGTTTATGTTTAGCCTACACTGTAACTAGCAAAAGCAAAACTGTTAGATTCAAATTTCATGGGCTTCCTTTTTTTATGTATTCAGGTGTACTAATTGTATCTATGTACAAGTTACATATCTATTTCCTTTTCTTTGCTATTTTTACCTATTTATGACATGCTACTGCACAGTAGAACAAAGGACAGAAACCAATATAGTTGACTACTCTGCTCTAATGCAAGTAGTAGACATCACAGTACTTTAGTAAACCTCTCTTTTTTTTTTCTTTTGCCCCTGAAAAGCCAATAAATACATTTTAGTTGAAAAACTTCTTTATGCAAATGTTCAATTTACCTACCTACATTCATCTATCTGCAATATCCACATATGTAATGCAGCACACCTTGTGCAATCATGCAGAGAGCTACCTTTGGTAGAATTTTACTCCATGTGGTTCTCCTTTGTTTTTAACTTTCTCCAATCAAATAATCATTTGGCTTTAGAATCCCGGTGTAAGCTTTTTCTCCATGCTTGTGCATGCAGGACATCTTGCACCATATACATTCCATGCTGCCAATGCGTGATGCTGCTCGTGCTGCTTGCCTATCTCATGCCTTTCTACGTTTCTAGAGATGTCATCCCATCCTCACCTTGAATAAGGACATTCTTGGTTCAAAAGCAAATGCACGTCAAGAGAATTTCAGCTGCATAATTGACCACATTCTGAGGAACCACTCAGGCATTGGCATTAAGATAATCAAGCTTGAATTACATGGTATTGTTGATGCCTGTCATTATCTTGACAGTTGGCTTCAGACTGCTGTTACACCAGGGATTGAAGAACTCACCCTTGAGCTATGTCATAGAGGCAAGATAAAGTACAACATCCCATGTTCACTTTTATCTGACGGGGTTAGAAACTCCATTCGGCATCTTCAGCTTGGCTTTTGTGCCTTCCATCCCACAGCTGGACTTGGCCCCCTGAGAAACCTAACAAGGGTGCTGTTATGTTCTGTGCGTATTTCGGGGGACGAGTTGGAGTGTTTTCTTACCAAGTCTCCTGCTTTGGAGCAGCTGAAACTCCATGATTGCAAGGAAATAATCTGCCTAAAGATACCTTCTCTGGTACAGAAGCCCTGCTGCCTGGAGGTCTCTGATTGCTGGAAATTGCGAGTGATAGAGAGCAAAGCTCAAAACCTCATTCGTTTCATCCTTGAAGGTGTCAGCGTAAAAAAACTCTCACTTGGAGAAACATTGCAAATGAAGAAACTGAGTTTGCAGCGTGCAAATCTTGTCTGTTACGCGCGCACCAAGCTGCCATCCAGCATGCCAAATCTTGAGACTTCCATTAGTTCACATTATGAGGTATCCTTCTAAAACTTTAGTTGTTGTTGAATAGTGATATATGCATGCTGCAGTAGTCATAAATTCTGTATAACTAATCTGAGACATCTTTTATCACGCAGAGGGCTGATACACCAGTGCTGCCTACCAAATTCCTATTTCTCAAGCACCTGGAAATTTCTCTGGTTGCTGGATGGACATTTTGCCCATCCTATGATTATTTTTCTTTGGTTTCTTTCCTTGATGCTTCTCCTTACTTGGAGAATTGGTTGTTGAATGTAAGGCACTGTTCATTCAATCCTGCAAAGATATCTGGTCACTCTAGGGGAACCATCCTCTAATTCTATTTTATGCTGTCGTTTTCATCTTCAGGCGTCCCAGGAAAATATGAAGCATGAATCGGTTTTTGAAGGTTCATCACAATTGAGGACGATGCCTGAACAGCTCCATGGCTGCCTTAAGAGTGTGAAGTTCAAAGGTTTCAACTCAGCGAAAAGCCTGGTTGAGCTAACTTGTTATATTCTCAGGAACGCGAAGTCACTTGATCGCCTTACACTGGACACCACCTATGGGGATCCTAAGTGTGATAACGAAATGTACGGTGGCAGGTGCGCTCCCATGAACAAAGGTTTCCTCAGGGAAGCCCGTAGAGGGGCCGCGGCAATTAGAACATACATTGCGGATAAAGTTCCCTCCACAGTTAAACTGACGATTGTGGAGCACTGCAGTCGCTGCCATGCTGTGTAATGGTGAAGTGTGTAATGGTTATTTTTTTATCTCACAAATTTAGACGAACCTATCTTTGTTGGATTACTGATTTTCTAGACAGTCTGTACCTGTTCATTCTGTTTATTGTGTTTACTGATTCCTTGCTAAAATAGTGCAGTACGTAGTACAGTAACTAACTTTAGTGCTGTGACCAAATCCTGGCAGGCAGCCACAAGAAGAGACGGCGCATCTGCGACAGCAGTGTCCTCAACAAGCCGAGAAAGCCAGCAAGGAATACATGATCAACAATGCAAAAGATTACTGGATCCACAAAGGTTCTCTATTCAGACAAGCACAAGCAAGATCGCATCAATTATATTGTGCAAAGGAAACTGACTAACGCCAGTTATTAGCAGGGCACTCTGAAGAATCTGCTCTGCACACAAACTGCAATGCAGCGTCCGAGCAACTGAAACTAGAGCTAGGAGGAATCTAGGACTTGGCCGTGCTATTTTTATTTTATATAGGGCCAAACCCAGTGCAGGCCCTTTTGGCATGGCTAAAAAACTGAGTTCAGAACATGAGAACAGAGAATGAACCATGCCTGCATGTATGTAGTGTACATTATAAAATGAGTAGCACATAGGTTGCATTGCAAAAGGGAGTATGTAGGGTGGTGAAAGCGTTGGTTTCTCAGATAGTTAAGTTTTATTGCTTTGTGAACCAAATATGAAGTCAGAATATATCTTGCAGTATTTCTGAGTAATTTAGCTTCAAGTATTTGCATTGGTATCCGTCTCCCGCCGGCGGCGCTTAGCCACGGCGAATCTACAGCCACAGTGGTGGATCCGGACGAGGGCACCACCTGGCGGAGCCTCCCCACGGACGCCTTCGTGGAGATCCTGCTGCGCCTGCCTCCAAGCAGCCGGCGTTGGGTCCGCCTCGTGTGCCGGCACTGGCGTGCCGTCATCGACGACCTCGCCACCGGTGCGTGCAGGCAGGTGTGGGGAGTCAGCGCCGACCCGAACGCCACCGCCAGAGACAGGCGGCGCGTTGACGTGACCATGGTCGGCATGTGCAACGGGCTGCTGTGCCTATGCGACAACACCAGGCCCGGCGGCGCCATCTCGCTGCTCAACCCGGCCACCCGTGAGACGCTGCGCCTCCCGCCGCTGCCGCCCGTCTCCCACCAGGGCGGGCGCTACAGCGACTACGGCAGCGCAGCGGGGAGACGTACGGCTTCGGGTTCCACCCCATGACGGGGCGGTACACGGTGCTGCACCTCCCGTGCCGCGCCGACGTCACCGGCGGCTTCACGTCGCTACGGATGGGGGACGAGGACGACCCCTCGCGGGCGTGGGCGTGGCGCGACGTCCCCGTCTCCTTCCCCGGCGGCGCGAGCGCGACGTGCGGCGTCGACGCCGGCCTCGTCACCGTCGACGGTGCCACGTACTGGGTCACCAATGACGCCGGGGGGAGGGTCGCGTCGTTCGACCACGAGGACGAGCGCGTCGCGCTCGCCGCGCCGCTGCCGGTGGTCGGCGGGCCTGGGTCTGGCTACATCCTCCGCCTGACGGAGGTCCACGGGAGGCCGGGGTTCACTGTCCACGTCGACAGACGGGGCCGGTGAAGACCGAGGTCTGGGTTCTCTGCCGGCAGGGGTGGAGCCGGCAATACAGCGTGCAAGTGCAGGCGGCGGAGGTGTGGCAGCGGCTCGCCGGCCCGCACTTCGCGCACGGCGGCTACGTGCTCACCGTGAGTGCGAACGAGTACAGCCGGAAGCACGTGTTCGCGCACAGGATGCGCGACAGCGGCGAGGTGAGGTCCTTGCGGATCAGGGAGCAAGGAACGGTGGCGGCCTACTGCAAGGACGGCTACCACCTTGGGACCTTCGCCTACGTCGAGACCACGGAGCCGCTGCTGAGCCTCTTCAAAAGGAGGGCTACCAAGCTGTCTTCTTGATTGATTGGGCATAGACTTCATTATTTGCTAGCGAATCTCTTTCATTCAGACATTTCATTCGGTGAAGCAAATTGTTTGGTCGGTTGAATATCGTCAAGATTTGGAGACGCCATTAGTTTTTTTTCTAAAAAATATTCAAAAAAAACTTTTCCATTTAAATGAAAAACTAAACAGCATCTCGAGTGTTTTAAATACCAAAAGGGCTCGCGCCCGGATGTTCGACTGTAGGAGACGTCTTGCTCCCGTTGGAGCGCATCCACCATGCCCTGTCCTGTCCCGTTCTCACGTAACATAAGTGCCTCTGTCCCCGTAATAGAAGCGTGCCCGTAACCCTACAGTGCCGTAACAGAGCAGCGTGCTCACCATGCTCGTCTCACCCCGCCCGCGGATGCGCTCCGCGGAGACGTCTGCCGGCCTCAGGCATCCGCACGGTGACCCACGGTGGCGCCCTAGCAGCAGCAGGGGGCTGCGGCAGGTGGATCACATTGCAACATGTGCAACACTTAATCTACTTTGAAACATCAAGATGCAACACTTGTTATATACGTCTAAAGACATATGAAACACTTGAAACATTCGTCTGAAACACTTGTAAAACACTAGAAAACCATTACAAAACATACGCAACATCCAGATAAAACACTTACAATATATGTGAGAAACATATGCAACATCTAGATAAACACACTTGCAACAACATTGAAAATAGAAGCTTGCAAGATACGTGTACAACCATTGCAACATGTGCAACATCCCGATCTACTTATACAATATCCTTATAAAACATTTACAACATACTTTGGAAACATCTGAAACACTTGAAATAGACGCTTACAACTTGCGCTTTCAAGTTTCAAACGCAACATCTACTTGCTGCTTAGACAAAAACGGAGGCTCGTTAACGCGAAGCTCGGTGTCACGGAATGGCGGGGGGATGCCAGCGGGCAGGCGGCTATGCGGCTCCAGCAATAGGTAGGGTGGTGCGGTGCCCCGTGCCGAGCCGCCCTGGCGGTGGGGTGCAGTAGCATTGCTCGCGACGAGGGATGGCCGTAGGGGTGCGTGACGCGAGTGGGAGCGAGTGGAAAAATTCTGCGGCGCGACGCAGGAGCATGCGGAGCTAGGCGTCCGTCCGTCCAGATGCCTTCAACCAAGCATTACCGTTTAAATGCTCCTAGGTTTTTAGAACATTACATCTTTTTACCAATGAAAAACTAAATCACTTTCTTGGAAACAAGGCAAATTGCCTACAAAAGGACATGGGCCATGAGCTACTTGTTTGCATAAATGGGTCCATATGGCATGAGCACACGATCGAAGCCTTTCGGCCCTTGGGGCACATAAGAGCAAATATAATAACAAGCTGTAAGCCAGCTGAATGCTGACGTGGAGAAGAGAGAAGAGGAGGTTGAATACTGACGTGAAGAAGAGAGAAGAGGACAAAGAGAAGAAGTGAGCCATAAGCTTAGCCAGTTTAGACACAAGAATTGAGAAACTTTGTAAAAGAAACAAGTAGACTATATATTAACAGTGAAGAGCTACCTATTATATAAGCGAACTGAGAGATGGGCTGTAAACAGCCATCAGTTGCCTGTATTATAACGTAGCAGCAGGGGTGAAGCCTGGGCGTGTAGCGTGACTGGAAGCTACATGTACCTTATTTACTGCTATTACTTGTATTAGTTGGTACTATGTACACGGAATTCCATGAGAAAAAACGTTCACCAATAAACCTGCACTAATCACAGGTCCAGATTACGTTCCTTTTTTTAGTTCTCCATCATTCAAGTGTTTTTGTTTGTAAAAAGAAACAATGAGAAAATGATTCTTATGAGAGGGTTGATTACTTCTCATCTTTCATCTGATTATTTTTTTTATGTATTATGTAATCCCTTGGTCACACGTGATATTTGACCAAGTTCAGTTAAGATACAAATAATTTGAACTAATGCTTGTGTTTACACAATATAAGTTATAAGATATATATCACTTCATACTCCAATCTCCGGGTCTCTAATCAATTAGCAGTGCTAGCGTTTGAACATTCAGACATCCGCGCCTGCACTCCACGTACCGATCGACCCTACACAGCGTCTGTGTCCCACTCGACCTCACGTGGTGTCTGCGCCCCACCCGACCCCTCACGCCCCTCCATCAGCTGCAGCAGGCGGGTCATATTACAACATGTGTAACATCGAATCTACTTTTGAAACATCCAGATACAACATGTGCAATATACATCTAAAGACAGATGAAACACTTGAACATGCGTTTAAAACACTTGCAAAAACACTAAAAACACTCGAAAAACATTGCAAACATACGCAATATATCAGGATAAAACACTTTGTAATATATGTGTGAAACATAGGCAACGTCCAGATAAACACACTTGTAATACACATCTGTAAAATAGATGAAACATTAGGAACATACCTTTACAACATACATGTACAACCATTGCAACATATGCAACATCCCGATATACTTTTGTAACATCCATACGAAACATTTGTAACATATACCTCTGAAACACTTGAAACATACACTTGCAACATGTGACATATCCCGGTGCGTCATTCTCCGCCGTCTACAATGGGGTGTCGTAACGGTAGCAGGATGCGAGGCCAGAGGGCTTCCTCACCAGGGTCCGACACTTCTCCTTGCTCTAACAGCGCCTGTCAGCGTCATCGGTGCGAGCTTGCGCGCTGCGTCCTTGGTAGCCAGCTGACGTACGAAAAAGCGGTCCCCACGCGTGGGCACATCGATGCCCGCGCCGTTAGGCGGAGCGGGCGACAGAGCAGGAGCCGTGGCAAGGGAGGTCTGATAGGCGTGGGGGCTTGAGTAGTGGAGGCAACGACGTTAGTCTTTTGGGGAAAAAGAGAAAGGGAACGCCATAGATAATGAGCAGGAGAGATCTCACGTCTCATTTTCTTATCTAGTCAGCGTAGTGGAAGGTACAGGCACGGGCACCGTAAGACTATCTGCACTAGAACCTGTATACGAACCTGGAGTAGTGTTTACCGTAGAGAAAACGCCGCAGCGGACACGGTAAATGACGCGTTACGCGCCTTTGGCCCGCTATTTCTGGCGACATGCAGGGCGTACGCTACAGAGCGTGGGGGCCGCAGGCGCACGGGAAAGCCAGAGCATGCGCGGGAGAGAGGAGAAAGTGGTGGGCCCTGCGATTTCAACTAACTAAAAAGTGTTATAACTCACAAACCAAAGAACCAAATTAAATTTCGATTGTACCATTAAATTTATATCAATAAATACTTTAAAACAAGATGTCACATGGATATATTTAGATAAAGTGATAAGTGGATCCTACAATGGATAAAGGATGATATAGAGGATGAATGGATGCGGGAAAACTATATATTTTGTGGTGACTAGGATAAAATATATGGATAGTCTTATGGAAAAACGAGACGCGCTATTGTTACGGTCCGTTGGTCCATGAAGAGGCGGCAGGACGAACGACACTCTACACACAGCATTACAGCTAATCAAACAGAGTTTTTTTAAATACCTATAGATATGTATGTATAGCCAACTTTTCCCAAAAAAAAAAGACTTTGTCCAGTAGCATATAGTTTTCCTAATCTCCGTTCCTCGTCTTCCTTACAACTACAACAACCAGGAACCAGCTCTGTGGGCTGCCGCTGCCGCTGCCCCAACGTACGACACCCCGGCCGAGACACCGCCGCGCCCCGCCCCCATCGGCGCCTCGCCCCGCGCCGCCGAACCAGCTCCGCCCCGGCCCACGCAGCCGCCGCCACCGCCCCAATGCCCATGTCCACCCCAGCCGAGCCCGCAGGTGAGTTCAAGTATCTCTAGATGCTCAACCGTTGTTCTTCTTTCATGTATGCACAGGTCACTATTGTTTGGCTGCCTCATGACTTGTCTTGTAATGGAGTATAATCTAGGGTATGTGATGTTCGTATTTACCTGAAGCTACTTATAATGTAACATGTACGTGCACTTGTCTCTATGCAATTCAAGTTTTCAGATCATGGCGGTTTTGCGGTGAACAAATTTGAACTTTAATTCATTGTTCTGTTGCTAGACCTGAATTCCTGCCTCTTTTCTTTCTTAGCTTTGATCAAACAACAGGATGCTACGAGTATCTAGATAGGTTGTTGCTTGTTTCTAAATGTTATTCAGGTAACACGGAACATCAACATCAGTTAATTGAACATCCAATGTACACTCAGGAATTCGATGAGCTTCTATAATCATGATTAGCCAACAACGCTTAGCAGATGGCTTATTTGAGGCTGCACAAAACATTGTTGTTTATAGACTAATAATTGATGCTGGCTTTCACTGATTAATTGTTCCGACTTTATTTATCAACCACATCGTAAATATACAATACTGCCCTACCTGAAAGTTCTTTTTTATGTGTTTGCCCTGCATGCTGCCCTTACCATCAATGGTACACGGGTTATTTGTTCAACTACTATTTTCAAAATTTATACTGCCCTACCTGAAAGAACTTTTTATGTGTTTTCCCTGCACTATCCTACAGTGGACGAAGTTAATGACTCACCCTGTCAACGACTTGGTGATGGAGATTCTCAAGATGGACAAACATCGGGACATTCAATCCCATGGCTTCCTGAGGTATGGTAGCATAAAATTCTGAAGGCGGCTATTCTATAAACATGCAGAACCGGAGTATATCTGCATAATCAGGCATGTGCCTGTTGATGCTGTATGGCTGTTTCTTGATGAAATTTGCAAATAATCATATTAGCGTAGGATCTCTCACCTGTGCGATTTTGACCTGATATTGCACAATAAGACTTCATCTCCTGTGTTTGATAGACACATTGTTTGTTCTGTGTGCTCATATGCCGGCAAGAATGGATAAATTAGATATCATAGTAGTTAATCAGTGCAGGCCATCAGTATGTGTATTTTTTCCCTTGTCAGAAAACCTTTAGTAATACTGTTATTAGCAAAAAACTTCTCTGTGAATTGCTAAGTTTACTTGCCACCATTACATTCAGTTGGCAATTTACATATGTAATACACTGCTCCTTTTGCAAGCATGCAAAGAGCTATCTAATTCTACTGTTTTCTTTATCTCATTGAAATTCCACTTGACTTTAAAATTGAAATTTTATCCCGTATTCTGCATGCAGGATATCTGGCGTCATATACATTCTTTAATGCCAATGGATGCTGCTGCTCGTGCTGCTTGCCTCTCTCGTGCCTTTCTAAGTTCCTGGAGATGTTATCCCGAACTAATTCTATGTTCAGAAAAGTTTATGGCGGGTAGCGGAAGTTTAAGACGCAGAATCAACAACATCCTGAAAAAACACTCAGGAATTGGCTTGAAGATATTAAGGCTTAATTTACATGATGAATATAGTTGCTTTCCTTATATCGACGGATGGCTCAAGGTTGCTGTTACACCAGGGATTGAAGAGCTCAACCTTAGGCTGCCTAAAAAGCACAACTTCCCATGCTTAGTTTTATCTGCTGGGGTTGGAAACTCAATTCGGTCTCTTCAACTTGGCTCTTGTGTCTTCCGTCCTACGGCTCAACTTGGACCCTTGAGAAGCCTAACAAGTTTGCGTCTGTGTTCTGTGTGTATCACGGGGGGTGAATTAGAGTGTCTTCTTTCCAACTCCCTTGCTTTGGAGAGTTTGCAGCTCATTGATTGCAATGAGATAATTTCCCTCAAGATACCTCCCGTGCTGCAGCAGCTCAGCTTCCTGTTGGTTGATGGATGTTTTGCTATGCAAATTATAGAGAACAAAGCTCCAAGTATCTCTAGGTTTACCCTTTCCAGAGTTTTTCCAAAACTCGAGCTTGGAGAAGCGTCGCAAATGATAAAGGTCTTGGAGTTGAATTTTGGGAATTTCGTCCGTTATGCTCGTGCTGTGCTTCCTTCCATGATGCCAAATCTTGAGACAATTTACTTAGGTTCGACCCATGAGGTATACTGCAAATTAAAGTGGCGATACAGCTGCACGACAGTAGTCATACTGTTATGTATGTGCACTGTACAGGCGTATACTAATCTGAACATGACATATATCTTTTGTGCAGGTGAATACACTGATGCTTCCCTCCAAATTCATCAACCTCAAGCATCTGAGCATTCAGATTGCTTCATCGACCTTGCCCCCATCCTACGCTTATTTTTCTCTGCTTTCTTTCTTGGATGCGTCTCCTTCCTTGGAGACTTGGTGGCTGCAGGTACGGCACTATCCCTCCTATATATCCAACAAATTAATGGATGCTCATTTGGGTGTGCATCCATTGATTCAGTTTCATGTGGTTTTGTCTTCAGGTACCTCGGGCAGATATGTGGCATGAATTGGTAGGTTCTTCTTCGCATTTGAGGCAGCTGCCTGTACAGCGCCACGACCGCCTCAAGATTATGGAGATCGAAGGATTCAACTCTACAAAGAGCTTGGTTGAGCTAACATGTTGCATTGTCAAGAGCGCAGTCTCACTCGAGTGCCTTAAATTGTACACCCTTCGTTATGGTAAATCTCCATGTTGTTGGGATGAATTTTGCATGCCTTATGGCAAGTCTGAGGTCGAGGAAGCATCTAGAGCAGCGGCAGCTATAAGAAGGTACATTGAGGATAAAGTAGCGCCTACAACTAAGCTGACCGTTCTGGAGCCTTGCCCACGGTGTATTGCCACCGCGGTGGATGATACAAGTTGGTAAGATGGAGGGTGAAAGATGTCAAAGGTTATCTTTAAGTGTGTTGTAATTTATAATAATTTTTAATTTTATCATAGTGAACTGTGCTTAGTTTCTTTCAATGTTGAGGCTTGGAAGTTGTCAAACTAGTGGATGTACATGCGAGGCATGGACGTGGTGATGTTTATGGCTTTTTATTACCATCTTAGCATGCGGTGGAAGTTACTTGTATGGCATCGCTTGACAATTGCTTCACTTGGTAGATGATAATTTAATAGCAACATATTATAATGTAAATCTGTGTTGATGCATATGATTAGCAACAATTGCATTAATATATGTATTACAAGTCTCTAGTGTTCTCCTCGATAATGCTTGTCATGAACATTATCCTGACGAGTTGATTGAAGCCTTCGCTGTTATGCACGCCATAGGTGTCGGAGTTGGGCATCAACATCCACTAGGACAGGAGAAAATTAGTGAGGTTCAAGATGTACATTAGTGATGGGAAAAAAGAAGCATCACCATCTCTGATATATGAATAATAGTGACGGTTACTAAGAAAAACCCGTCTATGATATATGCACAATAGCTGCAGTTACTAGAAAAGATGTCTCTGCATGTTCAATACAGACAGTTACTAAAGAAAATCGTCTATGGTATGTTCACAATAGCGATGTTTTATTAATGTAAAGCATCTCAGTATGAACATAATAGAGACGAGCACTAGTAAATATCATCTTTGAGGTGTACACAGTAGCAACGGTTACTACAAAACCTCGTCTCTGACATGTTCAAAATAGCAACGGTTATTAAAACATACCGTCTTTGATTTGATCGTAATAGACATGTTCAAAATAGCAACGGTTATGAACGCAAAGCCGTCTTTGATTTGATCATAATAGAGTCAGTTACTAGTAAAACCCGTCTATGATATGACACAATAGTGACGGTTACTAGTATAACTTGTCTCTGTATGACACAGTAGTCATGCCTTAAGGACGCGGGCTTCTGATATATTAGAGCGGCTAATGGATAGATGTGTCTCTGATATTAGTTTATCAGAGATGAGTATATTTGTTGTGTGGCTCTAGACAAACAAAACATATATGTGTTTGAACTAGAACCATCACTAATACATTACGTTATCTATGATGGTGGTTGATTTACCATCTCTGATGTACGCGTCTCCAGCGTGGCTTTTTGGCATAGTGATCTTTACAACCTAGCCACCTAGGATTTGGGACGATGATAACTCCCTTGACTACACCCTATCCCAATCCATGTGTTGGCTTGGACCATAGCTCAGTTGTTCTTGATTTTCCTAATGTAGCGATGTCTTGGCGCTTGGTTGTGCAGTCCTACACAACTATATGATGCTTACTTACAACCGAAATATTCATTGAAATATTGTATAATTTTATAAAGTTATTTTTATTCATTTTTCTCGAAAACCTACATGTTGTACAAAAATGTGGCGTCAAATTCAGTGGCAGAGGAAGGAATAGAATTAACATAACAGTAAATAAGGTTCAATATGTCCAAAAGTAGGTCCTCTGATTCACCAAAGTTTATTTATAAATAAAAACACAAATAGAAAGTGATTTTTGCATAATTTATCATGTAGAGAAATATAAAGTTGAATACATGGCTCACGTTGTTTTGCCATTGGCCTTCCCCTTTCCTTTGCATCCATTTTCCTACATCAACCAACAAAAATACCAAATTAACTACCAAATAAGAGCAACCGAACAAATGAATCAAACAACAACAATGTATTATATATAAAATAGTAAATAAACTAAGAAAAATGAATAGATAAGAACTATCTAAGAAATAGAGTAAAATATGAAGTCAGAATATATCTTGCAGTATTTCTAAGTAGTTTAGCTTCAAGTATTTGATCTACATGAGTTATGCAAGCACCGGGGGCTTTGGGTTGAGATCATTTGTACAAATGCACACTTTTAATGTTTGGTTTCTGCCATTCAACAAACGAAGGGATTGGCATACGAGGAAGTATCATGTATTAGTCAAATCCCTGTTCCAACATGGTTGAAATCTCTGTTGAGTTCTAGAGGGGCTGGCTTGTTTTCTTGGATGGGGTAAGAAGTTTTTTTCATTTACAAAAGGAAAAATATACTTTTTGCCTCCCTGAACTATCACGGCTCTAGCTTTGGTACTCAAACTCTAATACCATGCATCTTACATCCGCAATTCTCAAAACCGTTTATATTACCTCCCTATTCTGGTTAAAAGTAGTTTTTAAGATGGTTTCATCCATTTTTAAGTTATCAATTAAAAAAGATAAACATCTGATATGTCTTTTAAAACAAGAAAAATAACCCCTAAACTTCTAAAAGTTCCTAGAAAAATCATAGAGATAGACTTAAATATCTCTAGGATTTTCCAAAAAATAGATTTAGCTCTAGGAACATGGAAAATATTCAAAAAAAATATGAAAATTCCCAAAACATTGT
Organism: Saccharum hybrid cultivar R570; assembly: GCA_038087645.1. NCBI lineage: Eukaryota > Viridiplantae > Streptophyta > Magnoliopsida > Poales > Poaceae > Saccharum > Saccharum hybrid cultivar. The sequence goes on along the minus strand of JAQSUU010000564.1, from coordinate 3,435,575 downwards.
AATTGATGTCAAAACATGTGTTCGAAACTCTGGAACAAAAAATATAAGATGCAAGGAGCATGAATGGACAATACATTAATGTTGAATGCATTCATGCTGGTGAGAAGTCATGTTTTTGTTGTGGAAAGGTTTAGAAATACATACATGTAGACTTAAATTATAGTTTTAGGAATTTTCTCATTTTTTGAGATTTTCCCATTTTTGTAGAGCTAAATATTTTTCTGCCAGCTACTAGAGATATTTCCATGAGTTCTAAATATTTTGTTTGGTTTTCTTGTGGTCCATTATATCTCTAGAATTTCATTATTTTTAGAATCTTAGAGACATTTTTGTGCTTTGAAAACCTTATTATGTGTTTATCGGATTTTTAGCTAAAGTATATTGAAGAAACTACCTTAAAAACCACTTTGAAAAAGGGCACAGAGGCAACTTAAATGGTTTCGAGAGTTGAGAGAGAGTAAGATGCCTAGTTTTAGATTTGATGAGAAAAGCTAGACTATACGATGATGGTTTAGGGAGGGGAAAAATAGCTTTTTTTCCTTAAAAAACAAAAATCTTTTAAAAGTGAAATGGTTAAAGAAAATGGCATGGGCCATGATCTGATGATCTACTAGTAGTTTGCGTAAACAGGCCTATATGCACGAGCACACGAAGCCTTTAAGCCCACGGGGCACAATGCTTGTTCTTTTCTTTCAGCCCTGAGGACCTAATAATGCCGAAGTCGCTGTTTTTATTTCCTCGTTGACGACACGTACGTATCACGTCGTCGCCAGAGGTCGCCCACCGTCATGGCGTTGCCGCGCGTTGCATTGAGCGAGGCCAACGACGACGACGCGGGTGCTCGTTCGTCGGCTCATCCAGGTCTTCTCTCTCGGATTCGCTTGTTTCGTCTCCCACTTGATAAAATCGGTTTTGCGAGGATGTTTCGAGGCGTTTTCGGCTTGAAGTTCTTGTAACACCCAAATTTTAGGAGTAATGAATTTTAAATAATTTAGATAAAGGGAATTAAAATTTTAAAAGAAATATTTGATGTTGCATTCATGCTGTTGCATTTATTTTATTTTGTGGTGTGGTTTTATTTTATTTTGATTTGAATTTGAAACTCTATTTGAAAAGGTTTGAAAAGAAACAAAAGAAAAAAAGAAAAAAAAACAACAACTTACCTTCTTACCTTCTTGGCCCGAAGGCCGTCGGAAGGCCTGCTCTCCCGCGCCTGCCCGTGTGGGCCGGCCCAGCGCCGCAGCGGCCCAGTACAGCCGAGTCCAGCAGCCGAGCCCGCCCAGCCGCGCGTTTTCTCTTTGTTTCGCTGACGGGTGGGGACCACCTGTCGGTCTCGTCTCCTTCCTTCCATCGTGACCGAACCGGAGTCGAACGTCACCGCCAATAAATCCATCAAGGAAACCGGGATTTCCTACCCGAAAACATTGAATTGGAGCTATAAACGTGTAGCCGCTTGCCTCCTCTCCCCGTTTTCCATCTAACCTTTGAGCCAAACCTTTTGAAACCAAGCTTCATCGGTTCAAAACCCTAGGGAGTTGCGGTTGTACGTCGTGGGAGCTTGTCGGTGAACCCGCGCCTCTCTTCTTTGCATTGGTGAGCTCGCCATCTTCTCCTCTCCCTCCCAATGCTCTTATTTTAAGTTTTTGTGCTTTAAATCGCGGGTTTGGAGCTCACCGTGGCCAACAATGGCGTCGCCGCCCTAACCGAGCCGCGTTTCATCCTCGGTTCGTCGTAGCCTTCCTAAACCACGTAGATAAGTTCGAGTGGACCTTCTCTTTCGATTGGTGTCGGTTGCGGGGTGAATCGTGGTTGGAAAAGGTGGAGCCGGAGCTCTCCGGCGGGGTTTTGGGGCCGGCCATGGAGGCCGCCGGCCGGACCTGGGGAAGAAGGAATCGAGTTTCTTCACTGTATCGTTGCCGATGAACACGAGCCGTCCGTTCGCTGATCAACGGTTAGGATTAGAAGATACCCTTTCGCGGGATAGATTTATTAAAGAGCCCCTGGACTTCTTCATAATAGAACCCGCGGTCCTTAGCGCAATATCCTGAATCCGTTTTCGTGCTTTGAAAGCGTATTTTCTCCCGGATAAGTCAAAAATACGTTTTCAGGTATTTACAGTTTTGCCACTAGAATTGTTTTGGTCATAAAATCTTCGTTTTAACTCCGATTTGATCCGTTCAAATTGCGTTAGGTTCGTATTTGCGAGCTCTACATGTTAGTGTAGTTGTACAGTTAGTTTTGATAATTTGTTTTTCGAGTTTATAATTAAGTATTTATTTATTTATAGGAAATCTTAGAAAATTCATAACTTTCACGTTTTAACTCCGAATTTGGTGATCTTTGCGTCTGTGTGATCATAGAAACGTGTAGAAGAGTTTTATAAACTTTTATTACTGTTTTGTTACTGTTGGTGTACTGTTCTAATTATATCTCCTTGTTTGCTTCGTGTATGTTTGATTGGATGCATGTATGTGTTGATTGATGATCGAATATAGAAGGTGAGCAGTATTTGGACGATTCGGAGTATTACTTTGAGCCAAGTCAGCAGTATCACTTGGAAAGCTTTGATCAAGGCAAGTATAACACAGGACTATCCTTGTTACCTATACATCAAATCGTCATACATATGCATGTGCTTACCTTGACAACCTTAGAGATTATAACTTAGTGATTGTTATCTTGATTCCTTGTCAACCTTGGGAATGCATATGGGTAGCTAATGCTAGTGCTTAAACTAAGAACAATGATCTTGTAATTTGATTAATGGATTAAGCAATCAACCATTAAGATGATTTTATTTCTGTTAAAAGAGGGCTAGAGCATGTGTAATATTTTGATGCTCTGGTTTCTCTCCATAAGGACTTCTCTGTACATGACCATCCGGGACATACAGTACAGCTGTGAGGGCTATATGGCTCTGGCTTTAGTTGTTCAAGAGACCTTTTCTAGCTTGTTAGTGGTTACCTTAAATGGCGTAAGAATGGCTTGCCACTTTGGGTGTAGTGCGAGCCCCTGGCCTAGTGTGTATAGGCTGCGGTTGTTGTGCCACAGGGAAGGGGGGTTCTACATCTGCCTGCCGAGTGAATCTAATGGCCCTAACTTGTTAGACGAACTTTTGAGTGGCTTTATATGGTTCTCGGGTGTTTGGGCTTGATCTCCCCACTCATTTGGAAATCATGACTTACAGTGAAAGTGTACACCTCTGCGCAGAGTTAAAAACTGGTATACTAGCCGTGCTCACGGATACGAGCGGCCTTGGAACATTTACAGAATAGATGATCACCATTTGCTATATCATGTTTAATTATTGTTGATTATTATTATGCTCATGTTAATGCTATTCGTTATCATTATTACAATTGATCATTGGTTCTTAATGGGAAGTGGTGTATCTTGATGCTACTCAATTGCTAATATATGATTAAAAGCTAAACGCAGTTAAACAGTGTCTAGCTTTTTTGAGCCTCATGAACCCTGTGTTATATTTGTGGAGTTCGACATGAACTCACTCTTGCTATTTCCACCATAACAGATGAAGATATAGAGGAAGATTATCGGAATGAGTACTAGTCTTGGTGTCAACCAGTCAACCGTGTCCCTGTGTGGAGTTTCCGCTGAAGATTTATTATTAGTTATTATTATCTATCGTTCAAGACTATGTCTTAAATACTTATTCGTTATGTAATAAGCACTGTGATGATACTTTGTAATTTGTCAACTTATGTGTGCGACTGTTTCCTGGGGCGCACATGAGTCTTTTATACATCCTATTTTTGTCCTTAAAAATGGGTGTGACAGATTGGTATCGGAGCCGTGTTGACTGTAGGACGCGAGCCTAGTTAGAATGGTCGTTAATAGCCTTCATATTTCACTTAATTCATGCTTCCTCTTTTCACCTTGTTAATTACTAAAGTTTTATGCTTCCTCTACTTAATTCTATTGCGAAAATACATTGATTCTATCTAATCTATGTCTAAATCTTGTAGATGCCTCCTCATCCCCGTCTGTCAGCTGCACAGTACGTTGCTCGTTTCAAACCTCGGGAGCCGTATGAAGATGGTGATCAAGAGCTATCTGATGCTGAATCAAGAGTTGGTGATATACCAATGGAGAATGTAGTTATGGGGTGGACTACGAAGTTTCATATCATGGTTCCTAAAGCTGATGCTTTCTTCCATGACATGTTGACAAGAACCTTGGACAACTACTACTACGACTGGGAAGTTACGCTGGAGTATCATAGTGCAGAGTATAGTCATCCATGGATGGATTCCTATTGGGAAACTGAGTTATGGGTTAAGAAAAGAGATCCTACCACTAAGGAGTCTAAGGTGGAGTCAAAGTTTATTACCAGAGTGAGCCGGGCAACCGTGGAGATAAGCATGGAGGATGTCGCTTTTAATGCATTTGTTTACTACCATGGTCTACGCTCGGACAAGACGTTAAAGGGTGCACTCCGGCATTTTCCTTGTTTCATACATGACAAGGGTATTTGGACCGTGCCGCCTGCAGATGATTCTTCCTTGACTTTACAAGCTACGGTGGGATTAGCTCGTGAATTGGCTCTCCATGAGGTGGATTTGAAGGATGAGTTGCTGAAGGAAAAAGAACTTAAGGAGCAAGCTTATAAGGAGATTGATCAATTAAGGGCGGAGTTAGGTCATCCCAAGATTTATGAGAAGCTTAATTAGGAAATAGGAAAAATCCCTATGTAATAGGAACAATAGTAGTTGCGAGTTAATTTTAAGTTTGGTTTGTTTTGAGAGTCAGTTTGTGGTGTGAACAATTATGTGATTGATGGATTGTTATTATGATAATGTGTGATTTGGATCTTTGTAATGTGTGCTGGAGTTTTGTAGACATGCCTACAAGTTCTATGGTTAAGAATATTAAGTTTGATCAAAATATATTAGTTGAATATGAGGTTAACTTAGTTCTGTCCTTTGCTGATTTTTGGATCAGTCTGGGATGTTTTAGAAATAACTTAAAATCCGTTCATGAGAAATTCAAGAAATTTTACTGGGAATAATTAGACTTTTATATCTTTCCAACCCCGCAAGAATCACCTTAATATCTATTATGAGCTAAGAGATATACCTGTTTCAAGTTGGAGTTACTGCACAGTCTGGAATTTTGAAACAGTTTCGGTTAAGTTCAGTTTTTGACCAATTTATTGACAGAATCAGAAGAAGTGTTGTGAATAAAAGTTGTAGATAATTTTGTAAGCTTTCCAACCATGTAAAGATCATCTGAATTGGACGTCTGTAGCTCGAGATATGACAGTTTTACTGAGTTGCTGAAATTGAAGATCGCCCAGAAAAATCAGATTTTGCTTATCTATTGAATACATCATTTCGGATTGTACTGAATTTCAATTTCTGTGTTTTTGAAAACAGATGTCAGGCAGAGGTCGTGGCAGAGATCGTGGAGGTGCTAACCTACCCATTACTATGGAGGAACTCATGCAAACTCAGAACCAGATGATGCAGATGTTTATGCAGCACATGCAGAACAATCCCGCTGCAGGAGGACCACCGCCTGTGCAAGTGAGGGATAAGCGTGGGGAATTTTTGAAGGGACGCCCTCCAGTGTTTTCTCATGCTGCTGATCCTTTAGAGGCAGATGATTGGGTGAGGGCAGTGGAAAAACAGCTGAATATAGCCCAATGCAATGATATGGAGAAGGTGTTATATGCATCTGGTCAGTTACAGGGGACAGCTCAGACTTGGTGGGAGTCGTATCAAGCTGCACGCCCTGACAATGCTCCTCCTATCACTTGGAATGAGTTTGTTAGAGATTTTCGAGCTCGTCATATTCCTGAAGGTATAATTGAGCTGAAGCAGGAAGAATTCAGAAACCTTAGGATGGGACAGATGAGCGTTAGTGAATATCATGATAGATTTACCCAGTTGGCTCGCTATGCTCCTAATGAAGTGAGGGAAGATGCAGACAAACAGCGTCTTTTCTTGAAGGGAATTTATTATGATCTTCGCTTGCAGTTGAAGGGGAACAACTATGCTAGTTTTCAAGAGCTGGTAAATAAAGCTATTGTGCTTGATAATGAGCGCAGAGAGATGGACAGGAAGAGGAAAATGAAGGTACAAGGCTCAGGAAGCAACAACCGCCAGCGCACTAATTCTCAGCATGGTTTTCATCAGAAGTTTCAAGGACCGGTTAGTCAATGGAATCGCAATCCGAATCAGAGGTGGTCTCAGAATTGGCAAAGTAATCAGTCACAACAGCGTTCATCATATCCACAACGTCAACAGTATCAGCAGACTGGGCAACAGACTCCTCGCACTGGAAATTCTAATGTTACCCCCATGAAGAATAGTGCTCCCAGCACGCCTACTAGATGCTTTGTCTGTGGTAAAGAGGGGCATATGTCTTATCATTGTCCAGAGAAGCAGAACCAGCAGACTCCTCAGAGCCAGAAGAGCAACCCGAGGCAATCTGGTACTGGAAGAGTGAATCACGTATCTTCTGATACAGCTCATGATGCACCAGAAGTTATGATTGGTACGTTTAATGTACATTCCACTCCCGCAACTGTTCTTTTTGACTCTGGAGCGTCTCATACATTCATATCCAACATTTTTGTAAAAATGCATAGTATACCCATGCTAGCTATGAAAGAACCTCTCTTAGTAAATTCACCTGGAGGTACCATGCAAACCAGTAATCGTTGTCTTCCAATTAGTATGGTATTAAGGGGGGTAGAGTTTAAGATAACTCCTATAGTGTTGAGGACATCTGGTATTGATGTGATATTGGGTATGGACTGGATGAAGTCAAATCAGGCAGAGATTCAGTGTCAGCAGAAAGTAGTAGTTGTGACTGCACCTAATGGAGACAAAATCAATGTGGATGTAGCAGTGCAGAAGCAACCAACCGCTGTGGTGAATCAGCTTGAAGATACTAATAAGGAGAATTCAGTGATTGAGGAATTTCCGGATGTCTTCCCTGATGAATTGCCAGGTATGCCACCTGATCGAGACATTGAATTTCTTATTGAATTATTACCTGGAACTGCACCTATAGCCAAACGACCATATAGGATGGGAGTAGATGAATTAGAAGAACTTAAGAAACAAATTAAAGAATTACAAGATAAAGGTTTTATTCGACCTAGTTCATCACCTTGGGGAGCACCAGTTATTTTTGTTGATAAGAAAGATGGCGGTCAGAGGATGTGTGTTGATTATAGATCACTAAATGAGGTAACTATCAAGAATAAGTATCCTTTGCCCAGGATTGATGACTTGTTTGATCAGTTGAGAGGTGCTTGTGTGTTCTCTAAGATTGATTTACGTTCTGGTTATCATCAGTTGAAGATTCGTGTTTCTGATATTCCAAAGACAGCTTTTACTACAAGGTATGGATTGTATGAGTATACTGTTATGTCATTTGGATTGACCAATGCACCTGCATACTTTATGTACATGATGAATAAGGTGTTCATGGAATATTTGGATAAGTTTGTGGTGGTATTTATTGATGATATACTGATTTTTTCCAAGACAGAAGTAGAGCATGCTGAACATTTGAGGTTGGTGTTGCAGAAGCTTAGAGAGCATAAGTTGTATGCGAAGCGAAGTAAATGTGAGTTTTGGTTGAAGGAAATTTCTTTCCTTGGTCATATTGTTTCTAATGGAGGGATATCAGTGGATCCAAGTAAAGTAAAGGATGTATTAAATTGGAAACCACCTATTGATGTTAGCGAGATTCGTAGTTTCTTGGGATTAGCTGGATATTACAGACGATTCATTGAAGGGTTTTCTAAACTTGCTAAACCTATGACATCTCTATTAGAGAAGAATGCCAAGTTTGTGTGGTCAGATAAATGTCAAGCTAGTTTTGAGGAGTTGAAGAAGAGGTTGACTACAGCGCCTGTTTTGGTTTTGCCAGATTTGAGTAAGAAGTTTTCTATTTATTGTGATGCTTCTCGTCAAGGTTTGGGATGTGTTCTTATGCAAGAAGGCAGAGTTGTGGCTTACGCATCTAGGCAGTTGAGAAAGCATGAGTTGAATTATCCTACACATGATTTGGAGTTAGCAGCTGTAGTTCATGCTTTAAAGATTTGGAGACATTATTTGATTGGACATAAGAGTGATATATACACTGATCATAAGAGTTTGAAGTATATTTTCACTCAGTCAGATCTGAATTTGAGGCAACGCAGATGGTTAGAATTGATTAAGGATTATGATATTGAGATACACTATCATCCTGGTAAGGCTAATGTAGTAGCTGATGCTCTTAGTAGGAAAAGCTATGTCAATGAGATACATACATTGACTATGACTAGTGAGTTATGTGCTGAATTTGAATATTTGAATTTAGGAATTGTTACTAATACAATGGAATTAGTGATAGAGCCTACCTTAGAGCAAGAAATTTACAAGGGTCAGTTGAAGGATGAGAAACTAAAGAAGATAGCGGAAGATATAGTGATTGGTAAGTCACCAGGCTTTCGAATGGATGATAATGGAATTTTGTGGTTTGGAAAGAGGCTGTGTGTACCTGAGGATCAAACTGTTAGACAAGCAATTCTTCGCGAAGCTCATGAGTCAGCTTATTCTATTCATCCTGGTAGTACTAAGATGTATTTGGATCTGAAACAGAAATATTGGTGGGTTGGATTAAAGCGAGATGTGGCTGAGTATGTGGCATTGTGTGACACTTGTCAGAGGGTGAAAGCAGAGCATCAGAGACCTGCTGGATTGTTGCAACCAATGAAGATTCCTGAATGGAAGTGGGAAGAAGTTGGTATGGACTTTATAGTGGGGTTACCTCGTACTCAGAAAGGGTATGACTCTATTTGGGTGATAGTAGATCGATTAACCAAAGTTGCTCATTTTATACCAGTTAAGACTACTTACCGTGGACCAAAATTGGCAGAGTTGTATATGGAGAGGATAGTATGTTTGCATGGAGTTCCAAAGAAGATTGTATCTGATCGAGGATCGCAGTTTACGTCGCATTTTTGGAAAGCTGTGCATGAATCATTGGGAACAAAATTGAATTTTAGTACAGCATATCATCCACAGACAGATGGACAGACTGAAAGGACCAACCAGGTATTAGAGGATATGTTGAGAGCTTGTGCATTGCAATATGGAACTAGTTGGGATAAGAGTTTGCCTTATGCAGAATTTTCTTACAATAATAGTTATCAACAGAGTCTTAAGATGGCACCGTTTGAAGCTTTGTATGGACGTAAGTGTAGAACTCCATTGTTTTGGGATCAGACAGGTGAATCTCAGGTGTTTGGTACAGATGTTCTTAGAAACGCAGAAGATCAAGTGCGAGTGATTCGTGAGAATTTGAGAGTAGCGCAGTCTCGTCAGAAGAGTTATGCTAACAATAGAAGAAGAGATTTAGTTTTTGAGGTAGGTGATTATATCTATTTGAAGGTGTCACCTATGAAAAGTGTGAAGAGGTTTAACATGAAAGGTAAACTAGCACCAAGGTATGTTGGACCATTTAAAGTTATTACCAGACGTGGGGAAGTTGCTTATCAATTAGAGTTGCCTGAGAATTTATATGGAGTACATGATGTGTTCCATGTTTCACAACTTAAGAAGTGTTTACGGGTGCCTGAGGAGTAGATACCTTTAGAAGAGTTGACTGTTAAAGAGGATCTTACATATGAAGAGTTTCCGATTAAGATTTTAGAGACTGCTGAGAGAGTTACTCGAAGTCGGATTATTAAGATGTGTAAAGTACAGTGGAATCGATATTCAGAAGCAGAGGCAACTTGGGAAAGAGAGGATGAATTGAGGAAATCATATCCGCAGTTGTTTGAGTAAGCAGTTCAATCTCGAGGACGAGATTCTTTTAAGGGGGTAGAATTTGTAACACCCAAATTTTAGGAGTAATGAATTTTAAATAATTTAGATAAAGGGAATTAAAATTTTAAAAGAAATATTTGGTGTTGCATTCATGCTGTTGCATTTATTTTATTTTGTGGTGTGGTTTTATTTTATTTTGATTTGAATTTGAAACTCTATTTGAAAAGGTTTGAAAAGAAACAAAAGAAAAAAAGAAAAAAAAACAACAACTTACCTTCTTACCTTCTTGGCCCGAAGGCCGTCGGAAGGCCTGCTCTCCCGCGCCTGCCCGTGTGGGCCGGCCCAGCGCCGCAGCGGCCCAGTACAGCCGAGTCCAGCAGCCGAGCCCGCCCAGCCGCGCGTTTTCTCTTTGTTTCGCTGACGGGTGGGGACCACCTGTCGGTCTCGTCTCCTTCCTTCCATCGTGACCGAACCGGAGTCGAACGTCACCGCCAATAAATCCATCAAGGAAACCGGGATTTCCTACCCGAAAACATTGAATTGGAGCTATAAACGTGTAGCCGCTTGCCTCCTCTCCCCGTTTTCCATCTAACCTTTGAGCCAAACCTTTTGAAACCAAGCTTCATCGGTTCAAAACCCTAGGGAGTTGCGGTTGTACGTCGTGGGAGCTTGTCGGTGAACCCGCGCCTCTCTTCTTTGCATTGGTGAGCTCGCCATCTTCTCCTCTCCCTCCCAATGCTCTTATTTTAAGTTTTTGTGCTTTAAATCGCGGGTTTGGAGCTCACCGTGGCCAACAATGGCGTCGCCGCCCTAACCGAGCCGCGTTTCATCCTCGGTTCGTCGTAGCCTTCCTAAACCACGTAGATAAGTTCGAGTGGACCTTCTCTTTCGATTGGTGTCGGTTGCGGGGTGAATCGTGGTTGGAAAAGGTGGAGCCGGAGCTCTCCGGCGGGGTTTTGGGGCCGGCCATGGAGGCCGCCGGCCGGACCTGGGGAAGAAGGAATCGAGTTTCTTCACTGTATCGTTGCCGATGAACACGAGCCGTCCGTTCGCTGATCAACGGTTAGGATTAGAAGATACCCTTTCGCGGGATAGATTTATTAAAGAGCCCCTGGACTTCTTCATAATAGAACCCGCGGTCCTTAGCGCAATATCCTGAATCCGTTTTCGTGCTTTGAAAGCGTATTTTCTCCCGGATAAGTCAAAAATACGTTTTCAGGTATTTACAGTTTTGCCACTAGAATTGTTTTGGTCATAAAATCTTCGTTTTAACTCCGATTTGATCCGTTCAAATTGCGTTAGGTTCGTATTTGCGAGCTCTACATGTTAGTGTAGTTGTACAGTTAGTTTTGATAATTTGTTTTTCGAGTTTATAATTAAGTATTTATTTATTTATAGGAAATCTTAGAAAATTCATAACTTTCACGTTTTAACTCCGAATTTGGTGATCTTTGCGTCTGTGTGATCATAGAAACGTGTAGAAGAGTTTTATAAACTTTTATTACTGTTTTGTTACTGTTGGTGTACTGTTCTAATTATATCTCCTTGTTTGCTTCGTGTATGTTTGATTGGATGCATGTATGTGTTGATTGATGATCGAATATAGAAGGTGAGCAGTATTTGGACGATTCGGAGTATTACTTTGAGCCAAGTCAGCAGTATCACTTGGAAAGCTTTGATCAAGGCAAGTATAACACAGGACTATCCTTGTTACCTATACATCAAATCGTCATACATATGCATGTGCTTACCTTGACAACCTTAGAGATTATAACTTAGTGATTGTTATCTTGATTCCTTGTCAACCTTGGGAATGCATATGGGTAGCTAATGCTAGTGCTTAAACTAAGAACAATGATCTTGTAATTTGATTAATGGATTAAGCAATCAACCATTAAGATGATTTTATTTCTGTTAAAAGAGGGCTAGAGCATGTGTAATATTTTGATGCTCTGGTTTCTCTCCATAAGGACTTCTCTGTACATGACCATCCGGGACATACAGTACAGCTGTGAGGGCTATATGGCTCTGGCTTTAGTTGTTCAAGAGACCTTTTCTAGCTTGTTAGTGGTTACCTTAAATGGCGTAAGAATGGCTTGCCACTTTGGGTGTAGTGCGAGCCCCTGGCCTAGTGTGTATAGGCTGCGGTTGTTGTGCCACAGGGAAGGGGGGTTCTACATCTGCCTGCCGAGTGAATCTAATGGCCCTAACTTGTTAGACGAACTTTTGAGTGGCTTTATATGGTTCTCGGGTGTTTGGGCTTGATCTCCCCACTCATTTGGAAATCATGACTTACAGTGAAAGTGTACACCTCTGCGCAGAGTTAAAAACTGGTATACTAGCCGTGCTCACGGATACGAGCGGCCTTGGAACATTTACAGAATAGATGATCACCATTTGCTATATCATGTTTAATTATTGTTGATTATTATTATGCTCATGTTAATGCTATTCGTTATCATTATTACAATTGATCATTGGTTCTTAATGGGAAGTGGTGTATCTTGATGCTACTCAATTGCTAATATATGATTAAAAGCTAAACGCAGTTAAACAGTGTCTAGCTTTTTTGAGCCTCATGAACCCTGTGTTATATTTGTGGAGTTCGACATGAACTCACTCTTGCTATTTCCACCATAACACATGAAGATATAGAGGAAGATTATCGGAATGAGTACTAGTCTTGGTGTCAACCAGTCAACCGTGTCCCTGTGTGGAGTTTCCGCTGAAGATTTATTATTAGTTATTATTATCTATCGTTCAAGACTATGTCTTAAATACTTATTCGTTATGTAATAAGCACTGTGATGATACTTTGTAATTTGTCAACTTATGTGTGCGACTGTTTTCTGGGGCGCACATGAGTCTTTTATACATCCTATTTTTGTCCTTAAAAATGGGTGTGACAGTTCTCATGTCGTCTATGTCTCTGTGATCTCTACTCGTAGCACGCAGGCTATCATAACCGTGCTTGTTGGCTTGCAGATGGATCCGATGCTAGTCAAGCCGACGAAATTAAGGAATCACCCTCCTCTCAACGACTTGGCGATGGCGACAATTCTCATGATGGACAAACATCGGGGCATTCAATCCCATGGCTTCCTGAGGTATGGTAGCATAAAATCCTGAAGGGCCGGGGCTATTCTAATTGATTTGTTGGTTTCTTGAGCTCAAGATCTAAACATGCAGAACCGCCTTCCTTGTCCCTTAACTTGTTTTGTATCTGTTGTACCTGTTGAACCTTGTGTGTTTTTTCTAATATATCAGTAGGGCCTAAAACCACTCCGCTTCCTTTAAAAAAAACATGCAGAACCTGAGTATATCTGCATAATCAGGCAGATGCTGTATTGTTGTCTCTTGATGAATTGAAATATGCAAATAATCATATTAGCCTAGCTAGGATGTCTCACTCTCACCTGTGCGATTTTGACCTGATGACATTGCACTATAAGACTTCATCTCTTGCGTTTTGATAGACACATCATCTCGTGCAAAACATCATCTTGTGCAAGCATAGATAATAGAAATATCATTTATAGTTCATCAGTTCTGGCCATCAGCATGAGTATTTTTTCCTTGTCAGAAAGCCTCTACCTCTAGTAATACTGTTAGCGAGAAACATCTCTATGAATTGATAACTTCACCTGCCACCGTTACATTCAGTTGGCAATTTACATATCTAATAATACACCGCCCCTTTTGCAAGCTTGCTGAGAAGAGCTACCTGTTGCGTTTAGCTGATTGATTAAAACTCCACTTGACTTTAAAGTTGAAATTTTACCCCATCGTTGTGCATGCATGCAGGATGTCTGGCGTCATATACATTCTTTAATGCCAATGGATGCTGCTGCTCGTGCTGCTTGCCTTTCTCAGGCCTTTCTAAGTTCTTGGAGATGTTATCCCAAACTAATTTCGAGTTCACAAACAGTTAAGAAACATAACGGAAGTTTAAGTCGCAGAATAGAGAGCATCCCAAAAAATCACTCAGGAATTGGCGTGAAGATATTGAGGCTTCATTTACGTGATGAGTACACTTGCTTTCCTCATATCAACAGGTGGCTCAAGTTTGCTGTTACACCAGGGATTGAAGAGCTGACTCTTGTGACTGCATTCATATATAAAAAGTACAGCTTCCCATGCTCAGTTTTATCTGTGGGGGTTAGAAACTCAATCCTGTCTCTTCATCTTGACACTTGTGTCTTCCACGCCACGGCTGATCTTGGCCCCTTTAGAAGCCTAACAAGTTTGTGTCTGCATTCTGTGAGTATCACGGGGGATGAATTAGAGTGCCTTCTTTCCAACTCCCTTGCTTTGGAGCGCTTGGACCTCAAGGATTGCAAAGAGATAACTTCCCTGAAGATACCTTCCGTGCTGCAGTAGATTGAAGAGCTCAACCTTCACCTGCCTAAGCACAACTTGACATGCTCAGTTTTATCTACTGGGGTTAGAAACTCAATTCGGTCTCTTCAACTTGACTCTTGTATCTTCCGTCCTACGGCTGAACTTTTTTTTTCGAAAGGCAGCCAAAAGCTTTGGCTGGATTTTTATTAGACGAAAAAAGGAAAAACAAAAGAGAAATACAAGAGTCACCAGACTCCACTACCCCTCTGCACAGCCACTAGAAACAGGAAAAAAGAGAAGACCACTCACGCTAGAGACCCCGGTCTAGCACCACTAAGACCTAAAATACCTGTTAGACCCAAAAAAAGAACAGACTCCTAGAAGGAGCAAAGAAAAACAAGCCGAAAGCAAAGTCAGACGAACATTTAAAGAAACGGAGCTACTACTGAAGTTTTTGCCAAGGCGTATTGATCAAACTCTTCTTTGCAAAGAAAGGCCACCTCCCTTGGCTGCAGGCTGATATTTTGGAAGGTTCATCTGTTCCGCTCTTTCCATATATTCCACCAGTAGTAGCTAATGAGACCATCGAACTTTCTTCTGAGCGTGCTAACGATCTTCATTCTGCATTTGCGCCAGTAGCTATGCAAGGAACCATTTGAATTGACTGTATCGAGCAAAGCTAATCCCATCCAAGACTTGAGATGTGACCAAACATCCTTGGAGAAGCTGCAATCCTTGCATAAATGAGTGGGGGGTCTCCGAATCATTTCCACATAGCTTACATATTGGGTCATTTGGCCAATTCCTCTTGATTAGATTATTTGTTGTCAGTATCTTTTTGTGCAGCAAAGTCCACGCAAAGAACCTGACTTTCGGTTCGGCTCTTGCCTTCCAGATGGGCATCAATTTGAGTTTACTGAAAGTCCCTTCAAATTGAATGTGGTAAGCGCTCTTCGCTGAATATTCACCATCTGTCGTCCACCGCCATACAATGTTATCCTCCCTTGCTATGTCTAACTGTAACTGATGTACCTCCACCCAGATCAACACGTATTCCTGAATTTCCACCTCACCGGAGATCGGTGAAATGTGTGAGATCCACCTATTCCCCTGGAGAGCGGCCCGGACGGAGAGTTTTTTCCTTTTGGCCTTGCTGAACAGTGTTGGGGCGATGGATTTCAGCGTCCTGCCATGTGCCCAGGATGAGAGACAGAAACTCGTTGTTTGCCCATTTCCAATAGTTACTACCGTAGATGCTGCAAACAGGTCCCTATCTTTGCTGTCACATGGTAGATCAAGTCCAGTCCATGCT
Source organism: Saccharum hybrid cultivar R570 (assembly GCA_038087645.1). Taxonomy (NCBI): domain Eukaryota; kingdom Viridiplantae; phylum Streptophyta; class Magnoliopsida; order Poales; family Poaceae; genus Saccharum; species Saccharum hybrid cultivar. The sequence goes on along the minus strand of JAQSUU010000564.1, from coordinate 3,420,128 downwards.
CTGTCCTTGTAGCGCCATTGGAACCAGAGCCAGCATAGCCGGAGTGCGCGTGCAAAGCGCTCAAGATCAAGGATCCCCAGGCCTCCCTTGGGCTTAGGTCGACAAGAAGTTGGCCAGTTCACAAGTGAATGTCCTCCATAAACTTTGTCGGGAGTCTCCCCTCGCCAAAGGAAACTTCGTCGTAGGCGATCAATTTTCTTCACCAGCCATTTTAATTCCGGGAACGCCGTCATGTGGTATATAGGCTGGGCTGAAAGGACCGATTTAACCAACGTCTCTCTGCCCGCTGTGGTTAAGAATCTCCCCTTCCATCCTGAGATTCTTGCTCCAATTTTGTCAAGCAATGGTTGCACATCGATCTTCCACAATCTCCTGATGTGTAGTGGGAGGCCCACATACTTCCCAGGGAAGGTACACACCTTACCTTGGAAATTTTGCAACAACTGTATGACTACGTCCGTGGCTAATCGGATGGGGTATATTTCAGTTTTTGCAATGTTGATCGTCAGGCCCGAGCACCTCCCAAAGAACTCGAGAATTTTGTGGAGATGATCAATTTCTGTGCTAGACGGAGCAGCAAAAATTGTAGCATCGTCCGTGTAAAGAGAGCACCGTTGATGTCAGCAGCCATTTGTATGATCCGTTGTAGGGGGTCTATAGCTAGGATGAAAAGCATTGGGGATAGGGGATCCCCTTGCCTCAGCCCTCTTTCATGCTTTATCTCCTTCGTCGGTTGCCCATTGATCAGCACCGTTGATGTAGCCGTGCCAAGTAGGCAAGCTATCCAATCTCTCCACTTTGTACTGAACCCTAAGTTGTCAAGCACTTCCAGCAGGAAACTCCAATTTATAGAGTCAAAAGCTTTAGAGATGTCCAATTTAATAAAGAGGGCCGGCTTCTTCTTCTTGTGTAATAGCTGAATAACCCGTTGCACATAAATGAAGTTATCATGAATACATCGCTTCCGTATAAACGCGTTCTGGGCGATTGAGACTATCTCATCTAGGTGTGGTGCCAGTCTGTTCGCAAATATCTTTGTGATAATTTTGGCGGTACTATTAATTAGGCTGATCGGCCTAAAGTCTGACAGCGAGGCGGCATCTTGAATCTTGGGCAGCAGAACTATATGCGCCGTATTCACCAGTCCCAGCTTTGCGGTTTGATTATTGTAGAAAAAAGTCAACGCCTGAACTAGGTCCTCCTTGATTACGAACCATCACTTCTTGTAAAAACACCCAATGAAGCCGTCAGGACCCGGGGCCTTCTCAGAAGGCAACTCCTTGATTACCGCTTCTATCTCCTGTGTGGTGGAGGGTACATCTAATTCCTCAAGATCATGCCGGACGTACCCAAGCTCCGCCCAATTGATCCCTTGTGTTATGTCATTTGCTTTTCCAAGCAGATTGGTGAAATGATTAAATGTCAGTGAGGCTTTGCTTTGCTGTGACACAGCTGGACCAAGATCGCCATTCAGAGTTGCAATGAAAGATTTCTTCTTCCTCATGCTCGCATGCAGATGGAAGAAGCTAGTGTTTGCATCACCTTTCCTTATCCAAGTCAGCCTCGAATGCTGCCATGCTCTTGCTTTCTGTACTGCAGCCATGCCCAACGATTTAGTCTTCAGGTATTTCTTGAAATTCAGCTCCTCCTGTGATAACTGTCTCGACTCTTGTGCTTTCTCCAGGTGTTCAAGTGTTAGTGTAAGGATCGCCCATTTTATACGCCAACCCTTCATAGATTTCCTCCTCCAATTCTTCAGGGCTTTGGCCGTGCGAAGCATTTTGACGTGTAGTCTAAGGAACGCGTCTTGTGTGTTCACTGGTTTATTCCAAGCCTCTTGGACCGTATCCATGAAGCCAGCCCTATGCACCCAATGCGATTCAAACCTGAAGCCCTTGTAGAAGTCGATGTTTGTGTCCCCATGAAGGAACAATGCGCTATGGTCGGAGCCCAATGAAGCTAAGGCTCACAGATCAGTATTTGGGAAGATCTCAAGCCACTCAGTAGAAGCAAATAGATGATCGATTCTAGTCACAGTGGGTGTGTGCTGATCATTGCACCAAGTATATTTCCTACCCTGAAATTCCAGACGCGCGAGCTCGAGATTATCTATGGTTGACCTGAATCTATTAATCAGCGACAAATTCAGTCTTGTGTTGTTTTTGTCTTGGGCACAGAGGATCAGGTTGAAATCCCCGAGCAGCAACCAGGCTGGTAGTGTGCATAATTTCAGTGCTTCAAGTTCTTGGAGGAATAAAATCTTGTCTCCATCATTTTGTGGACCGTATACCCCGGTAAGCGTCCAGACTTCATTCTGGGCCAACATCGTTATTGTTGCCGAGATTGTGTTCTGAGTGAGGTGCGGTTGTGACAACGTAAAAAAACGTTCAGAGACTGCGATTAAAATCCCTCCTGAGGCCCCGTGATATGGTAGAAACGCTGAGTTTGTTGCCATTTCAGCGCCCACCGTTTCTACCAGGATGTTACGAGTCCAATTGCTAATCTTGGTTTCCTGGAGACATACCATAGTGGCTCCCGACGAGATGATCTGTGTTCTCACCGAAGCCCGTTTTACCCCATCGTTTAAACCCCTCATGTTTCAACAAAGCAAGTTGCAGTCCTTAGCTGACATAATAAAAATTCCAACTACTTGACCACTACCACAACAATCTGTTCCAGCGACTAGCGCCCAAACCAGAAGAGTAGTAGACAACAATGGGGTGGGGTGGGCCGAGGGCAACACAACCAGCAGGTCCAAGATCGTGCCCCCAGATGTCAAAACACACAAGCTCAGCCGAAGGCTCCAAGGCTAGCAGGCTGACAACCAAATCCGCCGAAGGCTCGCAGGCCAGCAGGCGTCTGACATACCACTGAAAGTTCTCGAAACTAAGCCGAACCAGTCTCCAGCTACTACCCGGACACGATACAAGGGGTATGTGACCCCAGCTCTCATACATGGAGAGCTAATCATTGGATGGGAACCACTTGAAACCAGTCGCCTAAGCCACCAGGCCCGGCGACTCCACCAGCTCGCTTGGGATGGAAGTATTCTCTTGGTCTGTAGCGCCTTCCTCCCCGTGCTCGATGAGGTCCTGAATAGCCTCCATGGTGAACTGCTCCAGTGGCCTTGCGAAGTGCTGTGCATGAAATTCAAATTCATCAGATGGAGAAATTTTCCTAGAAGCGCTGTTCCCAGTACCTCCTAGGTTGCCCAGCTTGCGAACTAGCAAATCGTGCGCTATCTATACTGTCCCTTTCCCAGAATTCGCCATGGCCTTCTTTGCTAACCTAGTGCTTTGGCGTTTGTTTGGGCCCTATGCTACATCTAATAAAAACTCGGCGTTGGTGCGTTGTGGCCTGGTAGTTAGTAATGGTGGAGGTACTGGTTTAGAGATAGCACTTAGAAACTCTTCTATCTTTGTTGTTTGTGTGTGCAAGGTTGGGTCCTCCTCTATTGGGTTCTCATTGGTCACCAACACATCTTGTACAGCTGAACCCCCCCCCCCCAACTATGAGTGTGTACGTGATGGGGTCAACACCATGTGTATGCTCAAGTTCTGTTGCATCTAAACTGCTAGTGTTGGTACAAATGTTGCTAAACTGGGTCGTGGCAGCTAAATGTTGAACATCCTGAGTTACGGGATATTGTAAATGGGATGTGGATTTGTGGGATGGGCTCACCAGAAGATTGCTGATCATCGACTCCAGCTGCAGCTCTATATCAGTCTCCATCGTGTTGTTGACAGTGATGTTCTCCACCTCCATGATGATTGTGTGCTGCTCCATTGCCACGGGAGCGGTCACCTGCACGGACATCCCCTCACCAGCAATCTGCTGCTCCACTCCCTTGTTGTCAGTGTTGTTGACGGTGATGTTCTCTTCCACCATGGTGGTTGTGTGCTGCTCCATTGCCACGGGAACATCCTCCTGCACGGGCTCCCTCTCACCAGCAAGCTGCTGCTCCACTCCCTCTGTAGACATTGGCAACGAGGATACAGAGGTTGGGATTGTGTCACCCTTACTATGTGTAGAGCATAGGATGGTATCAAGAAACTCACTGATGTCGCCTGTTGCAGTGGTGACTGGAGGTTGGACCTTCTCTGACTCCTTGATGGTGGAACCATCAGACTCTGCACATGGATGAGTTTGAGTCAGGACATGCAAAAACTCGACGTTTGGCGCTTGGATTTGTGGAGGCGGGAGTGAGGTACCCAAAATGAGTATGATGCTGTCGTCCTGGATAGGGGCCTTCCGAGGCTTGAGCTCAGTTGCAATAGGATCGGCGAAGGTCACCCTCTTGGGCTGCTTCTGTTGCGCTTGCGTCTTGACCCTCCAGACCTGGGTGGCCTCTTTCGCTGCCTTGTTTCTGCGTGGCGGAGACTCAGCACGTGCACACCACCTGTTTGAGCTGATGCAATCCTCCGCTCTACCTCTACGGCGGCTGTTGCGCGCCCAGGCCGAGGAACTTCGGTGGCGACGGTTGCCTTGGCTGTGGCGGCCATCATAGTCATCGTCGTCGTGGCGCGGCCTGAAATCATGTGCACGATCACGGTCCCGGCCTCGCCTTCCATGCACGTGCTCGCCCTTCATGTCCGGGACATCGTAGTCCCAGTCGAAGATGCGGCGCGCCTTGCAGTTGCCGTCGATCCTCCCCGGTTCCCTCAGGAAGGAGAGGTCCTCCACCACCTCCAGGTGGTTGCGCAGCACATACTCCTGCCCGCGCTTGACATCGACCGGGTCGTCGCGGTGGGGGTGGCCACGGTCAGGCTCGGTCACCGTGAGCACCACCTCAAGGGGGATGTCGCACGGATCATGGCACCAAGCCCAGAGGTCGAAGGACCTGGTGCGGTGTTGGTGTCATGTCGTCTCCTCTAGGTAGTGCACAGCACAGCTGCTGCCCACCACCTTAGCCGCCACGTCCGTTGCCCAGCAGTGCACAGGGACCCCTTCAATACGGACCTTGACACGATACTCCCAGGTGGTCTGCCTGGCGTAGCGGTGCTCATTCTAGGCCATGAACTGGAACCGACGCCCATTGTCAGGGAGGGTGCCGACGTCGACCACGCGCTGCCGGTCTCTGGGGTCGCTGAAGATTGCCAGGAATTGCTCGGGGAAATGCTTGATCACTTGGATGTCGTCATGGTGGATGCCGAGCTGATTGCACAGAGCGTCAACGAGATGATGTGGCTCCGTGTCGTGACTGCTGCCCCCAAGCCAGCAGATAGCCGCCCGATCGATGAGCTCGTTCCGATAGCGGTGGACTTCCCTAGTGGCCGACACCACACAGTAGGCCCGAGCGGGCCTAGCGCGTGGGTCTTCGGGGTACCGTGCAGCCGCCATCTCCTCCTTTCTTCCTACCTCTCCCCTCACCACCTCCATAAAGGAACGATGGTCGATCTCAGCGGGTTTGTGCCTGGTGGTGAGGTCTCTGGTTGAGCTGTAGTGTTCCTAGGTGAGGGAGGAGTGTCGAAGTTCCTGGTGCCCTCCCTTTTTATGCATCTCTAGCCTAGCGAAGTGGTTCTTGGAGGGGCAGCCCAGCGCTCTGTGCCCAGACCGGAAGCATTTCCAGCATCTTGACGGACGGTGGCAGGAGTAGGCTAGATGATTTGGTGAAAAAACAATTAAAACACCTGCCTTCCATCTTTGATCTAAAGAACACGGTCCTAGGCAGCTTGTCCAGAGGGCTATGAATGACACTCTTCTCTGAACTCCCCTTGAAAGGATCAAGATGCCCAAGAGGGGGGGTGAATTGGGATTTTCTAAAAAAAATTAAATACAAGAATTAAATCCTACAAGCCGGAATTCACCCCTAGTGTCTACTTGTGTTCCTAGAGAGTCTACCGATATAAAGTTTTGCACCCTAGTTTCCAATCCTAGTCTAGCATGGCAAGTCTAGGAATGTAAAACAAGCAATGAAAGTAAATACGAGAATGTAAATGCTTGAATGTAAAGGGGCAAGGAACACGGCAATGTTTTTCCGAGGTATCGGAGAGTCGCCACTCCCCACTAGTCCTCGTTGGAGCACCCGCACAAGGGTGTAGCTCCCCCTTGATCCGCGCAAGGATCAAGTGCTCTCTACGGGTTGATTCTTCGACACTCCGTCGCGGTGAATCACCCAAAAACCGCTCACAAGATGAGTTGGGTCATCCACAAGCTCCGCCGGATGATCACCAAACTCCTAATCACCACCACGCCGTCTAGGTGATGGCGATCACCAAGAGTAACAAGCTAGAACTCTCACTTGACCACTACGAGCCCAAATGAGAAGGTGGATGCACACTTGCTACTCTCTAATCGCTAGTGAGGAACTCTCAAGCTTTGATTCTCAAATCTCTATCCTCACTAGTGCTCTTGCACTCCCTTGCACTCCAAAGGTGTTTTTCAGTTGATCAAATGAGCAAGAGACCTCTAAAAGAGGTGGTGGGGATGTATTTATACACCCCACAGACAAAACTAACCGTTACCCGCTGACTCAGCAAAACACGGGCTTACCGGACGCGCCGGTTGAACTGACCGGACGCGCCGGTCGCTCGTAACGATCGAAATCCAAAAAACAACTGAGTGACCGGACGCACCGGTCAGGGGTGACCGGACGCGTCCGATCGTGTAGGAAGCATACTGTACTCGCACCGGACGCACGACCGCGTCCGATTGGTGATGACCGGACGTGTCCGGTCGTCTCTGGACCTTACTGGACTGTGACCGGACGCGCCGATCACACCCAGGTCGCGTCCGAACGGGTGTTTCCCTCAAGTGACACGTGTTGACTTCTGACCACCGTGTCCGGTCCTCGCGAGGACCGCGTCCGGTCGTCAGAGCTGAAACCCTAGCCGCGGAACTGTACTGACCGGACGTGTCCGGTCATGCCGAGGACCGCGTCCGGTCATGGGAAAACGACCCGAAACTCTCCGAAACGCGTCACAACTTGAACCAAGTTGCTTCCAACTGAGCTTTGAGCTATTCTAGAGCTGCCTAGCGCCAAGTTTAACAAGTGTGCACCACACCTAAACGTAGGACTCACCTAGGTCAAGCTACCCGCTCATGCCCCCCTTTATAGTACGGCCAAAAGAGAAAAACGAAGATCCTAACGACTATTCCAAATGTATCTTAACACCTCGACATCCGGAACTAACCGTCCTTAATCTTGACGTCACTCTTTTGAAAACCAAAACGATTTCCATCAAGGGGCATGAATACCATGGTGCCCAAAGCAATTAAAACCTCCATGACCTAACTTACCAAAGTTTCTGCAAAACACACGTTAGTCATGGTAATAAAGCGTTGTCATCAATTGCCGAAACCAAACCTCGGGGCCTAGATGCTTTCAATCTCCCCCTTTTTGGTGATTGATGACAACACTAAGATATAAAAGATTTGAGTTGAGGTTTTCGAGCATGCATGGTTCACATAAGCAAAAAGCAATAAGCACAAGGGGTTAGGGATTGCTTATGTGCCCCAAGCCAAAAGAGTGTACTCATAAGATAAGACAAAGAACGTTAGTACACATACAGATATAGCTCATAAGAAATTGGAGTAAGGCACGGAAGCACAACCTTAGAGCTATAATTAAAAACGATGACATGTGTTAACACTGCGACTGGATAAAACATTAAGACTCAAGGTTTATCACACGATGACATGCCACACGAATGCAATGACTGAAAAGTAAACATGATGCATGAATGTAGCACACAAGAAAAAATGAAAACCCTCTCTCAAAACTCCCCCTGAAACTACTCTCTCTCCCCCTTTGGCATCAAGCGCTAAAAAACTAATCTAAGGATCTGACGGGGGGACAGACGGAGTCGTGTCGGGTGCCGAGGTGCGCGGAGTAATCATGAAGTGTAGAGAATCTCCCTTGGAATCTGAGCTATCTGGCTGACCCTCTGAAGAAACACGTGGCTGTGAAGCGGTCTGGGTCTGAGCGGCAGGAACAGGTACTAACGTAGTAGCAATAAGAGGATCCGTCTGAGTGACCTGAGCCTGTAGCGAGCCAATAGCAGGAGGATCTGTCGAGGCAACTGACGAAGGAAGAGTCTCTGTAGTACCGGTCCCTGTCACTGGAGGAATAGCTGCCTCTGAAGCTGACAACCCTAAAGAGGTAGCAAAGGTAGTGTGTGAGGGCGTCGGCTGACCAGTCAACTCGCTGTAGGTAGCACTGTAATCACCGAAGGGTGTGCCTGTCAGAAGATGAGGGCGAGGCTGGTCTGAAGGTGTAAACCCCGTGTGAATAGGCATGAAGCTCGGGGACTGGAATGACTGAAGAACCTGCTGCTGTGGAGATGTGAACTGGTAGCTCGGCTGTCCCTGACTTGATGGATCACTGGATTGTAAAGCAGAAGTCTGGACAGAAGCAGGCGGAGGAACCCCAACAGTGACTAGGTGGCGCAGGAGATCCAAGTACTGCTGCTGACTAGCTGCACTCTGTTGCTGAATCTCGTACTGTTGTCGCTGCATTTCAACCTGCTGCCTCTGGATCTCAAGCTGCTGACGCTGAAACTCGTCCTGACGAGCCTGAATCTGTGTAAGTGCTGCAGCTGTGTCCTGAGCATGTCGCTGTATCTGCTGTTGCTGCTGCTCCTGTGCCTGGGTCAACCTCTCAAGTATAGCCACCATGGCTGGGTCTGTGCGGGAGGCTGAACCAGAGCCACCGGCCTCGTGGTCGTGAGACCGAGGAGACCGGTACCTGGGGATGGGCTGGTAGTCCTCATCAGTGCTGTCAGATGTCATATCCTCAGGAAGATCAGTAGGCTGAGCGTCAAGATCGGCAAGCTCTGCCTTTGCAAGCTCATCAACTGTGGCGTCCTGCTCAGCCGTTGTCTCAGGAACCTCAGGTCGCACACGCTGTCCTGGTACTGGGGCCTGATCTCTAGTGACTGAAGCCCAAAGCTGACGGATATCATACTCAGGGAAAGCAGTAGTAGTATCTGATATCTCAGCTCGGATCTCTGCTGGTAGCTGAATGGATGATCTAATGATGAAGCAGATCCAGTGTGCATAGGGCAGATGACGATTACCCTTGAAGCCCTCAGCTATGGTGTCCTCCATCTCACTAAGTATGATATCCCAAATGTCAAACTGTGTCTGTGAGAGGAGGTGGTGAACAACCCATAGCTGCATCCGAGTCAGTCCCTCTCTGTAGCCAAGTCGGGGAAGTAGAGTGCGTCTGACTATAGCATCCAGAACTCTGGCAAGTGGTGTCAAACTGGCAGGCGTGCGACGAGACCCTTCGCCAAAAGGCTCACGGAAGCAGGGTCGAATCAAGTCTGTAGGTGGCACTGCCCCGCCGTGAGGGCGTCTCGGTGGAGGAGTCTAACCAAAACACAGCTGATGTATCTTCGTGTTGGAAGCTGGGAGTCTGAGAATCTCCCGCACTCTGGTGCTGTATAGACGGTGATCGTGGCCTCGGAATGCAAAGTGAATGAAATCATGGGCAGGATCAATCCATAGTGAAGCATAAAACTCTCTGACTCATGTGCCGCAGTATGCACCTGTCCGTCCAAGAAGATCTGACAAGCCTGACAGAAAGGACAGGTGCGGACGTAGCTGTTCTCCCACAACCTCAACCAGTGACTCAAGTCGACAGACCCTCTGTGGTCGGAAAGCAATACCGCTGTCAACTAGAGCCCTGTAGAAATCCTCCTGAAGTGGGGTACAGAAGCCTTCTGAAGCTCTGGGATCCCTCACAGGTGGAAACCACCGACTGACCTCCACGAACCTCAACCCCTGCACCTGACGTGCTGTAGCACCCCTCAAGTCAAAGTGCTCGACCGGGGGTGAACCTCTAGCTCTGGGAGGAGGACGTGCTCCACGACGCTGGCCCTCTGGCCTAGGAGTCACCTGAGTACGTGCGCGTGTGGAGCGGCGACGTGGTGGAGACTGAGCTGGCTGCTCCTCTGTGTCCGCTGTAGCTTCTGGAGCCTCTGTGGCCTCTGGAGCCTCTGTGGCCTCTGGAGGTGGATCAACTGACATACCCTCTGTAGCTCCAGTATCCTTAGTACCCTCAGTGGCCTCTGTGTCGAGCTGTCGACCTTCTAGATGAAAGCGACGCTCGCCTATGCGTATGCCACTGCTCCTGCCACCTCTCTCTGCCTGCTCTGCTGCATCTGCCACGGCCTGAGCAATCTCTGCCTCTGTAAGTGTCTTCTTCTTCTTTCTGGCCAAGATCTTGATACGCTTCCCACGTGCAATCTCAGATCGACGAGGAGGACTGTCATCCCCATCACCAGGAGCACCACCGGCGTTCTTGCAACGCACCATGCTGACAAACTGACCGAGAACCTCTGTAAGATGGTGAACTGTCACTTGAGAGGCTTGGCCTCAATCCGTATCCGCAGGCTTGGCCTCGGATTCAGCAAACTGATCTCACCCTGACACACGGACAGACTCGCTGCAACGACGAAATAGAGAGATCTACTATAAGCACATATATAACTAAAAGGTACAAAACCCTAGAGATAGCAGGCATATGAGATACGATGTGAATCGAAACACGAAGCTACCTCGGATCGACGAGACGACGGTGACAAGATGAGGTGACCTAGATCGTGAGATTCCCCGAAATCGCCGGACGAGCTCTGATTTGCCGAAACATGATGCAATTAGGATTAAAAGAAAGAATTACGACAAACCCTAGCGAGGAGGTCAAGGTGACGCGAAACAACCTCGCAAAGAAGACGACGCGCAACAAAACCTCGACGACGAACGATCGAACGACGTTACGCGAACCCTAGGGTTAGGGTTAGGGCAACTCGACGAAGAACGATCGGAGGCGAGCGTGAGGTAGTCCACTGCCGGAGGTGATGCTGGCAAAGGGAGCGCGGTTCACCGGCGGCAAGGTCGCGGCTCACCGGCGGCGGAGGTGCGAGCGGGCGGCGGTGGCGCGACTTCGCGACTGGCGTGGGCAAGCGCGGGCAGGGACGGGCTGGCGCGCGCGCGAGCGAGGGCCGGCGTGGGCGCGAGCGAGGGCTGGCACGGGCAGGAAAACTCGGCAGGGCTTGCCGGAGGCGAGGAAGACAGCAAAGGCGCGGCGGCTCCGGTGGATTTGGCGAGATAGGGAGGCGGCGGCGGAAGAGGCTCGGGCGGATTTAGAAAATACGGCCGAGGACGAACCGATATATGAAGGGTCAGATCCGCTCGACGCGTGATGACCGGACGCGGTGGTCGTTATGACCGGACGCGGTGGTGCAGCGTCCGGTCACACTCTAGTAAGCTCCTGGAGTGACCGGACGCGTCCGGTGAGGACTGACCGGACGCGGTCAGAGTCCGGTCGAGGGGAGCTCGGGAAATCATCGCGAATGACCGGACGCGGTGGTGGTAACCGGGACCGGACGCGGTGGTCAGCAGAGGCGCGTCCGGTGCAGCGTCCGATCATTAGATCTGGAGTTGGTCTTCTGGATGACCGGACGCGCTGGTGGACGCCGGGACCGGACGCGCTGGTGAAGCATCACTGCGTCCGGTGCAGCGTCCGGTCCAGCGTCCGGTCACTGTTCTTCACCCTTCTTCGTTCCGAACTACGACACGACTTCTCCCAATCAGGTTCCAATTCAAAAAGACACAAATAAACACCAATTGGAACACGATATGAGTGACCTCACTCAAACCCTCAAATTTTTCAAAATAGATTGCCTTAGGCTAGTATTATTTTTAAGAAAATAGGCAATAAACACCTAAGGAGCAACGTATGGCCATGCAATAGAGTTTTTGAACCTTTAGGAGCGTCAAAATGCTCTCTCTATCCATGGACGAACACAGAGGTTGCTCAAAGCGAAACCGAAAAGAAACGCCAAACAACCAACCATGCATATGCAATGCAATACAAGAAGGTAAAGCTAGGATGCTTGTCAAGTTTGATCCACGGTTAGGCTTCTTCACTCCTTCAAAGAAGGGTTATCGTAACCGTGTTAGCCAAGCCCTAAAAGCATTGCGATAAAATAAATATGGCATATTATACAATGCAATGCAAGGGACAACACACGCTCATTTTTTAAAGTTGCTAGAATCAAGCACATTGAGTTCACTTCTTAACCTACAAAAGGTTGCCTCATCCAAAGGTTTAGTGAAGATATCCGCTAATTGATTTTCACTTCTTACACCTTCTAGTGAAATGTCATTTTTAGCAACGTGATCTCTTAGAAAATGATGACGGATATCAATGTGCTTGGTGCGAGAGTGTTGTACCGGATTGTTAGCAATTTTAACGGCACTTTCATTATCACATAAAAGTGGCACCTTTTCAAGAACAATTCCATAGTCTAGGAGGGTTTGTTTCATATATAAGATTTGTGCACAACAAGCCCCGCGGCAATGTATTCCGCCTCGGCGGTGGACAAAGCCACACTATTTTGCTTTTTAGATGACCAAGAACTAAAGATCTTCCAAGCAAATGGCACCCTCCGGATGTGCTTTTTCTATCAATTTTGCAACCGGCATAGTCCGAATCGGAATAGCCAACTAGTTGGAATCTAGCTCCTTTGGGATACCAAAGACCAATGCTTGGGGTGAGCTTAAGATATCTTAGGATTCTTTTTACGGCACTTAAGTGAGGTTCTTTAGGGCACGCTTGAAAGCGGGCACACATGCACACACTAAACATGATATCGGGCCTAGATGTGGTAAGGTACAACAAGCTACCAATCATAGAACGGTAGAGAGTTTGATCAACCGGTTTACCTCCCTCATCTAGGTCGAGATGTCCATTTGATGGCATTGGGGTCTTGATTGGTTTGCATTCTTCCATCTTGAATCTTTTGAGAAGATCCTTGGTATACTTTTCTTGAGAGATGAAAATCCCTTCACTCATTTGCTTTACTTGAAATCCAAGGAAGAATGTGAGCTCACCAATCATTGACATCTCGAACTCCTTCGACATCAATTCACCAAATTCCTTGCAATAATCTTCATTTGTTGATCCGAAGATGATATCATCAACATATACTTGACAAATAAAGATCTCCCCATTTAACTTCTTGGTGAATAGTGTGGTGTCGACCTTCCCAATGGTGAAGCCCTTCTCAATGAGGAAGTCCCGGAGGCGCTCATACCACGCTCTAGGGGCTTGCTTGAGCCCATATAACGCCTTGGACAACCTATAAACATGATTAGGATATCTAGGGTCTTCAAACCCGGGAGGTTGATTAACATAGACTAGTTCATTTATAAAGCCATTTAAGAATGCACTTTTCACATCCATTTGATATAGTTTCATATAATGATGTGATGCATATGTAAGGAGGATACGAATGGCTTCAAGTCTTGCAACGGGTGCAAAGGTCTCTCCAAAATCAAGACCTTCAACTTGAGAGAACCTCTTTGCAACTAGTCTTGCCTTGTTCCTCACCACTATGCCTTGGTCATCTTGCTTGTTTCGGAACACCCACTTGGTTCCAATGACTCTTGCACCTTTAGGATGCTCTTCAAGTGTCCATACTTGATTGCGGGTGAAGTTGTTCAATTCTTCATGCATTGCATTCACCCAATCCAGATCTTGAAGAGCTTCTTCTACATTCTTAGGTTCAACGCAAGAGACAAAAGAGTGATGTTCAACAAAAGAAGCTAGCTTTTGAGATCGAGTCATTACTCCCTTTGTAGGACTCCCTATGATGAGATCTTGTGGATGTGCTTGAAGTAGTGGTGAGTTTCTTCTATCAATCACTTGAGGAGGTGGATGGGGAGCATCAACATCTTGAGCTTGTCCCTCGGCTTGTTCATGAGAGACATAAGTGTCTTCATTTTCAACTCTCTCATTCTTGTCATCATCTTGAGGCACACATGATGAAGATGGTGGATCAACAATTTGTACATCGTCATCATCATCTTTTGGCTTGATGTCTCCCACCGGCATGTTCTTCATGGCCTCCCTCAAGGGTTCATCACCTACATCATCACAATTCTCAATTGCTCCTTGGGAGCCGTTAGATTCATCAAATTCCACATCATATGTTTCTTCAACCAAACCGGTGGCATGGTTAAATACTCTATATGCTTTGGACTTTGATGAGTAACCAACAAGAAAACCAATATCACAACGTCTTTGAAACTTCCCTAGGTGTTGACGCTTCTTGTAGATGTAACATTTGCAACCAAACACCCGGAAGAAAGAGACGTCCGGCTTCTTCCCATTAAGCAACTCATAGGGGGTCTTGCCAAGAAACTTTTGTAGGAAGAGGCGATTTGAAGCATAGCATGCGGTGTTGATTGCCTCGGCCCACAACTTCTCGGGAGTGTTGTACTCATCTAGCATTGTTCTTGCAAGGGTGATCAAAGTTCGGTTCTTTCTCTCAACTACACCATTTTGTTGAGGAGTGTAGGTTGAAAAGACCTCATGCTTGATTCCAATTTCATCACAATAAGCTTCAATGTTGGTGTTGTCAAACTCTTTGCCATTGTCACTTCTAATCTTCTTTATCTTGACTTCAAATTCATTTTGAGCTCTCTTTGCAAACTTCTTGAAGCAATTTGCCACTTCGGATTTGTCATGAAGGAAGAAAGTCCGTGTATACCTTGAGTAGTCATCCACTATCACAAGACAATAGAGATTACCACCCAAGCTCTTGTATGTTGTAGGCCCAAACAAATCCATGTGTAGAAGTTCTAGCACTCTTGAAGTTGACATGAAAGCTTTGGTTGGATGAGTGTTTGCAACTTGTTTTCCCGCTTGACATGCACTACAAGGTTTGTCCTTTTCAAACTTCACATCCTTCAATCCTCTCACTAGTTCTTTCTTCAATAGCTTGTTGAGAGTGTTCATTCCAACATGAGCAAGCCTCCTATGCCAAAGCCAACCAAGTGAGGTCTTGGTGAACAAACATGTCATCAAATTTGCATCTTCGGAGGTGAAGTCAACAAGATAAAGATTGTTGTATCTAAAGCCTTTGAATATCACTTGCTTGTCATCTATCTTTGAAACTTCCACTTCATTTGGTGTGAACAAGCATTGGAAGCCAAGGTCACAAAGTTGCCCAACGGATAACAAGTTGAAACTCAATGAAGCAATATAGAGCACATTTGAGAGTGAGTGATCATGTGATATTGCAATCTTGCCTATACCCTTGACTTTGCTCTTTGAATTATCCCCAAATGTGATCTTCTCTTGACATATTCCATTCTCTTCAATGGTGGTGAACATACGAGGATCACCGGTCATATGTTGAGTGCAACCACTATCAATAACCCAATGAGATCCACCGGTCTTGTAGTTCACCTACACACAAGAGATCAAGCTTTTTGTTTAGGGACCCAAACTTGAGAGGGGCCCTTGACTTTCTCAACTAGTGACTTGGCAACCCATATTTTCTTTGGCCTATTCTTGTTTGGGGGACCCAAAAACATGACTTTCATCTTTCCATTTGAATCTTTTCTTAGCATATAATGAGCATTGAAGGCGAAAGGTCTAGCATGCTTGGGCAAGGGTTGTGGTGGTGGAGTTTTGCATTCATGAGCAAAGTGACCTTCTTGACCACACTCAACACATCTCTTTGGCTTGGGCTTTGACTTGCTTTGTTGTTGTTGAGCTTTTGCTTTCTTCTCTTGATTTGCCAAGTACCCAATACCACTTCTATCCATCTTCATTACGGTGTTCATGAGGAGCTCACTTTGCAAATGTTGGCCTCTTGTGAACTTGCTTAGGCCGGTCTTGAGATGCTCTTTTTCTTGCTTGAGCTTTTTGTTTTCTTCAATGAGTGACTCATTTGTTGGTTGCTTCTCAAGAGCCATCAAACCTTTTAGCTTCTTGTTCTCATTTGCAAGCTTCTCATTCTCACACTTGATCTTGGCATAATCATCATAGTTGCTTGACTCAACCACACTCTTCCCTTTGCTACTAGAACCTTGCTCAATGCTTTCAATGATCAAATCATCACATGATGTAGCTATATCACACTTAACAACATAGTTAGTAGCATCATGTGTCTCAAGAGCAAGTTCATTAGCAACCACAAGACTATCATAGTCAATTTTTAATGTGGTGTATTTGTCCTTTAGAGAATTATGTCTAGTGATGAGCTCATCATGCTTCTTCTCAAGTTTATCATGTTGATCTTTAAGCTCTTTATAAGAGGTTTTGAGCTCCTTGAGAGTGGAAGACATCACTTCATTTTGAACTCTAAGCTCACCACTAGTCTTTTGAATATTTTCAAGCTTGGATGAGAGTGATTCATTTTCATTTTGAAGATCATCATTTTCATTTCTAGTCCTTCTTATGATTTTAGTGTATTTGTTTAGCAATTTTACAAGTTCATCATAAGAAGGTGAGTCATATTCATTATCACTATCACTATCATCATTATCATCACTATCATGGTTTTGTACCTTTCGTTCACCCTTGGCCATAAGGCATAGGTGAGTAGTGGACGATGATGGTGAAGGAGGCGGTGAAGGTGGTGATGAAGATATCGGTGAAGATGATGGCCCCATCACAAATGTGGCAACCTTCTCTTTCTCATCATCGCTCTCATCTTCAGAGGACTCACAAGATGATTCAATGTCGGTGAGCCAATCACCAACAATGTATGCCTTTCCTCCCTTCTTCTTCTTGTGGAACTCCTTCTTCTTGCCATCCTTCTTCTTGTATGGCTTGTTCTTCTTCTTCTCTTCTTCTTCATCACTTGAATCATTTTTCTTGCCCTTGTTCTTGTTCTTGTACTTGTCTTTTAGTGGTCTAGGGTATTGATGAGCTAGGTGGCCAAGTTCACCACAATTGTAGCAATCCATCTCCGAGATTGGTTTTCTCTTGCTACTTGTGAAGAATTTCTTCTTCTTGCCATCGAACTTGATGCCACTCTTGTTGAGCTTCTTTAGCATCTTGGTGGTCTTTCTCACCATGAGTGCAAGTGATTCATCATCAACATCACTTTCACTTGAGCTTTCTTGCACCATCATGGCTTGGCCCTTCTTCTTCTTCTTGTCATGACTAGCTTTGAAGGCCAAGTCTTTCTTCTTGGAAGATGATGAGCCCTCTTCTGGAGTGATATGCATGTACATCTCATGAGCATTGATTTTCCCTAATACTTGAGTCGGTGTTGCGGTGGAAAGATCACTTTGGTGAAGCACCGTGACAATGTGACCATACTTCTCAACGGGAAGCACACTCAAGATCTTCCTTGCAACATCCGATTGGCTCATTTTAGTGAGCCCAAGAGCATTGAGGTCCTCTACAAGAACATTCAAGCGAGTGTATATGTCATTAGCACTTTCTTTGGGAAGCATCTCAAAAGAATTAATTTTCTTTAAAGCTATGTGATAGCGTTCCTCACGCTCACTCTTAGTTCCCTCATGGAGAGCACAAAGATTTTCCCACAATTCATGAGCGTTCTTTGCATTACGCACACGATTGAAGATATCTTTGCCTAAGCCCCGGTAGAGTGCATTTTTGGCCTTTGCATTCCACCGGTCGTACTTCTCCTCGTCACCAATGGGGTTTGCGGGATCCTTGATAGCGGGAAGCCCTTGGGTTGCGGCTCTAAGACATCCAACATCTATGGCTTCGAGATACCTCCATGCAGATTTTCCAATATGGAAAATCATCCCCCTCAAAGGTGGGAGGTGGTCCTTCCCCGTTAGACATCTTGCTCTAGGCGGTAAAGCCTAAAAAGGGAGCAACACGGCTCCGATACCAATTGAAAGGATCAAGATGCCTAAGAGGGGGGGTGAATTGGGCTTTTCTAAAAAAAATTAAATGCAAGAATTAAATCCTACAAGCCGGAATTCACCCCTAGTGTCTATTTGTGTTCCTAGAGAGTCTACCGATACAAAGTTTTGCACCCTAGTTTCCAATCCTAGTCTAGCATGACAAGTCTAGGAATGTAAAACAAGCAATGAAAGTAAATACGAGAATGTAAATGCTTGAATGTAAAGGGGCAAGGAACACGGCAATGTTTTTTCGAGGTATCGGAGAGTCGCCACTCCCCACTAGTCCTCGTTGGAGCACCCGCGCAAGGGTGTAGCTCCCCCTTGATCCGCGCAAGGATCAAGTGCTCTCTACGGGTTGATTCTTCGACACTCCGTCGCGGTGAATCACCCAAAAACCGCTCACAAGATGAGTTGGGTCATCCACAAGCTCCGCCGGATGATCACCAAACTCCTAATCACCACCACGCCGTCTAGGTGATGGCGATCACCAAGAGTAACAAGCTAGAACTCTCACTTGACCACTACGAGCCCAAATAAGAAGGTGGATGCATACTTGCTACTCTCTAATCGCTAGTGAGGAACTCTCAAGCTTTGATTCTCAAATCTCTATCCTCACTAGTGCTCTTGCACTCCCTTGCACTCCAAAGGTGTTTTTCAGTTGATCAAATGAGCAAGAGACCTCTAAAAGAGGTGGTGGGGATGTATTTATACACCCCACAGACAAAACTAACCATTACCCGCTGACTCAGCAAAACACGGGCTGACCGGACGCGCCGGTCGCTCGTAACGGTCGAAATCCGAAAAACAACTGAGTGACCGGACGCACCGGTCAGGGGTGACCGGACGCGTCCGATCGTGCAGGAAGCATACTATACTCGCACCGGACGCGCGACCGCGTCCGATTGGTGATGACCGGACGCGTCCGGTCGTCTCTGGACCTTACTGGACTGTGACCGGATGCGCCGATCACACCCAGGTCGTGTCCGAACGGGTGTTTCCCTCAAGTGACACGTGTCGACTTCTGACCATCGCGTCCGGTCCTCACGAGGACCGTGTCCGGTCGTCAGAGCTGAAACCCTAGCCGCGGAACTATACTGACCGGACGCGTCCGGTCATGCCGAGGACCGCGTCCGGTCATGGGAAAACGACCTGAAACTCTCCGAAACGCGTCACAACTTGAACCAAGTTGCTTCCAACTGAGCTTTGAGCTATTCTAGAGCTGCCTAGCACCAAGTTTAACAAGTGTGCACCACACCTAAACGTAGGACTCGCCTAGGTCAAGCTACCCGCTCATGCCCCCCTTTATAGTACGGCCAAAAGAGAAAAACAAAGATCCTAACGACTATTCCATATGTATCTCAACACCTCGACATCCGGAACTAACCGTCCTTAATCTTGACATCACTCTTTTGAAAACCGAAACGATTTCCATCAAGGGGTGTAACACCTCTGGGTGTTAAGCATGCATTATCATTTCAAAACATAAGCATTCAACAGCATTACATGTTTAACATTGTTTGGATTGTATCACTTTTCAAATTTAACTTGAAAAAAAAAAAACAAATAAATGGAAACCCTAAGTTTAAAATAAATGTTAAAAAGTTAGTGTACTTTTTAGAAGTAGCAATTTTAAATAATGTAGAATAAATCAACTTGATTATTTGGAGCAAAAATTTGATTCAAATCCTCCTCAAATTCTGTTTTAAAAATTATTCTAAATAAATGAGTTTGATTTTTAAATTAGCTTTAAATCTCAAATTTAAAATCTTTTGGGAATTTTGAAAAATGTTCTATATGAAAGTTGTAGAGAATAAAATTTTGAACAACTTTTGTTTTGGGTCAAATTTCTGAAAACCTCGTTTTCATCCCCAAAATTTGAATTTCAAACAGAAATTTGAAATCTGGAAAATGTTTGGAAAAAGAAAAATCGAAATTTCGTTACTGGGCTCCGGCCTCACTTCTCGGCCCACGGCCGAAGCCGGCCTGGCCCGCCTCGCGCCCCCGCCCGCGCCCGCGCGCGCGCTCGCGCCAGCGCACGCCGCGCTCAGGCCGCGGCCGCCGCGTGGCCGCAGCTCGCCGCCTCCGGCGTACGGGTGGCGAGCCGTGGGCTCCACCGGCCGCGCCACGCGCCTTGAAGCCGCGCCCGCCTCTCCCTCGCCAGTCGCGCTCGCGTTTTCCTTCTCCCGGCCTCGCGCGAGCAGCAGCCGCAGCCGCTCGCCGCCTCCACGCGCTCACCGCCGTTCCGCCCGAGAGCTCGCCGCCGTTCCCGCTCAACGGCCGCACCATTTCTCGATTCATCTCGCCACCGGCTCCGCCACACCCTCCTCTTCTCCGAACGGGGTTCGGTATCTCTCGCTCGCCGACGGTGAGGCTCAATCTCTTCTTTCCCGCCCGCACCACCGTCGCCGGCCACCGAGCTCGAGCTCCGCCTCCGGCGCCCTCGCTCCCTCCTTCTCCTCTTGTTTCGCGCGGTTGTGCTCACAACCCTTTCACGGGAGCCATGCGTGCTCGGGGATTCGACTCCGAGCCGGAGGTCGGCCGTTGGCCGACGGCGACCACCGCTCCGCCTCCGCGACGTCGGGGCCACGGCGCCCGTGGCCGCGCTCCGCGTCCGCCTCCTCCCCTCTTCAGTGGCTGGGCCACCGGCTTGGGCCGAGCCGCCAAGCCGGGCCGCCCCCTCCCTTCTGTTTCCCGCGCGACGCCCAGCCCATTCCTGCCGCGGGCCAATGCTGCCGCGTGGGCCGGCCCGTTCGGCGATTTCAAATTTAGTTTTTGAATTCTTATTATTATTTGGAAAATAAAATGCTTTAGAAAATGTTGTGTACAATTTATGGCTCCAAAAATCATGAAATAAATTTTAAAATGTTCCTTGTGAATAGATCTACAGTTTAAAAATATCCCATGTTATTTTTATGACACTTTACTGTACATTTTTATTTAATTGTTATATATGCTGTTATCTTATAAAAATTTTAGTAAATAAACTAATAAAGAGAAAAATGTGATTCTTGTTGCATTAATCTTCTTTAGTGATATACTTTCTAGGAAAAATGCTAGTGAAGCATGTTCTGTGGAAAATTTTTGAAGTGTAGTTCAAATGCCTTTATTTGTTAATATTTGTTATTTTCAGTAGAAGGCAATAATTGTATATAACATACTTATGATAATTTTTGTAGTATGTTAGTTTATGGTTGGTAACCTAGGAAAAATGTGAAATCTGTTGTTTGATACTTTTCTTAGTATAAAACAATTTCATGCTCACATTTAAGCCATAACTTGTTTATTTTGTACAAGTAGTTTTACAGTTCCTTTTACCATGAAAATTTAGTGGTAGCTTAGTTAGAGTAAGAATACTCTACTGTCATTTTTGTAGATTTTTATCTACACCAGAGATAGGTGTTGCAGAACAACCCTAGCTAAATAAGGAATAAATGATTAGTCTTTATGAGAATTTAAGAAAAATAAAATATGTTTGGTGTATCTTTGAAGCATCATTATGCCTTGCTGATGTTGTGGATGAGCTAGGTTGGTAAGCTTTGGTAGCTTAGGTTCAATTGTATGTGTAGATGGTAGCCTAACTAATAGAAGGATAAGGTGTATGTTTTAGGTTACATGTTCTTGGATGATGTTGACTACCTTGTAGAAGATGAAGTTTTGCACTAACTGCTCATTCCATGTGCTCGTCTGCATCTCATGTCACTTCATCATTCCATCATATTCCGATGCATCATTCACATGCCCTTATGCACTTGCATCATACAGGATCGCAGGAGGACTCGCAGGCAGCAGTACCGGAGGAGCAGGCTTGGACGGACCAGCAGGAGCCCCAGGCACAGGAGGTGCCCGAGGAGGAAGAGCCAAGCGAGGAGCTGCCGGAGTGCGTCGATCACCACCCTAGTTCGTTCGAAAGAGGCAAGCCCCGGAGCATTATAAGTCTCCTATTTTACAAAAGTTATTCCTTATTAACTGGTTTATAATTATATATTGTTGCATTAAGTCATAGGAGTTGAGTGGAACCGTTGTTGCATTACTATCCTTGTCCACCAGAATAATGTTACCTTATTAGGTCAGGATCGAGTAATTCGCTTAGCCATGCTTAGATCGGTAGAAGTCGGGTGATTTCCTGTCACCTGCGAGTTATAGGTGAATACCTGGCTATGGTTAGCAGTATTGGTGAATTTTGATAAGTAACCAAGTGTTGTTGAATAAACGGAGACCGGGCGGAGTCTTATAGGGTTTTGGACTATAGTGATTCCCGTCCGTGTCGGTTAAGGACCGATCGTTGCTCGTCCCTCTTGTCATGTTGAACGCATGCCTCACATTTAGCTGGCCGGATAAAGTACCTTTCGACCGCGAAGCTAGTGACACTTTTTGAGCCGGGATAAACTCGGGTTGGCAGACTGGCGTTGAAGGGGGTGTACGGGGACGCGAAGAGTGAGCCCAAGGTGCGTCCTGGCAGTCGGGCGGTCCCTGGGTAGTGCGATCCATGATTGTTATCCCGCGGCTTCTTGGAAAGTGTCATTGGTGATCTACGCAACCCTGACGGGGGAAGCATGGTTTGTGTGAGGAATAAATCTCCAGCTGGATAGGAATTCGATTCGAATCGCCGTCGCTCCCGGTTAGTGAGCACTTGACTCGAGCTATGGCATCGTAGTGTTAATGATGGAACACAGATGGTTATGTGGTTAATGTTGGAAATGCTAAACCTGAGATGGTAACCTTTGATGTTAATGGTTAATCAAGTGATTGCTTTAGCATAGGTGCTTACCTAGCATGAATAGGTTATCATAAAATGATGCTAAAAGTACTTATTATTAGTTACTCCTAATAACTTATGCCTTTCGCAAATGAGTCAAGCCAGTACACTATTTAAAGCCTTGCATGCTCCTTGGTGTCACGTTGTTTCTGGTTTATGACGGGTAAGTCTAGCTGAGTACATTCTCGTACTCAGGGCGTTGTTCCCATTGTTGTTGCAGATGGTCAGATGTACTACGGGTACTGCTCCAACTGTCTGTATCCGGCGATGGGTGACAACTAGGACCTTGGGCAGAGGTCGTTCCGTTTGTCTTATCTACTGCTTTTGTGGACTATGACTATCTACTGGCACTGTAATTGAACTAAGGGTGCGTGCGTAAAACTATTTGCTTCCGCTACTTTATGTTGAACTTTGTTGTAATAACTTTTATTTCTGAACTCCGATGTATTTTACCTTATGGTCGACTTTATGTATCGTGTGAACTGTGGCTGCTAAATCAGTACGATCTTGGTTGTATGTTGGTTGGTTTGAAATCCTTCGTGATTTCACGGAATCTCGAGTTATACGGGTTTAAGTTTGTTAAATTAACCGCCTCGGTGGGAGATTGGCTTACTTAATCTCGTATAATTACGTTGATCCGTTACAGCTGGCATCGGAGCATGGTTTAGCATGTTACTGTTCACATGAGTATTTAAAAACAAAACTGTGTTTTCAAATGAGCTTTTGAACTTAAAAGTGTGCCAGTGGTCATATCCCTTATGCCCGATAAGGACTCTAGGTGGCTTATTTAAGTACTAACTTGGGGGTTTGCATCATATTTAAATTTCGTCGCTCATACGGCGTGCTATTGTATGAGTGCCATTCACTTGAGTGGTAATGTATGGATCAATTACCTCTACGCCTTGGTAAGTGAGAGTTGTGAGTGCATGGTCGGATACACTGCCGATCTAGGGGAGTGCTTAAGTGATTCCGAAGTACTCACGTGCCATGCGCATGTTTGTATGAGAGTATCTTTGAGGGGGAATTCCGTCATGCCGTGACGATGCCGTCAATAGGACGATGATTCGGGTAGTGGTTACCGTTATACTCGTATCTGGGGATGCGTGTAGAGCGAGTAACTTACTTTACTGCTTTCTTGCATATTTTCATACTGTGAGGTTTGGGCTGAAGTGATTTTTCTGCAGGTACATAACAGCGCTTTCGAGTAGCACGTATTAGTTACGTTACAAGAGATCGTTGTATGCCACCGTCTATTCCGTTAGTAGTTATTGATTTTCTAAGTTTGTGAGGACGTACGGAACGTGCATGCATCATGTTATGCATTTCATTCATGGCATTGTTCCTCCCCTTATAAGTTGCTTATCTCATTTCGATAAAAAAATGCCAACTTAAAAATCTGTTCTCACCACGGTAATAAAATTTTTGCTACAGATGGCACGTACCAAGCAGACCGCTCGCAAGTCCACCGGCAGAGCTCCCCGTCATCAGCTTGCTCCGCGCACTCACCAGCGTCACACTTTTCTTGGAGAGTTTGGGATGCCTACACTCTTGTGGAGAGTGCTCAGCTATGTAGGCTATCATGATGGGATGGAGCCCCGCTATTTTTGGTCAAATGAGCGGATGGGCGAAGGACTTTTGGTGACTGTGGAAGCAGTAGTTCGTCCCCGAGGTGATGGTTCTGAGTGGACCGGTTGGCGTTTTGAGTCAACTGGCAGGACCCCTGAAGAAGCCGCTGAGAGGGCAGCCTTTGGGATCCTGAGGGATATCATGGATCGTTTTCCTCAGGAGTTGGCAGCAGCTATAGTTGGAGTCTTTCCGAGGGGCAACCCCTCCACCGACTCGTGGCAGCAGGCTAGGGGCAGATCTTTGGAAATTAGTGCAGCAGAGGCACAAAACAGTGACAACCCTGCTATGAGTACCATGTTCGCAGTGATGAGGGCTTTCGATGGAGTGGAAGGTAGTCTGAGACGTGTTTCTGGTGCTCTTGGTCAGGCTCGTGATGACCGCCGTCAGCTTCAGAGAGATCACGACGCCGAGATTGAGAGGCTCACCGCTGAGATGGCCCAGTTGACTCGTCAGAGAGATCAGGCTACTCAGAGGACTGTGGTCTTTGAGGGAGATGTGCGTGCCCTGAGAGAGCAGCTTGAGCGACTAACCACCGCCCACAGGAATGCTGAGAGCATGTTGGCTCATGTGCTCCATCAGAGGAATGAAGCCTGGTCCGCAGAGAATGTGTTGAGAGCTAGGCAGTTTGAGCTAGAGCAACGGTTGGCCGATGCAGAGGAGTACAGTGATAACTTGCATGAAGAGGTCCATAGGCTGAACAATCAGCTTAACCCTTACGACCTCCCTGGCGCAGCAGAGATGGATTTGGATGCAGACGAAGATCCTGAAGAGCCCGTGGCGCCAGCTGAGGAGCACGACGACGCTGCAGTTGGCGGCAACGCCGACGTCTCTGACCTAGACAGCGACCACGATGAGTAGGCTAGTAGTTGTTGCGCTAGCTACTAGGTCCCGCTTGCATGATCTTTTGCGTTGTTGGCACTTGAGCATGTAATAATGAGTAGAAAGACTAGAGCTTGATGTAAGGTTGGAAAGTTTGGATGTGTTTGTGGCGGTATCCGAACGTCCAAAGTCCAGTGTATGTATGCTGGCAACTTGGTTGTAATGGACGCGATGTGTGTGCTTTAAGTAATATAATTAGTGATGTTGTGTTAATTGGAATGATTTATTGTGCCCCTGTTTTATTGTATGAATTTGTTCTCTCCAGTGAATTCAGTTCGGCATAATTTTTCATTCGGTTGCAATTTCTACAACATCACCTAATAATTACTGTTGCTGAAACATGCAGATGCCGAACACTCGTCGTACCGTGTATGGTACCGCCGAGGCTGGTGGCAGTGCAGCTGCTAATGATGACCGTGATCCACCACCGCCTCCTCCACCCTACACGGCAGAACAGTTTTTCGCCCAATTCCTAGGAAGCCAACGCAATATGGAAAGTATGCAACAGAATATGGAGGCTGCGCTGCGCAGTATCGCAGATAATACCCGTCGGGGGATAAACCAGGGTGGCCACGAAGCAAACCAATACAGCAGTTTTAAGGACTTCATGGATACTCGTCCACCGATCTTCAAGGAAGCCGCAGAACCTTTAGATGCAGAAGAGTGGATTAATACGATGGAAGATAAGTTTCGTGTCTTAAGAATGACTGAAGTGTTGAAGACTGAGTACGCAGCTCATCAGCTTCAAGGTCCGGCAGGAATGTGGTGGAAGCATCATCGCACCACCTTTCCTCCCCATGCCCATATCTCTTGGAGGGAGTTCACTGAAGCCTTCCGTGGAACATACATTCCACCTGGTCTGACCGAGATGAAGCTTGGGGAATTCCTGGCATTAAATCAAGGCACGAGGACTGTGACTCAATACCTGCATGCCTTTAATAACCTGAGCCGTTATGCTCCGGACATGGTGGATACGGATGCCAAGAAGATCGCTAGTTTCAAGAGAGGCCTGAGTCCCAAGATGATGAAACATGTGGGTACAAACATGAGAACTAATTTCAATGACTTCGTTAGTGATTGTCTGAAGCAAGAGAAGAACAACAATGTTTATGCCGCTTCCAAGATCCGTAAGAGAGCTTTTGAGTCGGGTTCATCTCAGTCCAGGGCCCCAGTGACCAATCGCCCGGCTTATCGATCGCCCGTTCCCGGTGCAAGGTTTAGGCCACCGCAACGGAAGAATCAGAATGCTCAGCCACCCCAGAGAAACCAGAAGCCGTTTAAGATGGCATTACCTCAAACAAAGACAGGACAAGGCAGTTCATCGAGAACCGTGGCTCAAGTGAAGGGACCGTGCTTCAACTGCAACCAACCTGGGCACTTTGCAAAGTATTGTCCCTATCCTAAGAAACAACAAACGCAATATCAAGCCCGTGTGCACCACACCACTGTGGAGGATATCCCTGAAGGAGAACCGGTAACAGCTGGTATGTTTTCTATCAACAATCATCCTGCAGTAGTCTTGTTTGATTCCGGATCATCTCATTCCTTTGTAAGTCAAGCATTTGTTAAAAGGCATGAGCAAAAGATAGTTGAATTGGAATGTGCATATAAAATCAGTTCAGCTGGGGCTGATCTGTTGACTAATCAGATTGTTCAGGGAGTAACCCTAAACATAGCAAACCGGCATTATAAGCTTAACCTGATAGTCATGCCAGGGTTAGTTTTGGACGTGATCATGGGTATGAACTGGATGAATCGCATGAGAGTTGTAATTGATGTTGGAGGAAGGAGTATCTCTCTTAAGGAACCCAATGGGGAAGGCACCTTTCGAGTGGTCCTACCTAGGAGGGTAGACCTAGCTAGCACATCTTGTGCGGTCCAAACTACTCTGCTAGTCCAGATTCCAGTGGTCTGTGAGTTTCCAGATGTGTTTCCAGAGGAGTTACCTGGACTGCCGCCAGACCGAGATGTTGAGTTTGCCATTGAGTTGATTCCAGGAACAGCACCAATTTCAAGAAGGCCTTATCGGATGCCTCCCAATGAGTTAGCAGAATTGAAGAAGCAACTTCAGGACTTGCTAAAGAAAGGGTTGATTCGTCCCAGCTCGTCCGAATGGGGATGCCCCGCTCTGTTTGTGAAAAAGAAGAAGGATAACTCCTTACGCATGTGCGTGGATTATCGGCCACTGAATGCAGTGACAATTAAAAACAAGTATCCTCTTCCTCGGATTGATATCTTGTTTGACCAATTGTCCAAAGCCAAAGTGTTCTCTAAGATAGATTTGAGATCAGGGTACCACCAGATAAAGATTAGGCCACAAGATGTGCCTAAGACTGCGTTCTCTACCAGATATGGTTTGTACGAGTACCTTGTCATGTCCTTCGGATTGACGAATGCTCCTGCATACTTCATGTACTTGATAAATTCGGTTTTTATGCCCGAATTGGACAAGTTTGTGATAGTGTTCATTGATGACATACTGATATACTCAGAAAATGAAGAAGAACACGCAGAACACCTCCGGATAGTCTTGACTAGACTCAGAGAACATCGACTGTATGCTAAGTTCAGCAAGTGTGAGTTCTGGCTTAGGACAGTTCCTTTTCTCGGCCATGTGTTGTCTGAAAATGGTATTTCTGTAGACCCTAGTAAAGTACAAGAGGTTATGGACTGGAAGTCACCAACTTCAGTTCACGAAGTTCGCAGTTTCCTTGGTTTAGCCGGTTACTACCGTCGCTTCATACCAGAATTCTCGAGGATTGCCAAACCAATGACAAGCCTGTTACAGAAGGATCACAAGTTTGTATGGACAGAGGAGTGCGAAGCAGCTTTCTGTACTTTGCGGAAGTTGTTGACCACTGCTCCTGTTCTGGCCCAACCAGACATAGAAAAGCCGTTTGACGTTTTCTGTGACGCATCCAAGAGTGGGTTAGGATGTGTGCTGATGCAAAATGGAAGAGTCATTGCTTACGCGTCACGACAGCTGAGGAAACATGAAGTTAACTATCCTACACATGATTTAGAGCTTGCAGCAGTGGTGCATGCTCTAAAGATTTGGAGGCACTACCTGTTGGGTAATGTGTGTAATATCTTCACGGATCATAAGAGTCTCAAATACATCTTTACCCAATCCGAGTTGAACATGAGACAGAGGAGATGGTTAGAGTTGATAAAGGACTACAATCTGAACGTGCACTATCACCCTGGAAAGGCTAATGTAGTAGCAGATGCACTGAGCAGAAAATCTCATGCAATTGATGTGCGACCGTTGTTTGAAGAAGGGTTCAATTTGTTACATCCAGCTGTGTTGCATAATATTCAGATCAGTTGCACTCTAGAAAGCCAGATCATTGATGGTCAGAAAGCAGATAAGGGAATCTTTCATATCAAAGAAAAGATACAGAGAGAACCCACCAAGCACTTTCGCTTGGATGAACAAGGAGTGTTATGGTTCAAGGATCGACTGGTAGTACCTAAGGATAGAGAGCTCAAAAACAAGTTGATGGATGAGGCCCATCGTTCTAAGCTATCTATTCACCCCGGAAGTAGCAAGATGTACCAAGATTTACGACCCCGTTATTGGTGGACTAAGATGAAAAAGGAGATTGCAGCATACGTTGCTCGATGCGACATGTGTTGTAGAGTTAAAGCTCTTCACATGAGACCTGCAGGACTTCTACAACCTTTGTCGGTACCCGATTGGAAGTGGGATGATATAAGTATGGACTTTATTACTGGTCTCCCCACCACACAGAAAGGCCATGATTCCATTTGGGTAATAGTCGATCGCCTTACTAAGTCAGCTCACTTTCTGCCAGTCAAAACAAGTTTCCGACCACCTCAATATGCAGAAAAGTATATTGCTGAGATTGTCCGATTGCATGGAATACCAAAAACCATAGTGTCTGATCGTGGTTCACAGTTTACCTCTCACTTTTGGGAACATCTTCATCAAGGTTTGGGCACTAGTTTGATTCGTAGCACGGCTTACCACCCACAGACTGATGGGCAGACAGAAAGAGTTAATGCAGTACTGGAAGATATGCTTAGAGCTTGTGTGTTATCATCCAGAGGTTCATGGGAATCCTGGTTACCGTTGGCAGAGTTTGCTTATAATAGCAGTTACCAAGAGAGTATCAAGATGGCACCATTTGAAGCTTTGTATGGCCGGAAGTGCAGAACACCGTTAAATTGGGTAGAGCCCGGAGAAAGAAGGTTTTACGGAATTGATTTTGTAGATGAGGCAGAGAAGAAGGTCCGTGTTATTCAACAAAACATGCAAGCTGCACAGTCTCGTCAGAAGAGTTATGCGGATAAGAGAAGAAGACCATTGGAATTCCAAGTAGGTGACTATG
Source organism: Saccharum hybrid cultivar R570 (assembly GCA_038087645.1). Lineage (NCBI taxonomy): Eukaryota > Viridiplantae > Streptophyta > Magnoliopsida > Poales > Poaceae > Saccharum > Saccharum hybrid cultivar. The sequence goes on along the minus strand of JAQSUU010000564.1, from coordinate 3,390,884 downwards.
TCTATTTAAAGGTTACCCCAATGAAGAAGAAACGGTTTGGAATCAAGAAGAAACTGTCTGCTAGATATATAGGGCCATACCAGATTTTGGAGAAAAAGGGCCCCGTAGCATATAAGTTACAGCTACCAGAAGAGATGAGTTCGATCTTTCCCGTCTTCCACGTATCCCAATTAAAGAAGTGTCTACGTGTTCCAGAGGAGAGAATACAACCTCAGGGTATTCGGATCAAGGCAGATTTGGAATATCGCGAGCAACCAGTTCGAGTCCTGGATACTAAGGACCGAGTCACTCGAAATAAAGTGGTCACAACCTACAAGGTTCAATGGAGTCACCATGACGAGAGCGATGCTTCTTGGGAAACGGGAGAATACCTTCAAACTGCGTATAAAGATTTTTACGATAAATGGTTCGTAACTCAAAATCTCGGGACGAGATTCTTATAAGGGGGGAGGGCTGTAACACCTCTGGGTGTTAAGCATGCATTATCATTTCAAAACATAAGCATTCAACAGCATTACATGTTTAACATTGTTTGGATTGTATCACTTTTCAAATTTAACTTGAAAAAAAAAAACAAATAAATGGAAACCCTAAGTTTAAAATAAATGTTAAAAAGTTAGTGTACTTTTTAGAAGTAGCAATTTTAAATAATGTAGAATAAATCAACTTGATTATTTGGAGCAAAAATTTGATTCAAATCCTCCTCAAATTCTGTTTTAAAAATTATTCTAAATAAATGAGTTTGATTTTTAAATTAGCTTTAAATCTCAAATTTAAAATCTTTTGGGAATTTTGAAAAATGTTCTATATGAAAGTTGTAGAGAATAAAATTTTGAACAACTTTTGTTTTGGGTCAAATTTCTGAAAACCTCGTTTTCATCCCCAAAATTTGAATTTCAAACAGAAATTTGAAATCTGGAAAATGTTTGGAAAAAGAAAAATCGAAATTTCGTTACTGGGCTCCGGCCTCACTTCTCGGCCCACGGCCGAAGCCGGCCTGGCCCGCCTCGCGCCCCCGCCCGCGCCCGCGCGCGCGCTCGCGCCAGCGCACGCCGCGCTCAGGCCGCGGCCGCCGCGTGGCCGCAGCTCGCCGCCTCCGGCGTACGGGTGGCGAGCCGTGGGCTCCACCGGCCGCGCCACGCGCCTTGAAGCCGCGCCCGCCTCTCCCTCGCCAGTCGCGCTCGCGTTTTCCTTCTCCCGGCCTCGCGCGAGCAGCAGCCGCAGCCGCTCGCCGCCTCCACGCGCTCACCGCCGTTCCGCCCGAGAGCTCGCCGCCGTTCCCGCTCAACGGCCGCACCATTTCTCGATTCATCTCGCCACCGGCTCCGCCACACCCTCCTCTTCTCCGAACGGGGTTCGGTATCTCTCGCTCGCCGACGGTGAGGCTCAATCTCTTCTTTCCCGCCCGCACCACCGTCGCCGGCCACCGAGCTCGAGCTCCGCCTCCGGCGCCCTCGCTCCCTCCTTCTCCTCTTGTTTCGCGCGGTTGTGCTCACAACCCTTTCACGGGAGCCATGCGTGCTCGGGGATTCGACTCCGAGCCGGAGGTCGGCCGTTGGCCGACGGCGACCACCGCTCCGCCTCCGCGACGTCGGGGCCACGGCGCCCGTGGCCGCGCTCCGCGTCCGCCTCCTCCCCTCTTCAGTGGCTGGGCCACCGGCTTGGGCCGAGCCGCCAAGCCGGGCCGCCCCCTCCCTTCTGTTTCCCGCGCGACGCCCAGCCCATTCCTGCCGCGGGCCAATGCTGCCGCGTGGGCCGGCCCGTTCGGCGATTTCAAATTTAGTTTTTGAATTCTTATTATTATTTGGAAAATAAAATGCTTTAGAAAATGTTGTGTACAATTTATGGCTCCAAAAATCATGAAATAAATTTTAAAATGTTCCTTGTGAATAGATCTACAGTTTAAAAATATCCCATGTTATTTTTGTGACACTTTACTGTACATTTTTATTTAATTGTTATATATGCTGTTATCTTATAAAAATTTTAGTAAATAAACTAATAAAGAGAAAAATGTGATTCTTGTTGCATTAATCTTCTTTAGTGATATACTTTCTAGGAAAAATGCTAGTGAAGCATGTTCTGTGGAAAATTTTTGAAGTGTAGTTCAAATGCCTTTATTTGTTAATATTTGTTATTTTCAGTAGAAGGCAATAATTGTATATAACATACTTATGATAATTTTTGTAGTATGTTAGTTTATGGTTGGTAACCTAGGAAAAATGTGAAATCTGTTGTTTGATACTTTTCTTAGTATAAAACAATTTCATGCTCACATTTAAGCCATAACTTGTTTATTTTGTACAAGTAGTTTTACAGTTCCTTTTACCATGAAAATTTAGTGGTAGCTTAGTTAGAGTAAGAATACTCTACTGTCATTTTTGTAGATTTTTATCTACACCAGAGATAGGTGTTGCAGAACAACCCTAGCTAAATAAGGAATAAATGATTAGTCTTTATGAGAATTTAAGAAAAATAAAATATGTTTGGTGTATCTTTGAAGCATCATTATGCCTTGCTGATGTTGTGGATGAGCTAGGTTGGTAAGCTTTGGTAGCTTAGGTTCAATTGTATGTGTAGATGGTAGCCTAACTAATAGAAGGATAAGGTGTATGTTTTAGGTTACATGTTCTTGGATGATGTTGACTACCTTGTAGAAGATGAAGTTTTGCACTAACTGCTCATTCCATGTGCTCGTCTGCATCTCATGTCACTTCATCATTCCATCATATTCCGATGCATCATTCACATGCCCTTATGCACTTGCATCATACAGGATCGCAGGAGGACTCGCAGGCAGCAGTACCGGAGGAGCAGGCTTGGACGGACCAGCAGGAGCCCCAGGCACAGGAGGTGCCCGAGGAGGAAGAGCCAAGCGAGGAGCTGCCGGAGTGCGTCGATCACCACCCTAGTTCGTTCGAAAGAGGCAAGCCCCGGAGCATTATAAGTCTCCTATTTTACAAAAGTTATTCCTTATTAACTGGTTTATAATTATATATTGTTGCATTAAGTCATAGGAGTTGAGTGGAACCGTTGTTGCATTACTATCCTTGTCCACCAGAATAATGTTACCTTATTAGGTCAGGATCGAGTAATTCGCTTAGCCATGCTTAGATCGGTAGAAGTCGGGTGATTTCCTGTCACCTGCGAGTTATAGGTGAATACCTGGCTATGGTTAGCAGTATTGGTGAATTTTGATAAGTAACCAAGTGTTGTTGAATAAACGGAGACCGGGCGGAGTCTTATAGGGTTTTGGACTATAGTGATTCCCGTCCGTGTCGGTTAAGGACCGATCGTTGCTCGTCCCTCTTGTCATGTTGAACGCATGCCTCACATTTAGCTGGCCGGATAAAGTACCTTTCGACCGCGAAGCTAGTGACACTTTTTGAGCCGGGATAAACTCGGGTTGGCAGACTGGCGTTGAAGGGGGTGTACGGGGACGCGAAGAGTGAGCCCAAGGTGCGTCCTGGCAGTCGGGCGGTCCCTGGGTAGTGCGATCCATGATTGTTATCCCGCGGCTTCTTGGAAAGTGTCATTGGTGATCTACGCAACCCTGACGGGGGAAGCATGGTTTGTGTGAGGAATAAATCTCCAGCTGGATAGGAATTCGATTCGAATCGCCGTCGCTCCCGGTTAGTGAGCACTTGACTCGAGCTATGGCATCGTAGTGTTAATGATGGAACACAGATGGTTATGTGGTTAATGTTGGAAATGCTAAACCTGAGATGGTAACCTTTGATGTTAATGGTTAATCAAGTGATTGCTTTAGCATAGGTGCTTACCTAGCATGAATAGGTTATCATAAAATGATGCTAAAAGTACTTATTATTAGTTACTCCTAATAACTTATGCCTTTCGCAAATGAGTCAAGCCAGTACACTATTTAAAGCCTTGCATGCTCCTTGGTGTCACGTTGTTTCTGGTTTATGACGGGTAAGTCTAGCTGAGTACATTCTCGTACTCAGGGCGTTGTTCCCATTGTTGTTGCAGATGGTCAGATGTACTACGGGTACTGCTCCAACTGTCTGTATCCGGCGATGGGTGACAACTAGGACCTTGGGCAGAGGTCGTTCCGTTTGTCTTATCTACTGCTTTTGTGGACTATGACTATCTACTGGCACTGTAATTGAACTAAGGGTGCGTGCGTAAAACTATTTGCTTCCGCTACTTTATGTTGAACTTTGTTGTAATAACTTTTATTTCTGAACTCCGATGTATTTTACCTTATGGTCAACTTTATGTATCGTGTGAACTGTGGCTGCTAAATCAGTACGATCTTGGTTGTATGTTGGTTGGTTTGAAATCCTTCGTGATTTCACGGAATCTCGAGTTATACGGGTTTAAGTTTGTTAAATTAACCGCCTCGGTGGGAGATTGGCTTACTTAATCTCGTATAATTACGTTGATCCGTTACAAGGGGCATGAATACCATGGTGCCCAAAGCAGTTAAAACCTCCATGACCTAACTTACCAAAGTTTCTGCAAAACACATGTTAGTCATGGTAATAAAGCGTTGTCATCAATTGCCGAAACCAAACCTCGGGGCCTAGATGCTTTCACCCCTTCACCCTACGATTCACCCTAGCTGGCTCCCAACCATCTTCCTCTGTGCTCCTCTCCGATTGAGGGTGCTCCAGACGCGTGCTCTTCCTTGCAGAGTGGGCAGTTCCAGCCGTTGATGGCGACTGGACATTGTGGGTGGACTGAACCTTGAAAACTTGGCTGCCATGAATGCTATGTGTAGGCTGCACTGCTTTCCCTTTCTTGCTCTCTGGGATTCTGGCCCTGATGAGCTCGGCTTGAAGATCCATGTCTTCTGGGTGGCTCTTGGATGCCTGCAATGAAGGCTTGCTGACATGAGGATCCCTTTGCTCCTGCCGCTTGGGGTGGTTCAAATCCTTTGCCAGTTCTAGTAAAATCGCCCATGCCTGAGCCTGAAGCACCGGATTCATCTCCATGGGGCTCTCCGGTTGAGGGGCGTCACCCAGCGGGGGTGCGGTCGCCTGCAGACCGCCATCAATGGCGTAGCGAGGAGACTCCGCACCATTATGGTTCCTCGACTGCACCCCCGATGGCTTCGGTGTGGCATCAATGCCGGACGGCACCAGGCGAGACGCCACGCCAGGAGCGGCGGACTGTGGCTGCGGGGTAGGTTGTGACCCACCACCGAGTAGATCACTGGCCGGTGGTGCCGGATCTGGGGGGTGCCGGCCAAGAGCAGCCGTGGAGGGGGCAGATCTGGGGGAATCGGGTGGCTCGAGGTGGGAGGTGAACGGGGGCGAGAGAGGGGGCTCGGGGTCGTTCGACTCCATCTTACCTAGCTCACAGTCAGTCTCGCAGAACAACAAAGGTCATACGCATCTTTGCAAAAAACGTATAGCTACAGCTAAACTTGGACCCTTGAGAAGCTTAACAAGTTTGCGTCTGTGTTCTGTGTGTATCACGGGGGGTGAATTAGAGTGCGCTTGGACCTCAAGGATTGCCAAGAGATAGTTTCCCTAAAGATACCTTCCGTGCTTCAGCGGCTTAGCTACCTATTGGTTGATGGATGTTATGCTATGCAAATTATAGAGAACAAAGCACCAAGTATCTCCAATTTTACCCTTTTTGGAAGACTTATAAAACTCTTGCTTGAAGAAGCATCGCAAAGGATCAAGCTCTTGAACTTGTTTGTTGCTACTGCCACCGGTTATGCTCGTGCTAAACTTCTGTCCATTATGCCAAATCTTGAGACTCTTAATTTAAGTTCGAGCATTGAGGTATGCTATGCAGAGTATCCATACAATCCATACGATCGACAGTAGTCATATATGTGTGCAAGCGCATAATTAATCTGAACATGACATATATCTGTTGTGCAGGAGAATACACCAATGCTGCCCTCCAAATTCGTCAACCTCAAGCACCTGAACATTCATATTACTTCATCGACCTTGTCCCCATCCTACGTTTATTCTTCTTTGATTTCTTTCTTGGATGCATCTCCTTCCTTGGAGACATGGTGGCTGGAGGTAAAGGCGCTATCCATCCTATATATCTAGAAAATTAATGGATACTCATTCGGCTGCATCCAATATCCATAGATTCAATTTCCTAGCTAGTTTTACTGTACATTGTCTTCAAGTACCTTTGGCAGATATGGGGCATGAATTGGTAGGTTCTTCAGATTTGAGGGAGCTACCAGAACGGCGCCACGATCACCTCAAGAGTATGGAGATCTCAGGATTCCACTCCACAAAAAGCTTGGTTGAGCTAACATGTTGCATTATCAAGAGCTAGCGCAGTCTCACTCGAAAGCCTTACATTGGATACCATTCGTGGTGCTCCATGTTGCTTTGATGGTCTTGGCTTGCCCTATAGCAAGTTTATGGTCGAGCAAGCGTCTAGAGCAGTGGTGGCTATAAGAACATACATCGAGGATAAAGTTGTGCCTACAACTAAGCTGACCGTTCTGGAGCATTGCCCACAGTGCATTGCCGCCGCAGTGGACGATGGTTTGATGCCTTTGGTCTAGGCAGACCTTGCAAGTTGCTGCAGCCGGTGCTAAGTTGAAGGGTGGTAGTTGTCATAAGTTATCTTGCATTGTGTTGCCATGTGTAACAATTTTAGATTTTATCTTTAGTGAACTGTGCTTGGTTTCTTTGGTTGTTGGACAAGTTATCTTAAATGTGCAATGCATGGTTACTTTAGTAAAGTTATTATAGATAATCGTGCTTTGTTTCTTGAGAATCATTGGGCATGTGAACCATTTAGTTTTCTTAGAATACATGATGTGTGTGTTGGGAGATTGTCTGTGTTTCTTCTGTTGATGTTTTTTCATTGGTTGACTGTTGTGGTTGGCTACCTGATTCTATCATTCAAATTGATATTATTAGATGGGTACCAATTAATTAATATTGTCTCGCGCATTGCATCATCTCTCTTCTCCTACTTATATACTTCATCTGTCCTTGAATAAACAATGAAGTGTATGTGTATTCTAGAGATTTTAATTATTACTAAGATAAGTTGAGCTTGAAAAAAGAGAGTAATTTTCTCTTGTCCCCTATGGCTTTGGTGTTATTCTTCAAACAAGACCCTACAAGACCCGTCACATGTCATTACATTATGTTACGTACATATATAATACAATTAATCGCTTCTCTAAAACTATTGGACCTATTACATGTCAATACACTTGTTGCGCATGTGTAATGCAACTCATGTGCAACTATTTGTTTTGCCATAACATAACCCTATACCAATTAAAACATGAATCCCTCACATGTATCTCGGTCCTTTTTTTCTATGCACATCTATTGAGTCCTATCACTATGTTATGTTATGGAACACATCTAGCTTATTGGCCCTAATTTTGGATTTGGGGTTGTAGTGATTGATGAACACCCTTTCATGGTATATAAACCACGCACGGGCACATCCCTTCCTAACCCTGATTCATTACCCTCACCCTTTATCGCCTCTCAGGCTCTCTCGCCCCCTCATCCCTCACCGCACTTCTCTCTGCCACCTTGACTTCCCCCCTCTTGGCCTCCTCTATATCTACTAGCTTCTCAGTTCTCCTCCATCATCTCTGACTTGATGGAGCTTCTCCTCTGTCCTTTGCCCTGGCTTGAAAGCTTCTAATCTTTTAGGCTAGAGAGGACCAAGGTACTAAGAGAGGACAAGATCGACCATGAGGGTGCTTGGTCGATGCTCCTGGCATCAACTCGGTGTGCCAACCACCATAGCGATGTCACTTGTGATCAGTGTCCCTTCTCCAAATCTGCTCACTTGATTTGAGATTTGTGTATGTACATTTAACCCTGGGCAAAAATAACCAAGAACCGAACCAAAATAACCGGAACCGAAACCGAAGTAACCGAAACCGAAATATTCGGTCCGAGGCTCGGTTCTAGGTTCTGAAGAACCAAAATTACTACGGTTATTTCGGTTCTAGTGCTCGGTTAACCGAAATACCCGAAATAACCGAACTACAGTCTAAAGGCCCATAAGAATACAACCCAGCCCAATATAGAGGCACAACCCTAGATATAAATGCCTACTTCTCTCACCCGTCGCCCCTCACATCCCACCTTGCCTGCCCCACGCCCCCAATCCCGCCGCTCCCTACTTCCCTCCTCGCCGCCCCAGTCCCGCCGCTCCCCACTCCCCTCCTTGTCGCCCCGACTCGCATCCCCTGCCCGTCCGCCCACGGCACATCACAACGCGAACTGCGAAGGCTAGCCGCGGCAGCATCGCATCATGTGAAGGCGGTGCTCTTTGGCTGCGCGTCACGCAGTCGTAGAGGCGAAGCGCTCGGGCGGCTCGGCCATGGTGCGCCATGAGGAAGCGAGGGGTTCGGCGGCGGCGCATCACGCAAAGGAAAGGGCTCGGTGGCGAGCGCCAGAAGCCCAGAACTATTTTTCCCCTTTTTTCCTCTAGATTCATAAATCTATGTCTGTGCTGAGAGAGGATTCTATATCTATGCTGAGGGCTCGGTTAGTTCGGTTATAACCGAAACCGAACCAAAATAACTGAAACCGAATTTTATCGGTTCCTGTTTTTGTAAAGAACCGATTGGTCCCTGATTGTGTAGTAACCGAATTTGCTTAAAAACCGAGGAACCGAACCAATCGGTTCCAGTTAACCGAATGCCTAGGGCTATTCCCAGTACATTGATGGCTGGATCTATGAACAACTATTGCGTCAGGTTGCTAGGTAGGCACAACTTGTCATGATGAATGGGATCGTTAGTCCTGCATGCATGAAGTGTCATGCTTAGGCCCGCCCTAGTCGGGCCATGTCTTAGGGGGGCCATGTCACGGCTGGCGCTGTGCCACTGGCCATCTGTTCATTGCTAATTATCTCCACATTCCACTGTTTTATGTAAATGTAATGAACTATTAGCTCATTGAAGATAATGGATCATATTAATTTTATCATATCTAACAAAATGGAAGACCCATAATTAATTATATGAAAGTACCATAAATATATAGTGGGAGCCATCAAAGATACTGTAAGTTACAATAAGTTTAATTTTATTGATTTTATTTCTTAAGCGGATGTATTTTTGTTCAGACTCTCCTTACTATATGACCATGCACTTCCATCAGGATCTTTACACCATGACCTGCCACGGAATCATGAGTAAATCATTGATCAATTTCTTAGCTTATGCCCATGCTTGCATTTTGTGGAGGACTAAGTATATGAAAGGAACCATCAACACGTGATTTTTACCTTAGCAGTTGAAGCATGAGATGAATGTTGTGTGCAGAATCATTTTATATATAGCATCTTTGATGCATCATATTGTTGCTTCTCTGTATTGTTAAGTATATCGACGACACACTGATCATTCCCTCGCCAAGGCTCTGCAGTGTTCTCACAGCGTAACAACAGGGATTATTTGTGTTGGGTGGACGCATAGGGATGTGTGATTTCACGATGTAGGGCCCACATGCTTCTAAAATGACCTTCTTCTGTTTATTTGTACATGTACATTTGTTACCACAGTATCCACCGCACACATGGTCAAGAGAAATTACTACGAACACTAGCTAGTAGGAGGAGAACAGCTACTTTGTTAAGTAACATATTATTCAGTGTTCATATGATTTAGCAAGTGCTGACTGGACAAATAGGTGAATGAAGAAAGCCTAAGCTTGATGCTATGTTTAGAGCTCTGGCCTACCTGCTCTACTTATATATAGGAGGCAACAAAGCACACAGTCGTAGTATACAAAAGGTTTAATTCCTGAATCTTTTGATTGAACCTTGTGAAAGATAGATACCCTATTGTGCAACCTAGATATTGTATCATTTATGAATAGATCTCAGAGATATTCAATGCCAACACTTAATATTGAAGGTATCCATTTTAAGTTTCAAAGATACGAAAGTAATTAATTCAAGGCATGTATAGGCAATATCTAGCAAAAAATTAAAAATATCTTGGAGAGGTACATTGGCTACTTTTTCAACCATAACATTCTCATGTTCTGGTAGCGAGGACTCAATGTTTTAATGATGACTCTGCACGCCCCCCATTAACCTGCAGAACAACTGCGCTATTGAGAGACAGATATCCACACTACAACATCCTGTTCACTTATCATCAACACCGATGGCACCCCATCGACTATCAATAGTGGCACCATACTAATCAATGTCGCCACTGAACTGAGTAAGCGTTTGATGGTGTCATCTTAATCTCAATAATACTCTCCATGCTCCCCTATGTAGTTACACTAGAGTTGCAAATAGGATCAATTTGACGATTAACGCAGAAGTAGTGGCCAGCTAGGATTTAGAATCAGGGTGGCCCATCTCAGATATGTAAGGCCAAATTATTTTTTTAAGGGAGACAAAAGCCTATGCTTTTAAGAAAGCATCGCATACAATCCTAGACAAACAAGGTTCACTGACACAACGCCAACACTACTGGGATCACCAGTTCCAAAGATGCCAACAAAAACACCATACACTCAGTTACTCCAAAACTAAAGTTCATTGACATCTGTAGATTGTAACACCGCCAGCTTTAAATTCCCCATTCAAAGCAAGATGCTATCCTTCACTTGTTGTATTCGATCATGGTCAGCTTCCTTAAGCAGAATACTCCATTTCTGCAGAAACGATACAGCAGTGTATATGATGTCAGATGGAGATTTTGGAAACTTAAGCTCGATGGCCATCTTGTTCCTGTTGGTCCAGATGGCCCAGGCGAAACCTGCAAAAACAAACAAGATTAACATAGTCGGCATAGGCCCCTTGCCCTGTAGCCATGTTTCAGTAATCTCTTTAAGAGAAGAAGGAAAATGGTTGCAATCAAAGATTTCTCGTATAAAGCCCCAAATCTTTTTGGCAATATGGCAATTAAAGAATACATGATTTACTGATTCACAGACATCCGCCAAATAGCATGTCTCGTTGCCTTTCCAACCCCTCTTAATAAGGTTTGTAGCACACTGTAACTTGTTATTGAAAATTTGCCACAGGAAGAATTTAATTTTCAAAGGGATATTACATTTCCAGACGTGACCAGCCATTCTCCTAGGCATCCCTCCATCAGTTAAAAACCTATATAAAGATTTGGTGGAGAAAAGACCCTTCTTCTCCAGCCCCCATGTAACCACGTCGCTATTATCTGGGTCTAAAGTAATCCTACTCAGCTCTCCCTTGAGCTCAGTCCATCGTCCAAAGTCTTGCACAGATAAGGTTCTTTTGAAATCAATCCACCAATCACCATCAAACTAGCGATCTGAAACAGAAACCTCCGGGTCTCTGGCTAGCCTAAACAAATCCTCAAACGCTACTTTCAAAGGGACACTCGTCACCCAACAGTCCTGCCAAAACCTACAGTTCAAACCATTTAACACTCTGAAGATAGCCCCCCACTTGAATAGGTGTTTCACCTTGTGAAGTCCCTTCTTGAATAGGTGTTTCACCTTGTGAAGTCCCTTCTAGAACTGAGAGCTCCCCTTCCTTGGGGCAGAAAAAAAAATGCATCCATTCAAGTATTTGGCTTTGAGTAATTTGAACCATAATTCATTAGGCTCCTGCAAGATTTTCTAGATCCACTTAACACTACTACAGATTTGGACATCACTGCCGGCCTCATCAGTGCCGGATTTGTGAGAACTGTCAGTGAAGTGCCTTCAGTACCGGTTCTAAGCTTGAAAATGAGAAAATGAATCGGGCTGAGCCAAAACCAACAGTGAAGGACCACATCACTGCCGATTTAAGGGTTGCACCGGCAGTGAGTTGGCGTCCACTTATCACTGCCGGTTCTAGCCAATAGCTAACAGTGATTTGGTGCTATCACTCTCGGTTCTTGCTAAGAACCGACGGTGATAAGCTCACAGAAGGCTGGTGCCATCTCCACCTATATATAACCGCCACTTCCACTGTCCCCAAGCCCGAGACACACCTGTGTTCATCCGTGTTCTTACTTGGGGGAGCAAGCCACCAGTCTCGGCCGTCAGATTCATCTTCAATCTTTAAAGGTTAGCAACTTCTTCTTCTAATCTTTAGTTGCTAATAGTGTACTTTATTTCATGCTTTAGTTTTAAGCATCGAAATATTCAAATATGAGATTTTTTAGATTAGGAATAATAATGGTGGATTTTACTTTTATTTATACATCATTTCTACATAACCTTTGTTAGTAACAAACTTATGTTTTCTACATCTTTGTTAGCAACATTATATCTTGATCTTTGTTAGCAACATTATTTTTATTTATAAATCATTTCTACATGACCTTTGTTAAACATTTATTGTATTCTAGAACTTCGTTAACAATATTATTTCTTGATGATTTATTGTCCCACGTTTCTTTAATATATATTGTTGTCTGGTATATTTATATCGGGGTTCTATATTTATTGAGATGTTTTTTAGCTTTTTTAGCTACGATAAATGATGGCAGACTTCCCCAGGCATAGGAACCTGGCTTCCACCCTGGCGATCTTCCATTCGCGCCATCACCAGTGTGGGTCGTCCCGTGTTTCCTGGACCCATCAATAGTATGTAATATTTTAAATTTTGCGTGCTAATATAATTTTTGCATATATACATTCATTCATAATATGATTGTTGCATATGTCACAGACTATAAAACTGATCAAGTTGCTGGAAACAACATTATGGGTATCGGGGTGTGGGACATCTTTGAGAACACGATAAATGAGGTCATGAATAATGAAGGAGACTGTTGGTATATTTTAGATGCACACAGATAAATACGCAAGTGCATAGATACCACTGTAGCTTTCAACTGGAGGTATTCCAAGTATTGTATCCACAAGAAAACATGTGAATGCAACTAAGTCTATGAGCATCAAGGACGGAGATGATAGGGACATAGAGAAGATCACTAAGGTCTTCTAGTTTTATCCCTCGCAAGCTATGTCTAGTATTGTTCGACTGGGGATATTACTTAAAAAAAGACACCAGCAGAGGATGCTTTCCTTAGCAACTAGGTCCTACTTGACCTACAAACGAGAGGTGGACTATATAAGATTCAATGAGGCTATAAAGTCACCCTCATGAGCTACCACTGATCTAAAAGGTAGGGTGCATCTACGAGTTACCTGAGCCTAAGTACCAAGCTTACACTATGAATAAAATTTTAACCTAAGGCCAATAGATTAAAGCACTCAAAAGAGACTTGCAAACCTGAAGAATAATATAAATAATGTTACTTACTTGAATTAGAAATTGATTACCAGAAGAATCTTAGAAACAAGCTCCGAAGCAACTTGATCCCGTAGGTACAAGCCGTAGAGGAGACACTGACAGGCTGACACTTCCTCTAAATTCTTTCCTCACAATCTATCTCACTATATCTAAATAAGACTAGTTCTAATCTCTAGAGGACTACATGACTAATCTTCTCTTGATAGCTAACTCTGAGAGGTTGATCCTTTCATGGGACCCCTCTCTATTGATCTCTACTGAAGAATATGAATTAGGGTTTCAAGATGCCTTTGCCTCAGGGGTATAGGGCTACTTATATAGGTCGGAGTGATGAACCAGAGCCCTCGGATCAAACCGATCTTATTCAATGGTGTAGATGCAATCCATATGGCGATAGAGGACTGACGTGCGAAGGAAGCTGACAGGTGGGACCAGGGTAGGTCAGCCGACCTAAGGGGAGGTCGGCCGACCTGGCTCAATGCTAGGTGGGCTCTCCCCTTCGGTGGGTCGCCTTCTCATGTCTTCTAGATCCTTTCTACATTGGTGCCCGCGTGGAATATGCTTTTTAGCACAACATGTGGGTCTCCTTTGACTCTTTTCCTGAGTAATCCCTACAGAAACACAGATTCATCAAAACCTGTGGAATTCTGTCAGTTTAAACCCTAATTCTATGTTGGAGATTGATTTATGTCCTTATTTATGTTTTGTTGACGGTTTTATAATTGTAGCTAACTACCGTTAGCAACTCCCTCAAGCTTAACCTTTGCTCATCCCTAAGCAATGCTGAACTCAGTGAAAACTGGATCAGGAGTTGCTGTAATGCTTTCACGCCTCAAAGGTACACTACGTTCAAACAAGAATTCTCTTCCGGATTAAAGTAAACTATTCTGACTTTCAAACTCATCCATATTACCTTCAACCATGGTCTTGTAGCCTTCACTTAGGTCTTGAGCAATTGAAAGATAGAACAATTAAGCCAAGCACTATGTCTCAAGCTCTTTGTTCAACCGTCATTCTGGAGTTTTTGTAAGTTTTCAAAATAAAACTAAGAGATTTCATTATATGACACTCTCAAATCTCTCAATATCTGTGGTATTTGTGAGTCCACACGAAGGCAATAAAATGTGTTATGCCTTTTTCTCTTCCTACCACTAAGGCTTATGAGGAGTTCATAGGTAGGGAGAAAGTTAGAGCATACTTGCAATGCATATATTATAAAGTTAAACAATGGATAAAAAAGTTGAGTCATACTATGAAATTAAGATGTGCATGTGTGTGAATATATGGTGGCTAACCTAATTCTACTTTGCTCCTTGAAAACATACCTCTCTTTTGAAACTTGGAAACACTCGCTAGAGAACATGGACTATCTTATTTCATCTTTTTTTTAGGTGGGCATATAAGTACCCATTGTTTTAGATCTCGGACACGTTGTCTATTTTTTTAACTCTTTCTTTTTCATGAATAACTTTTACATAGTCTAATGTCTCTTTTCTGCAACAAAACTTTAAAAAAGATATCTATAAGAACTTAGAATATTTATTTGGTGGATGAAAAACCTAGCATGTTTTTGTGTTCACCCGGACGGGTTACCCGCTCATGCTGCACACTTGAAAGTCTTCCTCCTGCTGCATGCTCTATCGGTGTACTGTTACTATGGGTATCGACTGTTCATATCAGGTATTTACTGTTGCACGGTAAAATGTGAGAGGAAGGGTGGTATACAACTTTAAGGCCTTGTTTAGATGCACCCAAAAGTTAGAATTTTTTCACTCTCTCTCCATCACATCAATTTTTAGCTGCTTGCATGGAGTATTAAATATAGGTAAAAAAATAACTAATTACACAGTTTAGTTGGAAATCACGAGATGAATCTTTTGAGTCTAGTTGGTCCACGATTGGACAATATTTACCAAATAAGACAAAAGTGGTACTATTAATCGAGTTCAAAAAATTTGCAATCTAAACGTGGCCTAAGAGTATATAGCTTAGATTGAAAATCTGTGGAAGGAGGAAGCATTGGTGCTTGCGTGCCCTTGTTGGGCTGGGCTGCTGCGGTGAGGAGAAAGACTGACATGGCCCGTGGCCCGGATTCTCTTCTCCGTCGGGTGTAGGCAAAGCTGCATGCCCTTTGCGTCGGCTGGAGCAGCGTGGCTGCGTGTGAGATAATTACGAAGAGATAAAATTAACGAGTCCTGTTTATGCACACATTTAGAGCCTATATTATTAATTGATGTGAGTCATAAAGTTCCGAAATAAGTTGTTTAGTATTTGCTAGTATTTATTTGTTTATTTATTTATTTATTTATAGGCACCAAAGATCTGGTCGACCTTTATACACGGTCGGATGTGTGGTGTGTCGACAGTGTCGTGTACGTAGGACATAAGAGTAGGTGGGCATAGGTTTGTAGGCGGGGTGGGCTAGCAAGCTTTTTTTTAAGTCGCGTGAAAAATGCAATTGAGTTGATCTCCTTCATTTTTAGGACTTAGTTTGTGCGTTATAGTTTCATCGAATATCGACTTGCTTGCAAGTCTTTCGTCACTTAGAAAGACACTGGCTTTCTACTTGCTAAGATGGTTAGTCATTTATATGATACGTGAAGGTAGCACGAAAGCCTTAGCTTTGTGACCTGGTGCCCATGTTGGTTCAGGACTTCTTCTAGGATTTTGATGCATAGAGTCCTAGTGCCAGTGTATTCTCAGGACTTCTTCTAGGCGGCCCGGGCCATGCAGTGCAATGTAATTACGCAATGTATGTATGTATGTATGCGATGATATGAATGATAGCATTTGCGCAAAAATATTTAAAAGGTGTAAACTCATTGTGCATCCTGCAAAAAATGATAGTTATGCTTGAACAAATGGCAAGCTTTGCACACGAAGAATAATGCTCTCGAACAGGAGGGACATTGTTTTAGATGGCTAGCGAAGGCTGCCATTTAATATCCTACATGGGCATATATATGATTTGTAGCCACGAATATAAAAAGTACTAGCTTCCTATGAAGGTTAGATCAAATAACATTGCATTGATGCATATTATAAAAACTTGAACAGAAAAATTAAACGATATGACCTGCAAAAAAGAGGAAAAATGTTAGTGTTTGAGGGTTCAAGGGTTTAGTCGCTGCTGAAGGTCTATTGTGGATGGAGGCCGCTAACTGATTAAGGCTGCTGATTGGCGAAGGTCAATGACTAACTAAGACTGGTGACTGACAAAGGTCACTGACTGACGAAAGCCAATAAGTGACGAAGACTACTAAGAATCAATAATAGATGAAGTCCACTAACAGATGATGAAGGCCAAAAACTGACGAAGACTACTAACTGATGATTGCTACTTATAGACAAAGGCCACTGACTGATGAAGACCATAAGTGACGAAGACCACTAACTGACGAAGGCTACTGACTGATAATAGTAAATTATAGATGAAGGTCACTAACGGGTGAAGACCATGACTGATGAAGGTCGTTGACTGTCGAAGACCACTAACTGAGAAAGGCTGCTGACTGATAATAGTCAATTATAGATGAAAGGTCATTGACTGGTAAAGACCATCACTGACGAAGGCCGCTGGCTGTCGAAGACCACTTACTGACGAAGGCTGCTGACTGATAAAGATCACTCACTGATAAAAGGATCACTGAAGTATTTGACGAAGGTTGAATATTCCATGAGAATCGCTAACTGACGGCGGATACTGACTAAACAAACTTAAGAACTGGACAAGTGTGTGATGAAGACTGAACAATTAATAAGAACAACTGACTGATGGAGAGTACTGACTGATTTGGCTTAAAATGATGAAACATGCATATAACAAAAAAAATCCTAGGGGAGGATTAACTTGGGAGGGTAAGAGGTACTTACAATGATGGTGACCTGTATTTTAGTAACGAAATAGATATTTAGAAAATAAATAATAATAATAACAATATAATAACAATATAATAATAATAACAATAATAATAATAACAATAGTAATAATAAATTAGTCAGCCAAGGCCAAGCATGTATAGCCATTCAGGTCATGCTTTTAATGCCACGAAGACTGTAATAACTTTATTGGTCACAATGGTGACAAGTTGTATTTGCAGGTTAATTTTTTAAAGTTATTTTTAGGGCCAGGAAGGTGATCCCAAAACAGGTTCCGTGATCAAATCTGCTAATGCAAATGTAAGCGCGATCGGCACAGGATTATCCTGCACCGGCTGGATGATCTCCCCGTCGCCATTGGTGTTGATGACCTAGGAGATAGATCCGACCGTGAAAGTTTGGGCGCGCCTAGGAGAGAACGGAGAGCTTGGAAGATGCACCATCTGGTTCGCCATGGGAACAGCATGCACACCCCTACCTGACGCGCCAACTGTCGACAAAATATCGTCAGCAGTCCACCGAGAGGTATGCCCACGATGGTCGATTGTACGGAGGGGTGCGCATGAACAGGAACGAGATGGCAAATAGAGACACGAGTTTAGACATGTTTAGGCCGTCAGCGTGACGTAAAACCCTAGTCCTGTTAGTTTGTATTGGATATCGTATTGATTTCCTCTGCTTTGAGGGGTCCCTTACCCACCTTATATAGCCTGAGAGTAAGGTTACATGCGGATCAGGTCTAAGCCTCATCAGGTAAGATACAATATTTACAAGGAATCTAATATTCAGTATATCCTAATAGATCTTGCGCCATCTTCAGGATTCACCGGGATGCCTTGCGGCGTGCGCCGAACAGTCCCGTGTGCCGCAAGTCTTTTTCCTGTGGGCTGGACCGCCCCTGGTGGCACAACCCATGTCCATTGCCGTGGGTACCTGGGGTCAGACCCTCATAGCTCATCCCCCGAGCACCTTGTATCCGCTTGGAGATGCCGTCTTGACCAAATACGAGAGGTCCAGCATAGAGCTGATCAATTTAACTGATGAATTGAGCGGTGAAAATCGAAGCCGACCAGTTTAACTGGTTACCAGGCCTGTTGAAATGGATGCCGACCAGTTTAACTGATCATCCGACCAAAGAAAACATCCGCCGACCAGATTAACTGAATGGCAGACCTCGGAGTTGGCAAAGTAAGGCTCACCAGAAGGATGTAAGGAGCTCAAAAAATTTTTAAAAAATCTTTATCTTAGATGAAGTGTAGCATAAATTTTAAAAACTTTGTATTATAAATATTAATATTTTATATATATATATATTTAGTCAAAGTTATTTATTGGAAATAAAAACGGTAGTTATTTAGGGACAGAGGGAGTATGTAACAAGTGATTTATCACTTCTAATGTGCAGATTAGTTAAGATAAGTCTAAAAAGATTTGGTTCACTATTTTTAGCATTCGATTTTATATGAATTTTACAAATCTCAGCCGATTTGATAATTTTCTGAAGTTAATAGACACTTGTGCATCGAGAACCCCAGACTTCCTCACACTTAAACCCCTTCCTTTTTATCTATTCGACCCTACACCCCCTTGTCCCTTGGACGGAACAAAGACGGCGGAGGTCGATTTCGGCCGGTGGGCACCTCGCCGGGCCGGCTGTGGGGGTAGGGCTTTACAGATTGTACTAGAGTTAATCTACCGATTGGTGGGTGTTCAGTGTTCACTACGGAATTCAGTGGCGCCACAAGTGTGGCGGCGTACAGAGCGGCGGCGACGGTAGCGCGCACAGGAGATGGCGACCGGAAATGGATTCGGGCGGGGGAAGGGTCAGAGAGGTGGAGGGACTTAGCACGTTTGCAATGTTCATGCTGGTTTAGCCGGAGAGGATGTGCAGGGCGGTGGCCCTTGTTCGTGGTTGGCGCGGCGGCACACGCACGGCACGGTGACGCCCCGGCGCAGCGGGTGGGGGAGAGGGAGGCGGAGCTATGGGTGATGTAGGTTCGGCGCGGCTCACGATGGACGGCGAGGAACGGCCGGCGGACCGAGGAGCTCCGCGGCGTGGCAATGGCGACGGAGTGGCGGCTGGGCCGCTGGGTCTTTGCGAAGCACAGAGGGCGATGCAGTGCGGTTAGCCGGTTAAAAAGGCAAGGGCGTTGCGGCTGGGAGGGCGTCTTCCAGCGCTCGGCGTCAGGACCGGACACTGCAGAGCGCAGGCCAGGCGGTTTGTTGCGTGGCGTCAGGGTGTCCCGCGGCAGTGGGGCGGGGCGGGGCGAGGTCACGGGAGCTGGCCGGGGCACGACGGAAGGAGTCGCGGCGAGGCTGCAGACGGGCGGCGACTAGGCTCAGCGGCGGTCAGCGTAGGCGGCTCACTTGGCACCGTCGCGGCGAACGAAATGTCAGCCCCGTGGTGACTGTTCAGGGAAGGACAACTGACAACTCTGATGAAGCGGCTCCGGCTGAACAGTCACCACGGGGCTTTATTAAGTAGCCAAACAAACAAACGGGTACCTATTACATGCCCAAAGTGACAGATAACAAACATGGCCAAAGTTGACGACGCTAAAACTAAGGCACGATCGACAACAACCTGATGCATGCATGTGCCTGTGCCTGTCTCCTGAAGAACCGGACCTGAGCAATGACGAAACTCATGGAAACAAAGAGATATGCATACGCTGACTGATATATGTACCCAACACACAAGGTTTATTCTGACAGCAGAGCAGAGCAGACAACAAGCTCTTGCAGTAGGACTAGTTTTCTTGGCTGCTGGCAGGCAGCTGATGTACCAATTCCCATATATTACCATCCTGTGCTTTATAATGGTGATTCGTCTAATTTGTCCGGGTGTATGCTTGTAATATGTCTTGCCAAGTGCTTAGTACCATGAATTGCTGAATCGGCTCTCAGCATAGATCCACAGTAGTTGCACCTTGCCATGGTAACCGTTGAACCTTCAGCATCCACCACCTTGGTGAAATGGTTCCAAACTTTAGACCGTGGAGGAGGCGGTTTCCGCTTCCGTTTTCCTGATGACCCATCATCACCTTGTTCAACAATACTTATGCCCCTGTTACTGGAACGGGGGCTCCTTAACCTCAAATTACACGCGTCGACCCATCCTAATGCATATATCACTAAATTTGTAGCAAATTGTTTCCTGAATCCTAACGAGCGAAGGACAAGGTGCATAATTTGCCAGGGATATGCGCACCCGAGAGCTCGTGCGGACTCCATTTCGTCATTGCTAACTCCCACAGCAAGGTATGAACTGCCAATAGTATCAGAGTTGGTTCGTAGCAAGACTCCAGCATGACCATTAGAAGGCGGGTTCTCGCTGACGTGCACCCAAGCTGCTGACGAGTGCACGTGAACTATTTTACAACCCATCTCCATGTTGGAAAATTTCAATCTGAAGCCATCATGAGTACTTTTAGTAGTCGATGAGCAACATGAGCTATCAAAGAGTCGGATAATGGGGTCCCACCATGCCTCAACAAGGGCAAAACCTTTAAAGCCTTGCAGAAGTGACGCACGACCAACCACATTATTATCATATCATCAAAAGTAGAATTAGCTAGCCTTCGAATATGCTACTCATATGCCACGACAGTATTAGGATTTTTAACCAAAAAAAAACGAAATAATAAATTTTCACCAACAGTAAAAGTGAGTGGCACTAGAAAATCGGAATATTCATACGAATTTTCACAAAAATTACAAATATCAACCATTAATCCATTAGACTGCAATCATCATTGATCGTTAATAGATATCAGACTTATTATCTTTTTTCTTAAAAAAATACCCACATCTACGGTTACAGAATTAGTCTAATTTAACCCCCCCTAATTATGTATCAAAATTACCTACTTTTACCATCATGATGAATAATCTAATGTACCCCCCCTAATCTTCATCCAAACTATATCCTCCTATGCTATTATAAAAATAATCCAAAGTAACACTCTAAATCTAAATATAAATTACCTTAATTTTCCATTGTTATTAAAACAAATACAAAATCACCGCAAGTCTATATCTAAACAATCTAATTCCTTCATTATTAAAAAATAAATTACCCTAAAGTGCTACATGTATGTCTGTATGCCATTGTTAATATAAAAAAATGATGTGTGTCATCATGCAAATTATGTATACATGTATGCATGCAAGAAGTAATAAGCTTATATCAATTTGCATGTCAAAAACACATATAGCTGAAGGTAAGGTTCCAACTAAATATATGTTGAACACATGTAGAGATGTGACCTAAAAGGGGGAAAAACTATGAATGTGGATGGAAAAGCAAATAAAGTAATTAGTAAGTAAATCAAGAAGATAAAGACAATAAAATATCTATGAGTATGGATGAAAACACACTGAGATGCATGGATATGAATACCTGACATGTAAATAAAACTATTACAAAGGCACATCCTTACCACATACGGTGCTCCTCGGCAGCACGGCTGGGACGAAAGGATTGTTGAAATTTGTTCCTCACGGTCCATTAGTAGCTGAGGCTATTGCCGTGGAGACAGTACAACTACATCCACAGGAAAGCAATCAATAAAATAGTTTGGATAATTCAACTTGGTTGTTGAATGATTAACTATAGCCAAATAATTTTGACATAGATCTTTTCGAGCTTGTATGGATCGCAGATGAAAATTAATGGCAAGAACAAAAAAAAAAAGGTGTTCAGAAGAACTACAAGCCCAAACCGGCCGGTTGTGGGATAAATTATCACTAAATGTGTATACTTATTCAAAAACTGTAGAAACCAAACAAGCTGTTTTTTTAGAACAACTTGCTGAACGGGCAAAAAGAGTGTAACCCATCTACCATGAACCGGACAAAACTAACCTAAAACCTTAAGTTGATGAAGAAAATTGGACAATTTACAGATAGTCCATGCATAAAAGAAGTTCAATCACCCCTGGACTTGCTAGTCCATGCCTCCCATACAGTTGTGAGAACAGGAAGACGATAATGTGTCGTAACTTAGTGCATGCCATAACTTATATGGAAGCTGTTATACAATAAAGGAGCAAATAAAAGAAGCCTCACCAGCGTTGGTGCCTTGCGTGTCTGTCTCAATTGGTTCATTCTCACCAATGGGATTCTCAGCAATTTCTTTAATCTGTAGTGCCTGAGAGGACCGTTGGGTTTCTTTTGGTGCCCCAGAGGAAGCCGGAAGCAGGTGAATGTTATTATAACATTCACAGCTCTGTAGATGCCTTGACAACTGAATGGTTGAGGGGTATCTCATGACAGTGTTGCAATATTGGCATATCACGTTCAAGGTATGACAATAGGTACATCGTGACCTCCAGAAGTGCTGCCAAAATTTTGGTCTGTGCTCTTCATCCTTCAGCATTTTGCTAATATGTCTGCCCAATTGGCGCATCATATCTATCCCCATAAGAAAAAGGTTGCCAGACCCATCCTGAGAAAGGAGCAACCGTACCATGCATATTATTAGTGAAATATATAGGGACATCATTCAATCAAGTTATTTTTTTAATCAAACCTAGGTTTGATCCTTGGAGGAAAAGGTACAACCAGCTCCACTAACCACGGAAGCATTGATGTTTACTTTGAATTTGCTAATAGTAGAGCTAGGTAATTTAGAAAAACATACAGTATGCTTTATGGTTATTTAATTTTTTTCTATAATAGCTTGTATTGATAATTTAGGTGTAGATTTGATGGATATTTTACTCTATACTTTATAACGATATAAAAAGTCATTTTAGCAGGCAGAAGTCAACTCAAGATGTTGAATTTGCGATATCCAAGAATTATTCATGTAGTAATAATATTTTAAAAAACATAGAGTGAATAAAATTAATATTACCAATATTGGTATGTCATATGTTTTAGTTAAAATGTATACACTTTTATAAAGTAATATCGTACAAATTTTATTATCATAAAGTATTTGTATAATTTAATGTAAATCGTCAGTGTCATCGGTATGTGATTTGTTATCAGATCATTTTTCTGTCATTGATAAACTATTATAGTAAATGTTTACCCTAATGTATGCATGGTAAACATAGCATATAGCACTTTTGCTTATTTTTAATGTAGAAGTAGCGGATGTGTCTAATTTGGAAAAAATATATAGCGTACTCGGTTTTTAAGGTTATTGGATTATTTTCCGTAATGGTTTATATTGGCATGTAGAGATAGATTTGAGGGATATTTTTGTTTATTTTTATAATGGTGATTGTGGATAACTTAGATAAAAATCAAAGGGTTACCTTATTATGGTTCATAATGGCATATGTGGCAATTGAAGAATTTTTATGTGTTACTTGTAGTATTATCTTTCGTAATGGCACAGCTGGGCAATTTAGAATCATGAGTATGTTGTCAGTTCTTGTACTACATACTTATGTTTAGGATTCACAAATATGTACCTGTAGTGGTTCCATAAAAAAACATTATATACCTGTAGTCCGCTAGGGAGGCCCCTACTTTTTTTGGGCCTGCGCCGAGTGGAGGCCCTACTCAGTATGTAAGCTTGATTCTGTGGCTCTGCTGGTATAAGAATCCCTTCTGATTTGTAGAGCATAAATCCTTTAGTTTCGGGATATCAGAATGCTTATATACATAAAGGGCTAGTTCGGCTGGTATAAAAGCCGGCTGGTTTCGGCTGATTCAATAGTGTTCTGTGAGAGAGAACAAGCTGAAACAAGCCGAAATATGACCAGCAGAACAGGACCAAAGCAAGAAACTGGAAGCTCAAATAAACAGAAGAACAAATTCGATGGAATTTCCCCGAATCTTGTACAGTTGTACTATAAAACTACCTTGCGAGCCCATCGGTGCCGAAGCAGCATGGTTGGCCTCGTCTGGACTAGGATTTATCATCGGAGTCGGAGTAGGTGAGGGCAGCTGAGGTGGCAAAACGGTTGGCGTCATGTGTTGTATCTGTACTTCTTTATCTGCAAAACGGTTGCCACCACCTGGCCGGCTGAGCCTCCGGGTCGTTCATCGTTAGTGGCAGTGGAAGCTGCTGTTGCGGGTGAGGCAGTTCATCTGCAACCATACCATGAAACACACAACCAATTGGACGGTTCAGATTCCAATTCTTTCCAAATACACTAGGCAGAAACAAAATATGGATTATACATAGAAATAGAACAGCTAATCAGACAGCATCTAATCTGAATTCATAACAAACCGGCGGTGGTGCTGGTGCCTTGTTGGACTACGGGCGGCACTGCATCGGCGTGGCTCGTCGCTGCTGGACCACCATTGGTAGTGTTCCACAACCCATCGGGAGCCATCAATGAAATCATCACCTGTTGGACCTCCTCCTCCGAGAAACAGATGGGTAGGTCGTCAAACGCGATGGATGACGGGGAAAAATTATTGTACGAAAATTGCCCTTCATCAGGAGACAACCATGCAAAACAACAAAGGCACCAATTTAGTATCGAATCAGCAGTGTAACTGTAACAACCCCTGCCAGCCAGATCGAAGTGAATAACGAGGGAATAAAGAAAAAGAAAAAAAAAACCTGCCCCTGTGCCATGCGTGGCCACAAGTGGTGCCGGTGCGGCGGCATGGTAGGTCTCTTCAGCTACGGCAGCAGGAATACAGGGCACCTCATTCTCATCCAGAGGTGAAATCTGCCCGTCACCGAAATTCTCCGCTGGTGGCAGCGACAGCCACGGCGACGACGACGGTGGTGGCGACTGGGATTCAGAGAGCAAGAACAGCAACGACGACATCAGGTCTTGTTCCTGTTCCAGCTGGTTGAAGGTCCCAGCAGGGCAGCCATAGTCCCCGCTGCGGCGGCAGCGGCCTCCTCCAGATAGGTTATCAGTTGGCTCCATGGGGTTCTGATGGCCGGGGATCGGAGAGGAGAGGCTGTGGAGAGGAGGTCGAGTGAGTAAAGTAAGCCGGCCGTGAGGGTAAATCTAATCATGCGTTCTTCTAATTTATAGAACGCGTGACGATTGAAGCCCGAGTGATTAGCCTCATCAGCAATACACCTCGGGCTCGGGCTCTGTCGCCTTCAGTTCGGGCTCGGGCCGATATTTTTGGGATTATAGGTGCATGCCCCTGTACTTTGCGCGCAAACCTTGCATGACCTGGATTCTTCCGGGGGAGCAGCCGAACGGACAGGGAGGTACCGGGTGGGATTAGCCAAAACTTGTGGACGAGAGGGTATCCACGTGCATGCAGCAATCTTTTTTTTTTAAAGGGAGACGATGAAATATGCTATATAGGAGTGGGTCCCATAGGCTTCATAACCAATTTCAGGTACCCATGCATGCAGAACGACGGTCTTTTTGGAAAATTTTCAAACAGCGGTCTTTACGTGACGGAGGGAGCAGGAATCCTGCGATATTTTTGGGATCACTATTTTATTATCCGGTTTTTTAGAGAAAAGAAAAATTATATTAAATTATAGTTGGGTACATCATCATGTTGAATACACTATATATATTTAAAAACTGATTTTCATTTATATAAACTGATTTTCATCTATATTGTATCCGAATAGCTCCCAATCTTAAATCCAAACATGTACCACGTTTTGTACGAATGACCGCACAAAGTGGCAGAAACTGATGCACTGAAGAACCGGACTGGCCTGAAGCACTGACGAAACTGATATGTGTACCCAACACAACACACAAGGTTTATTCTGACAGCAGAGCAGAGCAGATATCAAACGCTAATATGCACAGTGGAACGGGGGCTGCTCAGCCTCAAATTACACGCGTCGACCCATCCTAATGCATATATCACAATTTTTTTAGCAAATTTTTTCCTGAATCCTAACGAGTGAAGGACAAGGTGCATACACTGCCAGGGATCTGCGCACCCAGCTGGTGCGGACTTATACGGGTTCTCGTAAGCATTAACTCCCACCGACACTTAGTCAATAGTAGTACCTAAGAAAGTTCCTACGACGACTCCAGCATGATCTTTATATGGGTTCTCGCTGACGTGCATCCAAGCTGCTGACGAGTGCACGTGAACTATTATACTATCCTTCTCCATGTTCTTGGAAATTTTCAATCTGAAGTCGTCGTCGGGAGGAGATGACTCATATCAACCTAGGGTTAGGAGGCGCCCCTGGCGGCCGTCCCCAAGCCTCCGCCGCCACCGCTGCCGGCGGCCATCCCGGCGCTGGCGGTCCCCTCCCCCTCCCTTCCCCCTCCCTCAACCTCCCTGCTTCCTCCCCAACCCCCACAAGCCCAGCCCCCGTCGCGCCCGGAGGATGCACCGCAACCTCTCCGCCGCTGCCGCCGCTGGTCGGCATCCCGGAGCCAGCGGCCCCCTCCGCTCCTGATTTCTCCGGCCGCCACCAGCCGCCAGGGCCCCAGCTGAGCGCAGGCGTTGACGGGGCATCTAGCGCGCCCCCGCCTGCTCCGTCATGTTCGGCTGCTGCCGCCACCTATACGGAAGTCGCTATTGCGCCTCCGCCCGCAGTAGCTGCAATCACCCACGAGCCACAGGGGAAGAGCAAGCCGGATCTGCTGCTCCACCTGGTGGAGGTGCGCGTGGCCGCAGCGGACGCGGCCCGTGCCGACGTCGGCGACGGCGTGGGTTGTGTGGGAGCCACGAGTCCGCTTCCGCCCGTTCCTGACCCGTGTGGCTCCCCGTCGGCTGCCTCCCAGTCGACGCCGATGTTGATTGCCACTGCCGCGGCCTTCCCCCAACCAGGCGCGGGTGACGGTGCTGCCAAGATCCATGGCCAGAAGAACCAACTCTCAGCGCTGCTCAGCGAGTCCGCCTCTCCAATGTGCGCCCCTGGATTCCGCGCCTCCCCTTAGCCTAGCCCGCCGGAGGCCTCCCGGCGCTGGCAGCCAGCACCACCCCCTCACCCGACCCCTCTAGCCTGGCTGTCTCCCCGGGGTAGGAGGTCGCGCCCATGACAGGGACACAACTATTGGAGGACGAGGTCGTTGTCGAGGACATCTTGGATGGCGACGATGAAGACAATGACGATGACGATGATGCTGCTCCTGCCCCCGCGTCCAACGCCAACCGTGGCATGCACGTGATGTGGGCACCGCCGCCGTCGACCGTGCTGCCACCGTCGCTGTGGCCGACAAGCGGCCCATCTCCGAGGTCTTCCCTCTCCCCCTTCGCACCACCGTTCCTTCCGGGGCACGGCTTGGAAGGTCGCTCCAAGTTTCGTCGCTGGGCTGAGGACTCCCTCTCCGATGAGGAATGCCCTCCCGTGAAGTGTTCGCCAACGACGGCCTCCTTCCTCGACGTCGTCTACACATCCTTTACTGCCCAGTCGCCATACCTAGGGTTGCTTGCCGAGCTGTCGAGGTGACGCCCACGCCCGGGGCTGTGGCGCCGTGTGAAGGGGCCAGCTCCGCCTCACGTTCAGTCATCATCACCAAGAGGTGGTGCCATCGTCGTCGAGCTAGGACTAGGGGCGTTGACGGTCCTGCGGTGCCCCCTGAAAGTCCCTAGTTTGGTTTTGGCTAATTGATGAAACCTAGGACTAACCTTTGTATCTAAGTGGATGATTTAGATAAAGGTGGTCATTGAATATGAGACATGACATTGACTCATATGACCAAGATGGTGAAGACCAAGATGAGGCTTGGCTCGATGGACCGGTTGTGAGGGTGAAGGGCAAGTCGAGGCTTCGAAGCGAGGGACCATGCGATGGTGAAGCTTGAGCGAGACTTGGCGCCGACGGACCGATGCAACGGTGAAGAGCAAGTGAAGTCAAGGTCGATGGATCGAGACGGTCATGTGATGATATGAAGTGGATCATATCATTTGGAGAAACAAAATGGGCTCAAGGCAAAGGTATAACCATAGGGCCATTTTGTTTTACACTCAAGACACCATAGAGGGTGTGAGTGGTTTAGGATCGATAGCCGAACTATTAAGAGGGGAAGTCTTATCGGTTATTCGATGCACGGGTGCCACTAGGTGAATTCATGAAGTGCATTGCATGTAGGACCTAGTGAGCTAATTGGAAAACCTTTGAAAATGATTGAGAAAAAGCTAACACACAAGCACATGGAGATGTACACTTGATGGTGTTGGCACATTTGCAAAGGTGGCGTTGGTCGCGCTGTGGTTTGCGGGTAGAGAGGGGTTTGGGTTCCTCTCTCCCTCCCGCCGAGCGTGTGAGCGCGGGATTCAGGCGATTTCGGGGAAATGAAATGCCTATTTTCCACTACGCCGAAAGTCGGAAAAGAAACGGAGGCGAACGGGGTCACTGAGGTGACCGGACGCGGTCACGGTGTGACCGGACGCGTCCGGTCAGTACAGCGCGGTATCAGGCGCGGGTGCTAGGGTTTGCAACCGGCGCGTCCGGTCACTCGCAGGACCGGCGCGTCCGGTCAAGTGCCCAGAAGGAACTGCGGTTCGCAAGGACGATCGGACGCGGGGCACGTCCGGTCACACACGATCAGACGCGTCCGATCGTTGAAGGAGCTTACTGGACTCAAACCGGACGCGGGCACTGTCGCGTCCGGTCGTTACGAGGGGCGCGTCCGGTCGTTACTTCGCGGGCGCGCGATGCTGTGCGATCGGTGCGTCCGGTCATTCAAAGCAGCGCGTCCGATCGTTTGACAGGC
This sequence comes from Saccharum hybrid cultivar R570, assembly GCA_038087645.1. Lineage (NCBI taxonomy): Eukaryota > Viridiplantae > Streptophyta > Magnoliopsida > Poales > Poaceae > Saccharum > Saccharum hybrid cultivar. Next base: position 3,362,232 of record JAQSUU010000564.1, on the reverse strand, counting down.
GCGTCCGATCGTTGCCTAGGGCGCGTCCGGTCGTTGGTTTGACCGTTGAGGGTCAGTGACCGTTGGAGGATCGGACGCGGTTGAGCGCGTCCGGTCGTTTTGAGAGGCGCGTCCGGTCATGGGGTTTGACCGTTGGTGCAGTGACCGTTGGAGGATCGGACGCGGTTGAGCGCGTCCGGTCAGTTATGACCAGCGCGTCCGGTCATCCCGACAGAACCCAGTGAAGGGGTATAACGGCTCTTTTTGGATGGGAGACTTATAAATACTCGTTGGCCGGCCCTTGGGGAGGTAACTCGTGATTTCTAACATCCTTATACATCCTTTGAGCTAGAGCATCATCTCTCACTCATCTCTCTTGAGTGATTGTAAATCATAAGTGAGATTGAGTGATCCCAAAGTGCATTGCATAGCTTGAGGGCATCTAGTGGCACTTGTGGGTGGTTTAGCCGGTGGATTTCTTGTTACTCTTGGAGAGTACCGCTCCTAGCCGGCTTGGAGATTGTTGGAGGCGTTGGCAAGAGAAGGTGATTGTTCTTGGCCACCTCCAGTTGTTTGTAAGAGGTTCTTGTGCTTTCCTCGGCGGGACGCCAAAAGCAACTCTATTACATTGCGCGTGTCATTGAGTTACCTCACTTGAGAGTGGTGTCTTGCGGTGCCTTGCGGGGCGTGCCTTGAGGGGCAAGTGACTTGAGGGTCGCACCGAGGAACCATCTAAGTGTTGGTCGACACAACCGGTGACGTAGCTTGTCGGTGCACAAGTGAACACCGGGTGAACAAAAATATTGTGTCTCTTGTCTCCCGGTGATTGGTCTCCATATTGTGTTGTTGTCAATATTTATTGATTGTATATCATCTTGGTGATTGGCAACATCTTCACTCCACCGTTGGTATAAGATACACAATCCTATCTCTTTCATTTACTTTTACTAGATTATCTTGTGTAGCTCTAGTAGTAGCCTTTACTAGTAGTTATTAGCTTGCTCACTAGTGTATAAATAGTGACATAGCTCTTGTGTGAACTAGAGATCATAATCTACTAGACTTGTGGATAGGAGGCTTGCATCACAACCCTTGGCTAAGCAAAACTCGCTTTACGCCATTTGTTATTCTAACAAGTTTGCTTAGTGTTTCTCGTAGAAATTTTAATAGGCTATTCACCCCCCCTCTAGCCATCTAGGACCTTACAATTGGTATCGGAGCTGTGGTCACTGTTTTAATCAAGGCTTAACATCCTTTGGTGTGAAAAATGGCTCAAATTGTGTTCAATCATGTTGGGGGCAAGCCACCGTTCTTTGATGGTGTTAGTTCTTTTGCTCATTGGAAGAGAAAGATGACAATGTACCTTGGTTCTATTCATGAGAGAGTTTTGCAAGTCACCGAGAATGACTTTGCTATCATTGATCCCGATCATCTCACCGATGAAGATAGAGCAAATAGAACATGCAATAGAATGGCTCTCAATACACTTTACCATGGTATTGACACAAAAGTATTTGAGGGCATCAAGGACTTAGAATTGGCATATGAAGTATGGACAAGGTTGAGTGAAACATATGAGGGCACTAAGGTTGTGAAGAGTGCCAAGCTATATGGGCTCAAGAGTGAGTTTGAGAACTTCAAGAAAAAGGATGATGAAACAATCATTGAAATGTTTCATAGATTGCAAGTGATAGTCAATGATCTCAAGAGCTTAGGGCACAAGACTCAAGATCAAGATTTTTGTCACAAGTTCTTATTGAGCTTACCTAGAAGATTCAAGATGTTGATCATGATGTTGCAAAGAGATGGGTTTGAAACAATGAAGCCAAATGATTTGCTTGGAGAGGTGTTAACCTTTGACAAGTATGATCAAGATGTTGATGAGAAGGAGGAAGAAAAGAAGAAGAAGACCGTGGCATTCAAGGCCATCTCCTCCAAGGGCAAAGCTACCATCATTGAAGAAGAAGAAGACAATGATGAAGATGAAGATTATGAAATTGATGATGAGGCATTTGCTTTTGTAGTCAAAAAAATGGGTCACATGTTCATTAAGAGAAGAGGCTTCAAAAAGAGAAATGACAATTTCAAGAGCAATGGGCAACAAAGGAAGTGCTTCAATTGTGATAGCACCGAACATCTTCAAGTCGATTGTCCCTATGACAAGAAGAAAAACAACAAGAGGGGCAAGTTTGAGAAGAAAAAGAAAGAAGCCAAGATAACATTCAAGAAAGGCAAGAATGGAGTCTATGTGGCCACTTGGGAAAGTGATGATGATGAAGAAGAAGAAGATTCATCCAACAAGGCTTTTGCTTCCATTGCTATCAACAAGAAGCCTTTACTATTTGATTCATCCTCTTCATGCTTCATGGCCAAAGAAGCTAAGGTATTATATGATGAAAGTGATGATGAAAGTGAAATGGAATATGTTCATGATAGTGATAATGATAAATATGATAATGAGAATGATGATGATGATGAACCAACTAAAGAACAACTATATGACTTGTTGCAACAAACTAGAGACATAGCTATTGCCAAGAACAAGGAGTGCAAGAAGCTTTCAATGAAAGTAGCAATACTTGAGAAAGTTCTTGGTGAGCTTAAGACCACTCATGAGAGTCTAGTGGAAGACCATGAGGATCTTGATAAGGCTCATTCCAAGCTTGAAAAAGCTCACTCATTGCTACTTGAGCAACAAGCAAAGAAGGAGGTTGTTGTATCATGTGATATAGGTGTTACATGTGATATAATTGATGAATCCTTTAATGAACCTATCATCATGTCAAATACTAACCCTTCTTGTAGCTCTTCATCCACCACCACTAACTCTACCTCCACTACTAGTGATGGTTTCACTTGTGATGCCTCACTAATGGTTGAGAATGAGACTCTCAAGAGAGAGGTGGATGAGCTCACTCACGCCCTAGGCAAGGCCTATGGTGGTGAGGCCCGCTTGCTTAAGTGCTTGGATAGCCAAAGGTTCTCTCTTAACAAAGAGGGATTGGGCTACACCCCCAAGAAAGGCAAGTCGGCCTTTGCAACTCCAAAGCCTAGCTTTGTGAAGAGCAATGGTCGGTTTTGCAATAGATGCAAGCAAGTTGGGCACCTAGAGCATAATTGCAATAAAAAGAACCAAAGCAAGAACCTTGTTAATGCTATACCTTATGATTCTTGCTATGTGCTTACCAAAGGTGTGAAGGGTGTGCAAGCTAAGTTTGTTGGTACACCCATTGTTGGCCCAAAGAAGAAGGCTATTTGGGTACCAAAGAGCTTAGTTACTAACCTACAAGGACCCAAGCAAAAATGGGTACCTAAGCTTCATTGATTTGCTTGTAGGTCAATTACAAAGCCGGAGGAAGGCATTGGATTATTGATAGTGGGTGCACTCAACACATGACTGGTACATCAAGAATGTTTGACTCAATCAATGATAATAATAGTGGTGTTGATTCTATCACATTTGGCAATAACAAGAAAGGCAAGGTTATTGGCTTGGGCAAGATTGCAATATCAAATGACATGAGTATCTCAAATGTGTTGCTAGTTGAAAGTTTGGATTTCAATCTTCTATCCGTGGCACAAATATGTGATCTAGGCTATAAATGTATCTTTGGGGTTGATGATGTGGAAGTCATTAGTATGGATGGTTCAAATGTGGCATTCAAGGGCTTTAGATATGAGAATCTCTACCTAGTTGACTTCAATGCTAGAGAAACTTCTTTGACAACTTGCTTAGTCTCCAAATCAAGCATGGGTTGGCTTTGGCATAGAAGGCTTGGTCATGTTGGCATGAAACAATTGAAGAAGCTTATAACTCACAATCTTGTTAATGGTTTGAAAGATGTTGAATTTGAGAAGAATAAGCTTTGTAGTGCATGTCAAGCCGGGAAGCAAGTTGGAAGCTCACATCCAAAGAAGAGTACAATGAGCACATGCAAAGCATTTGAGTTGATGCACATGGATCTATTTGGACCAACAACATATACAAGCATAGGCGGTAACAAGTATGGCTTTGTCATAGTGGATGACTTCATAAGATTCACATGGGTATTCTTTCTTAGTGACAAAAGTGAAGTGTTTGACACCTTCAAGACATTTCTCACTAGAGTTCACAATGAGTTTGAGATTAGAATCAATAAAGTGAGAAGTGACAATGGAAGTGAGTTCAAGAATACAAGAATTGAAGAACTTTGTGATCATTATGGTATTGGACATCAATTCTCGGCCAAGTACACTCCACAATCAAATGGCCTAGTTGAGAGGAAGAATAGAACATTGCTTGATATGGCTAGATCAATGCTTCATGAGTACAATGTGAGTCAATCATTTTGGGATGAAGCAATCAATACCGCTTGCTACTACATCAATAGATTATATTGTCATCCATTGCTAGAAAAGACCCCATATGAGTTACTTCATGGAAGAAAGCCCAATATTTCTTACTTTAGGGTGTTTGGTTGCAAATGCTATATCTTGAAGAAGGGCACTAGATTTGGGAAGTTTGACAAGAGATGTGATGAGGGGTTCCTACTTGGTTATTTAACTACAAGCAAAGCTTATAGAGTTTGGAACAACTCAAGTGGCATTCTAGAAGAAGTTCATGATGTGCAATTTGATGAAACCAATGGGTCACAAGATGAAGAAGAGAATCTATATGATGTTGGTGGAACTCAATTGGTGGAAGCAATGAAGAACATGGACATTGGGGACATTAGAGCAAAGCAAGTAATTGATATTCAAGATGATGATAAAG
>JAQSUU010000563.1:28722500-28775000 GCA_038087645.1 Saccharum hybrid cultivar R570 | reverse complement strand
GGAACCGAGGACGATCGGACGCGGTGCGCGTCCGGTCACACACCATCGGACGCGTCCGGTGGTCCAGGGAGCTTACTGGACTCCCACCGGACGCGGGTACTGTGGCGTCCGGTGGTTGCGAGGAGCGCGTCCGGTCATGTCTTCGCGCGCGCGGGTTCTGTGCGCACCGGCGCGTCCGGTGGTTCGCAGCAGCGCGTCCGGTCGCTCGTTTGACCGTTGGCGCGCAGTGACCGTTGGAGGATCTAACGGGCGAATTTGAAATCAGTGGACACGTGGACGTCGCAGAGGCACCGGACGCGGTTGAGCGCGTCCGGTCATTTACGACCGGCGCGTCCGGTGGTCCCGCAGAAAACGGTTAGTTGAGTTGTAACGGCTCTATTTGGATGGGATGCTTATAAATACTTGTTGGCCGGCCCTTAGGGAGGTCTCTTGGCATTTCTAACACTCTTGTGCATCCTTTGAGCTAGAGCTACTCCTCCCACTCATCTCTCTTGCTTGATTGCAAATCAAAAGTGAGATTGAGTGATCCCAAAGTGCATTGCATAGCTTGAGGGCATCTAGTGGCACTTGTGGGTGGTTTAGCCGGTGGATTTCTTGTTACTCTTGGAGAGTACCGCTCCTAGCCGGCTTGGAGATTGTTGGAGGCGTTGGCAAGAGAAGGTGATTGTTCTTGGCCACCTCCGGTTGATTGTGAGAGGTTCTTGTGCTTTCCTCGGCGGGACGCCAAAAGCAACTCTAGTGGAATCCGCGTGTCATTGAGTTACCTCACTTGAGAGTGGTGTCTTGCGGGGCGTGCCTTGAGGGGCAAGTGACTTGAGGGTCACACCGAGGAACCATCTAAGTGTTGGTCGACACAACCGGTGACGTAGCTTGTCGGTGCACAAGTGAACACCGGGTGAACAAATATTGTGTCTCTTGTCTCCCGGTGATTGGTCTTCATTTGTGTTGTTGTCAATATTGATTGATTGTATATCATCTTGGTGATTGGCAACATCTTCACTTCACCGTCGGTATAATAATCACAATCCTCTCTTGCATTTACTTTCACTAGTTTATCTTGTGTAGCTCTAGTAGTAGCTTTGCTAGTAGTGTTAGCTTGTTCTCTAGTGTAACCTTAGTGACATAGCTCTTGTGTGAACTAGAGATCTTAATCTACTAGACTTGTGGATAGGAGGCTTGCATCACAACCTTTGGCTAAGCAAAACTCGCTTTACGCCGTTTGTTATTCTAACAAGTTTGCTTAGTGATTCTTGTAGAACTTAAAATAGGCTATTCACCCCCCCTCTAGCCATCTAGGACCTTACAGCTGGGGTGCCCAACTCAGCCATGGCTACGTTATCATAGTACATTAATATTCAGTATAATATGAGTCTGGCATGACCGGCTTGAGTACTACAAGTTTGATTATCAGATACAAACAGTTTACAAACTTTGTATGAATTGCTTTTGGTGTGGTGTGATTTTCCTCAGGGGTTTTGGGGATGTTTTAGCTCCATTCTATATGTTATGTTATTTATTCATATTCTGATGTCGTTCGTGCAGAAAGAAGCAGGGATTCACCCTCAGGAGAGAATGCAACTCCTAAAGACGCGGCCATGTCTGCGGGGAGAGGCCATCCAAACACCCCTGGCATGAGTGCCTGGGTGCCCAACTCAGGCTGTCACAATCTTGCGGCTCCAGCTGCAGGAGGCGACACCGGGTCCATCACCTCTCAAGTCTTATTCTTCCCATGCTCCACGTCTGTTCCAAATACCATTCAAGAGATTTCTGCTCCAGCTGAGTTGAGTCTGATAAGCCATGCAACTGAACAAGAAGAGCCATCTTGGAATATGCCTTGCACGCAGGTGCCTCTTAATATCATAGTGTTCCATAGGCAGCTCACTGGAAGGGGTTGGAGGGTGCAGTTGCCACTGTCCGTCACCACTGCCTTGCCTGATGTTTCAGATGGTAAGAATGTCCTTATCTTATTATTCTTTCTAGGTGTCATGTTAGTTCAGTTTTCTATGGCTATGTTACCATAGTACATTAATGTTCAGTATAACATGAGTTCGGCTTGACCGCTTGACGGGCTTGAGTACTACAAGTTTGATTATCAGATGCAAACAGTTACAAACTTTGTATGAATTGCTTTTGGTGTGATGTGAATTTCCCCAACGGTTTTGGGGATGTTTTAGCACCATTCTATATGTTATTATGTTATTTATCCATATTCTGATGTTGTTCTTTGTGCAGGCTCTGGAAGAAACAGGGATTCACCCTCAGGCGAGAACCCAACTCCTGAAGACGCGGCCATGTCTGCGGGGAGAGGCGATCTAAACACCCGTGGCAACAGGCCTTTGTTCCTGAGTGCTGGGGTGACAGCCTGAGTTGGGCACCCCAGCACTCAGGAAAGGGATGTTTGGATGGCCTCTCCCCGCAGACATGGCCGCGTCTTCAGGAGTTACATTCTCTCCTGAGGGTGAATCCCTGCTTCTTTCTGCACGAACGGCATCAGAATATGGATAAATAACATAACATATAGAATGGTGCTAAAACATCCCCAAAACCCTTGGGGAAAATCACACCACACCAAAAGCAATTCATACAAAATTTGTAAACTGTTTGCATCTGATAATCAAACTTGTAGTACTCAAGCCGGTCATGCCAGACTCATGTTATACTGAATATTAATGTACTATGATAACGCAGTCACATAAAACTAAACTAACATGACACTTAGAAAGAATAATAAGATAAGGACATTCTTACCCTCTGAAACATCAGGCAAGGCCGACAGTGGCAACTGCACGACCCTCGAACCCCTTCCAATGAGCTGCCTATGGAACACTATGATATTAAGAGGCATCTGCCTGCAAGGCACATTCTGTTCAGTTGTATGTTTTCTCGGACTCAACTGAGCAGATTGTGGAGCAGAAACCTCTTGAATGGTATTGGGGACAGACATGGAGCATGGGGAGAATAAGACTTGAGAGGTGATGTTGCCTGCTACAGCTGGAGCCGCAAGATTGTGACAGTCTGAGTTGGGCACCCCAGCACTCAGGAACAGAGGCCTGTTGCCAGGGGTGTTTGTATGGCCCCTCCCTGCAGACATGGCCCGCGTCTTCAGGAGTTGCGAGTTGCGTTCACGCCTGAGGGTGAATCCCTGCTTCTTCCAGAGACTGCACAAAGAACAACATCAGAATATGGATAAATAACATAACATATAGAATGGTGCTAAAACATCCCCAAAACCCCCTGGAGAAAATCACACCACACCAAAAGCAATTCATACAAAATTTGTAAACTGTTTGCATCTGATAATCAAACTTTTACCACTCAAGCCATCAAACGATCTAAGGCTGGACTCATGTTATACTGAGATGAGCAAATTATTCCATCTGGTTGCCTAATAGACAAAAGGACAAGTGGCACAAAATCACACGCAAGAAAAGGCTACAAGAATCCTTCATATGCTTGTTCTAACAAAAAAAACACAGAATTTTAAGTGCAACAACCATGTTATCCTTCTAAAAAGGGAAAAAAAATAAAAATCTCCTTTGCTTGGTAAAGAACCGAAAACTCGTTTATAATGCTCTCAATCCCGAGGCAGGCATCAGAAGGCATGTATAGGGATGTATAAACTTAAGATTAGACCAGATCCGAAGACAATTAGCCAAATAGCTTAAGTTAGGGATTGGGAGCAAGGGAAGAAAAGCAATGCGCATACCTGGTGGGTGCTCGTTGCCGGCGAAGGTACCGACGAACATGGGCTGAGGCACTATGGGGCGTGGTGGGGCGGCCTCCCCAGCTAGCGGGTGGTCGCACTAGACCCCAAACCTCCTTCCTTACCACCGACTGCTGAGTGCTGGCGACAGGGCGACATCCACAAAGGCATCATGAGCAACATCGGCTCCGTCATTGAAGGGCGACGAGCCGAGGAGTTCGTCGGAACCCTAGAAACTAGATCCACGAGGAGGAAAGGAGGAGACCTACCTCGTCACCGCCGCCGGAGGGAAGAGAGAGACGGGACCACCGGCGTGGGTGGGGGCGCGGTCACAGGCAGGGGGTCACCGTCGGGGAGGAGCTCACCGGAGATCTGTCGCCGAAGTTCTGAGACGGAGAAGAGAGGAGGCGTTGGTTGTGCGGGTGTGTGGTGTGGGTTTAGGCTGTCAGACTGACCGTTTTCAATACATGCTGGCTTCTTGCCCCTCCTGATCTTTCAAAAAAAAGAACAAATAAACTATCACAAACACATAAATTACACCATACTTTAAAAAGTCAGATTCACACTTCATTTGGATTTGTGCATGTGCTACACAATATCTTGACAATGACAATGCGGCGACTTGACTCGGGCTGACAATGACAATGCGGCGACTTGACTCGGGCAGAGGTCCTCCGGGGACTTGACTCGGGCTGAAGGCCGTCGTGGACCGCTCCAGCGCAGCGCCCACCGCTCCTCACCTGCTTTTTGAGTCGGGCGAAGCGCGTAGAGGCGAGGCAGGGCGTCCGAGCTGCGAGGGCTTCACAGGCAACGGCTGACTCTCGCGCCATCGACCAGGAGGGCGCTGCAGCCGACGGCGGCGGCGGAGACCGACGACAGTGAAGTCGATGAAGATGATGATCGTTGCAAGGAAGCTCAGGCCATCTCGCTCCTGGCACTGTAGTGGTAGTGGATGCTTGCCGGCGCCCGAAGGTAGTTCATGGCGTCCAAGGCGAATCCACGCCTGTGGCCGACAGTGGCGCAACACCGGCGCAATTAACTCGAGATTTTGGGCTGGGACGGCTGTCGCGGATGATTCTGATGAGGAAGAAGAAACAGAAGAGATTCGGACACCTTCCAATGCCGAGTTCGTCAAAGAGGCCCTAGGTGCACGGTTCACCTTGGAGCAGGTGGCCAGAGCAGAAGATGCTTTGGACTCACGTAAGAACTCTTCTTTGCGCGATCGTCTTCTCCCCAACTCCATAGTTTTCAAACTCATTCATGAAAAGCTGGTTGGAGCGATGGGACACTGGATGACTGTCTCGCCATGGCCACTTACCAGAGAATGGGTTCACAGCATAAACCGACTTTGACGTGTCGTCAGGCAAGATCGCCGGCGGGTCAGGGTGAGAGCGGAACCATCAAGCAGTCAGAGAAAGGCAACTGCAGACCTAACTTGACAAACTAGTTCCACAAACTACTACCTAGCAACAAGGCAATTGAAGAGAAAGGCAATGATGCCTTTTATCTACGAAGACAGGGAAAGGAAAAATACGTGAAAGGTGTTGAAAATGATGTTTACATGTTTACAAGTATGAAATTGATAAAGTTTGGGTGCAGTTCGGGAATTTCCTATAATATATGGCCAATTGGCTCAATTCTTGGAATTCCTCGAGCGGTTGGCACATAATTCACCAAGAAGTTTGGTCGAGCTCGTTTGAAGGTAGCTGAATCCCGATCTTAATCCCGGATCTTGGATGTTGTTACGGGGGATTTTGTGTTGGGTTGAGAAGGACATGACCGATGGTAAGCCACACGTCATACTACCATGGACGAAGATGAACCACCGGAGGACAAGGAACATGGATCAAGCAACTGAAAAACAGCCAAAGGCATCCGGTATGGCTAGCGGCCGGCACAAGACTGGCAAAGCGGCTGCTGGGGGCGCCGGTTGTGCACAATGGCGTGGTCAATGAAGTACAGGACAACACACTTGGTCAATGAAGTACATGACAACACACTTGAGGTTAGTGTCCAGCAGGCTCCTGTAGACCACGTTGAGGTCAAGAGGGACAAAACACGACCTGCCTGTCGGTGCTGTTGTCCAACAAAATAAAAATGGAGTAAAAATCCATGAATCACTACTGGACTCGCATGCCCTCGACAAAGACTTTGCCGAGGGCTGCCCTCGGCAAAGACCCCTCGGGGAATTTTTAGATGGCGAAGGGGTCTTTGCCGAGGGCTGTCGGCACTCGGCAAAGCTTTTGCCGAGGGCCACGATGGCCCTCGGCAAAGAAAAGCAGCCGTCACGGCGCCGGCGCTGTTGGCGGCTTCTTTGCCGAGGGCCGGCCCTCGGCAAAGAAATGTTTTTTTAAAAAAATTCTTTGCCGAGGGCTTTCCGCGACCCTCGGAAAGTTTTTTATTTTTTTAAAAAACTTTGCCGAGGGCCTCATCCCTGGCCCCCGGCAAAGAATTTTTTTATTTTTTTAAAAAAGCCCTCGGCAAAGAAATTTTCAGGATTTTTTCCAAAAATTCTTTGCCGATGGCTATTGCCAGGGCCAAAAGAGTTACTTAGTGTAACGAAAGGACACAAATTGATTCCCACAAGCTAGCAATCTGGTACTTCATCCACAAATGCAATCATAATATGTTGATTGATTTAAAATTAAATCTAACCAGGAAATACATAAAGGTAAAACAAGAAATAATTCTAACACACGTTTATAGTAAAACACACAATTGGGGTTTAATGAAGGATTAAGTTAAATTCAATGACCTGCGAGTTACTGAACCCAAGTTTGATTAAATTAAAATCAACCGACTGCAGTTTATGGAACCTGAGTTTGATTAATTTAAACTAAATGAGTAATTTTTAAAAGCTCAACTTCACCCTACTAGTTGCAACAGCGAGTGTGCAATACAACCAGGTGTACTCAAATTTCAGTAACTAGGCAGAAGTTCAGTATGCAATACAACTAGTTGTATTCAGATTTAGGTAACTAGGGTACCGTAAAATGACAAATCCCAACTATGATCCAAAAGAGTTGTACAGCAAATTTTATGTTCTTGAATTTCTAGATCAATCTTATTTATTTTTATAGAGAGGCAGCCATAAATTGAAGCAAAGCAGAGCAAGTTGCATGCCTGTGCTATATAGATAAAACACTGAATTTTATGGCAGCCTATACTACTAGAATACACCAATCTATCACCGCATTATATGTCATCTAACCAAGCAGCAACAACAGGGAGATCATCTAACCAAGCAGGAGCAGCAAGTTCAGACAACCGCGGATACATAAATTATTTAGCTGTGATTATGAAAGAGAGAGGGCCTACCCCGAAGCAAATCATCACCAGAATGAAGACCACCTGCAAGGCAGACAATTCAACAGCTATTAGAAGGAGCTAGCTGGGGTTAATAATACAGCAAGCAAGCAACTTCTTACAAGCAGTTCAAAAATAAGGTACTAATAACAGCAAGCTATTTAAAACATGAGGTACAAACAGCAAGCTATTTAAAGCAGCTCAAAATTGAAGAAAAGTAACAAGTAGTTCCATGATTTAGAATCCTAAAAGTTGCTTCAGCAATCTCACAAATTTAACATAGAATTTGACTCTTCCACTTGTTGCTATTAGAACATGATCACAGAAACTCAATAGACTTCTGTGTTAGCTAACAGTTTGAACACAAATGAACGAGCCGTGTACAGTTATGAAAACCATCAATAACTAAAATGCAGCTAATATTTTTCAACAATGTTGCGATAATAAATCTATGTGCATGGTAACTTTTGTATAACAGTAGAACAACCTGAGAGAATCAGAGTCATGAAGCGCTCAAGCTCATCCAGAGATAGATCACCAGCCTACACAAAAGGTTTTCCTGCAGGAACATATACAACATTAGAATCCACACTGAGCCACAATGACAAAGTCAAACTTTCAGAATATGTAGAGAAGCTGAACCACTTCAAAACATATTTCTTCACTGCAACAATGGCAAAGTCATGTGGATGAATTACAGGTTTCCATCAAATGGTAAACAGGAAACAGGAAACCAAGTAAAGAATACATATGTTTACACAAACACACAACCGAACCTAGGTTTATCGCAATTTTTCAATGAACTTTGGCAAGCTCCTTCTATATTGTTACTTTGAAGAATTATGGGCGCTAATCTCAAAATATCCTTCTATGTAGCAGCACAGATCTCATGTCAAATTAATTGAAATTACAGACCCAAATCAAACAGTAGATTGCACTTGAAATTAGTTTTTAAAGTCTATCCAACTAGCAACACAGATCTCATGTCAAATTATCTGAAATTGCTAAAAACATAGAGCAGTCAGAGCTCATACCAAATTATCTTAACTTTCTCAATTTAATAGGACATTGAAAATACCAATCACTTTTAGTGGGCTCATATTTAATATGTTGTAACCATATTAGTCTATAGTACATTGGTGTATGCCGCTGAGACTTGGTACAGATTTTAGGGGACATTTCAAAGTGCCCAATCACAGCCTAATAATCTGCAGAAAAATGGCTTCAGAGACAAACCTAAAAAAAATGTTCAGCTCAGGTGTTGCTCTCTGGTGTTCCTAGCTGCATAACAGAACAATGATGCATAAGAACAAAATCGTCTAAAAATTCTTAGAATGATAACTTTCAGTCAGACAAATCAATTTCAGCGTAGGCTGGCCAAACTGAGAAAGGGCAGGTTCAGATCCTGGAACCACCGTATATGCAATGAAAAAATACTAATGGGTGAGTGCACACATAATAATAATTTTCCAAACGTACAAACATTTGACAAGCAAGTTTATTTCGAGACAGTGTAGTTTCTGATATAAAATGTGGCATAGATTTAGTTAAGAATTAGCAAGAACAGATTTATGATGTTGCACAAGGAACCGAAAGAAAAGGTGTATATAACTGACGCAGTTTTGCATCTCCACCACTGACCCCATCGACAACAGTAAAAAATCAGCACAACTCACCACCGCTCAGTGCCTCAGTCTGTATCCTTTGCTTCCCCTGTCCTCACCCCTTTCCACAAGGGAAAGGGAAGACAGAAATCAGGCAACAAGTACAGAACAGAAGTTGCCGTTGAGGAAGAAATAAAGCAATAGATCAGGAGGGGAAGAAAGAAACTAAGAAGGGAAGATCACCGGAATCAATGTCGTGAGCTACGCTGGGCTGGATCTGCAGGAGTGGAATACATACCTGATCGGTGAACACATGGAGACCCTTGGCCATGGCAGGCGTGTCGCCTTAGTGGAGGTGAGCTGGTTGCCCGAGGTGCCGCCAACGCCATTGCCTGCGCTCTCCACCTCTGCATCCATGAATCAGCGCTTGGCGGAGAGAGGCAAGGACGGGATCTGACAGACCCGCCACGGCCTCTTCCTTTGCTACCATGGGCACCACCAATGATATGCCTTCGGATCTGCCGGCTGAAGATTCACCTTTCCTCTACCACTACCTGTACCAGATTTGCCCGGCACTCGTCGTGGATCTGAAGAGAGGAAGCGCTGCTGAGCGCCAAGCTGATGTTGTGGCCTGTTCTGTTGGTCGTGTTTCCGTTGTTTTACCTTATTTTCTCTCATAGAATACTATTAAATCAGTCAAAACCAGTCAACTTTTCCACCAGCCGAACCAGTCCTATGTCAGAGCAGGAGAGAGATACGGGAGAGATGGAGAGGTGCGGCAGCTTGTTCTAAGAGAGATGAGATGGAGAGGTGCGGCTTGTGCTTTGATGGGCCAGAAATGACATGGGCTATGATGCAGCGATGGGTCAAATTCTTTGCCGAGCGCCATGGACGGGCCCTCGGCAAAATTTTTTTTGTTTTTTTTCATTTTTTGAGCCTAGTATTTTTTTTGGTGCTATAATACATTGTTTTAAACTCAATTTTAAAATTTAGGCCAATTTTGACTTTTTTATATATTTTTTCTTAATTTATTTCGATTTGTTGATTTTTTTTCCGAATATTTCAAATTTGAACTGCAGGTGCATGGAATAATGCAATATAGTTTTTTGAAAAATGCTATTCATCGTATTCGGTGTATGTTGAGTCCCTATCTACAAACTCGCATCAAATTTCGCGTATCTTGTTCGCGTAACATGACGAGCCACTTGCCGAAAAAGTGTTTTAAAATTATATAAAATCCATACGAAGTCCGAAAATCACGAAACTTGTCGAGGTATTATGTTATCGCACGTGTAGGCTGTGGTAAAAAATTGACAAAGTTTCGAGTAAGTTGCAAAGTCGGATGCCTAAAACTCAGACGTCTCCGCATGTGACCACTGGTCACAAGTGGAGATGTCTGGGTTTTAGACATCTGACGTCACAACTCGCTCGAAACCTTCTTAATTTTTTTTCATATCCTACACGTGCGATAACATGACACCTCGACAAGTTTCATGATTTTTAGACTTCGTATGGATTTTATATAATTTTAAAACACTTTTCCGGCAAGTGGCTTGTCATGTTACGCGAAGAAGATGCGCGAAATTTGATGCGAGTTTGTGGATAGGGACTCAATATACGGAATAACATTTTTTTGAAAAACTAAATTTCATTATTTCATGCACCTGCAGTTCAAATTTGAAATATTCAAAAAAAATCAACAAATCAAAATAAATTAAGAAAATATATAAAAAAGTCAAAATTGGCCCAAATTTTAAAATTGAGTTTAAAACAATGTATTATAGCACCACAAAAAACTAAACTCAAAAAACAAAAAAATAAAAAATCTTTGTCGAGGGCCTGGCCTCAGGCCCTCGGCAAAGACTATTTTTTTTAAAAAAAAATTGGTCAGAAAATTGGGTGAAAAAAATCTTTGCGAGGGCCGGGCCCATGGCCCTCGGCAAAGACTATTTATATATATAAAAAAATTGGCCAAAAAACTGGGTCAAAAAAAAACTTTGCCGAGGACCTAACGACTGGCCCTCGGCAAAGCCTGACGGAAGTGGCTGCCGTGACCCAACGGGCCTAATTTGCCGAGGGCATCTTTGCTGAGGGCCTGTCTTTGCCGAGGGCTCCTGGGACTGGCCCTCGGCAAAGAGTGTTTTTGCCGAGTGCCCGAGATTTGGCCCTCGGCAAAGCACGCGTTTCTAGTAGTGAATCTGCGGGTTCAAAAAATTTTAGTAAGCCAGTGTGTTGCTTACCCCATGTAGAGATGGAACTGCACAGTGAAAAGCTAATATGTTGCAATCAAAGAGTGACTCCGGACTTCTAGATAAACCAAAGCACTTAGTGGTGGGGCAGTGTCGCTGTGAGAGCCAAATGGAGCCAGACTCGTTGGAGAAGGAAGCTAAAGGCACACAAAAATCTTGATTCTTCAACAGGCAAAGCTAAAGAAACTCAGACACAATCTTTTAACTCTCTTGATTCCTTTTTGTTAGCTTCGACTAGTGGTTTCACTCGGGGCTAGTCAGCAAGAAGTGTCGCTTTCTTTAAAATGCTTAAGAGATCTAGAATCCTGTAGGTTGTGTGAGAGCTTTCTTTTAGAGTGTGATAATAAAGGTGTTTTGGATGATGTTTCAACGGGTGTTCAGATGCAAAAAAAAAAATTAAAATTTGGCTACGGTAGCACTTTGGTCAAAAGATTTGTTAGTCAATTAGTTTTATATATGATGGAAAGAGAGGATAAAAATTTAGAATTTAAGTCCCTAGAAGCATTAAATTTAATTTGTTCAGAAATCTCTGAGATGATGGGCTGTGACCCTTTAGAGACTCCTAAAGTAGTGTGCCCGTGTGGTGTAGTCCACCACAACCAAGATGCACCCATCTATCACATCATTGTAATCCTGCTCGGATGGCGATTGGTTCGTTCTTATTCGGTAAAGCTCAAAAGATTTTTTTTTCGCAACTAAACAGGCTCCAAGAGGCGCGGAGAATATTTTATCACAAAGAGGGTCGGCCACTCGTGCGTGTAGAGCGTAGAGACGACTGATCCCGTCCTCAAATATGAAGTTCATTAATTAGCACATCTTTTTTCACGTTCACTAACCATGTATTTTTTATTAAAAAGAAGTTAATTAGAACATCCACACACAGCCCATGACGTTTTTGACTAAATGTGAACCGTAATTCCAACGAGGTCGGACGCAAGATGATAAAAAAAAGAAAAAGAAAATAAGAAGAAAAAGAAGAAGAAGCAGAAGAAACGTATACATGTATATGCATGGGAGAGATACACGTACTGAACTTGCTTTGCCTCATTGCTTGCTTGCTTGCGTCTCGGCAAAAAGCAGGAGCAGCGCGTGCATCAGCGAGAAGCTACAGCAGCGCATGCCATCCAGCAGCAGTGCACCATCAGAGCACTCCTAGGCCATCGCACGGCACAAGGCAGGGCGTCGGATCTTCGAGCGTACTGTCTGCTCTCCTCCTCTCCTCCGCAACCCGGAAGCGCTGTATGGCATCGCACGGCACAAGGCAGGGTGAACATGGACGCCGACCAGCTGGTCAAACCGTTAGGCTCATGGACTTCCTCGCCGATCAATTGGACGGACTGTTTGGCACTCACTTTTACTCGACATTCACTTCGCCGCCGACTAGTTGGTTGGACCGATCGGTGCTTGCTTCTTCGCCGACCAGCTGGTCGGATTGTTCGTCGCTTGGGCATCATCGTCAGCTACGCTGAGGCTTGCCAGTTAAGCTAGGGACTTCTCTGCATTTAGATTCTTCGTGCAAACGTTGCGAGCTAAGTTGGGGACTTCTCGGCGTTCGGATTCTTCGTGCAAGCATCGCTAGCTAAGCTAGGGACTCCTCGGTGTTCGGATTCTTCGTGCAAGCGTCACCAGCTAAGCTAGGGACTCCTCGGTGTTCGGATTCTTCGTGCAAGTGTCGTCAGCTAAGCTGGGGACTCCTCGGTGTTCGGATTTACATCTACTGGCTTTCCTCCGATCCTTGTTGCGGTGATTTGGGAGTTCCGAGGTGGGGGTGACACGGGGTCTTCGGTGAGGAGACTGCCCACCCGAAGCCTTATGATGGACTATCCAGATTGCCTTACTCACGATGGATACCAGCAGCTTTGTCGGGCCGTGCTAAACATATTCCATTTCTTTGATCTCTGAAAATATTTGGATTCAATTTCTTTGACCTTGCTGCAAGATTCATTCTTTATCTTTCAGCAGGCTCGGGGACTAAGTGTGTATACTTCACCTAGCTGTGCACTCAGCTAAGCTGGGTATTGGACTTTTCTAGTTTTTGACCCTGGCACTAGGTGTATTCTTCACCTACTGTCAGACTCGGAGACTACAGTGTGTACACCGCACCTGGCGGTGCATGTACTGGATTTGTTAAGTGCTAAGCGCTTGATTTGACTAAGTCACATGTGGTAATCATTTGCCTCTGCTTTTATCAGATGACTAAGTTATTAGTGTTAATCATCTGACATCCCTAATGACACCTAAGTGTGTACACTTCATCTAATAGGGTGAAGAATTTTTAAAATTTAATCTTGAGCTCCTTATATCCTTTTGGCAAGCCTTACTTGGTTAAGTTTAAACTGTTCGGCGTCCATGTTCACCGCTCAGATCACCAGTTAACACTACAAACTTCTAACCCTTGCGCAACGACGAGAAAACGTTGCAATAGGCCCAATTTTGTTGCAAAAGGTAGTTCATACCACAAAATTGCGTTCGTTGGCAATGGTTGCAAAAAGTCACGTTGCAATAAGAACTTGCAACCGTTGCTAGTTTGGCGTTGCAAGAGTTAGCTTTTCTTGCAACGTTACCAAGCATTGCAATAGGACATTATCGCAACATTCACTGGCGTGGCAATACGAGCACTTGCCACGTTCGTATTCATAGCGAGAGGTGGTAAATACAACGAGCGATAGCGTGGCAATAGATTTTTGTTGCCACGCTAGAATTTTGTTGCCTAAGGTGTTGTTGCCACGACCGTTGTGTCGTGGCAAGTAAATCATTTGCCACGCAAATGTAATCGTTGCGAGAGAGTATACATTATTGCCACGCTTGTCTTGGTGTTGCAATAGTATCATTTGCCACACAAATTTATCCGTTGCGAGATACCGTTCATTATTGCCACGACGACGTTGCCGATGCAACAGTATCATTTGCCACGCAATTTTATTCGTTGCGGTATACCGTTTGTTATTGCCACAACCTCAGTGCCATTGCAACAGTAGAATGTGCCACGCAATTTTATTCGTTGCGGAAGATTAATTATTATTGCAACAATAGTCATGTCATGGCAATAATATTATTTGCAACGTAAATAAGTCTGTTGCCATACAGCATATTGCCATGCATCACGGCTCGTAGGTATAGCTTTCATTGCAATGCTAGTAACATTTAATTTTGGTTTAATAAATCATCATTGCAAATCAATAAACCATATCAAAAGCAATTGCATTCACATATATTAATTATAATTAATCATTCAATATGTTGCCAAACCCATGAAATAGTAGCTAAAATCATAAACGAGTTTACAGTTAACTCATTATTTGACAACTTTTTTTAAACTTCCTAACATCTATGCAGCACTTGAGAAATTCCTGGCAGCCCAACATGTCATCTCCTCGGCTATGTCCCCGCTTGATTATGAGCCTCCCACTGAAACCTTGTCCACCTACTGCCAAAAGAATATGATTGGTATATTAGAACAATATTAAGTTTATTAATTCTTGCACAAATGTAAAGAGATGAAGATATAAAATGGTTCTAATTTCTAATTTCATATACAAAAGCCATCAACCAAGCTCTTGCATAGTTGAAGTTCTACTGCAATTCTACAAATGATCAAATGTTGTCGATCTAGTTGCTGCATTTCCTTTTTCCACGAAAAAGATGGAAGTCATGTTCCATTGTTCCAGAACCACAAACGTATGAAGCAATTCTGCAAATGTTACAGTAGCAGCTGCCTTCTCTGAATTTTCAAGGCAGCAGCAGTTTAGTTGATTAGAAAAATCATAACTTGAGTTGTAGACAACGAAAATTTATATTCTTTAACAATACGGAAAGCCCATGAAATTCTCTACATCTTTCTAGTTATTTGTTAAATAAGATTCTGCAGTTATTATGGTAAAAAAAACACAAACACCCATTGCTGTCCAGACCAAGGTCAAAACCTGACCGGCTACTTTCAAAATTCATAACTCTGAATTCTGTAGGTCTAAAATCATGACCTTTCACGAGGACAAACATTTCTAAACCCTCTACAACTTTTGTATTATCAAGTATCACAGAAAAGGTAGATTACTACTCAGAACAACTCACCCAATCAAACCTGCACAAGCTGCAGTTTTCAGCACGTAGGTTCAATGTATTTTCTACATTTCCTAGTTCAACAAGGAAGGTCACATTTGATAAAATTTCATTAAATCATGCAAGAATTTAGATTCCAATTAGCTGGTTGTTACCTTCCTCCTTTTGGGATTATTTCTTATCCTATTCATCAGCTGCTGTGAAGTGATATATGTCTTCGATACAGTCATATTTGCAATGTTTTCGTTGAAAAGAGCTCTGCTGGGAGGTGCAGTACTTCTAGTGGAGCGAGTAGGTGCTGGTGCACCTTTTTGTACAGTGACAACGCTTCCAGGCTGAGTCTACAAACATCAAGTTGTTTGATCTATTTTAGCTATAGTTCAACGTACAAAGCTCAAGATACATGGAACATAGTGAAATAATGTCATTACCTCCTGTAACCCATCTTCATTTTCATTTTCAAGTCCACCGGTTTCATCTTCATCTTCTATGGTTGGTGCAACTTGTGTACTGGCATTGTTTTGCAGGGTACTCTACACATACAAATATTGGGGGTGAAAGATTAGGCATCACAATCATAAGATTATCAAGAGTACAAATGTTAAAAAATTATTCTAATACCATAATCATAGCTCCTTCTTTGTGC
Organism: Saccharum hybrid cultivar R570; assembly: GCA_038087645.1. NCBI lineage: Eukaryota > Viridiplantae > Streptophyta > Magnoliopsida > Poales > Poaceae > Saccharum > Saccharum hybrid cultivar. Next base: position 28,759,433 of record JAQSUU010000563.1, on the reverse strand, counting down.
TGCGCTAGCATATTAAGTAATTCTTGCTTCATTTCTTCTTTTAAGTTTATCTTAGCACTTTCCAGATCCTCTTGCATCCTCCTCCTATTTTCTTCTTTCTCCCTTTCCCTTTCTGCAGCTTCTTGCGCAATCTGTTCTTTGAGCTTGTCAACCTCCGCTTCTAAAGCAATGGTCTTCTCTCTAGCTGCAGCTTCAGCACGTGCATGTACTTCAAGGTTCTCTTTCATAAGTTCTCTACGAGTTCGATACGTAGCCAAATATCCATGCCCATGTAATTTGGATGATTTGATTTGTGTTGTTTCTTTGTAGCATGACTGGAAAATCATGTTCTCCTCAACAGTTATAAGTGCTGGTCTATCAGGTTCTAATCCAATCTCACCAATTTTCATGGTTGCATTTTCCTAAATTAAATAACAGAACCTGTAAAGAGTTGCTTTACACTACCAGCAGCTATAAAAAAGTTTGACGAAACATTTACTTACATATACTGAAGCTGATATAGGATTTGACCATGCACCATGTTTTGTGTGGGTGGTCCTCCAAAGAAGACGATCACTTGGCTCTTCACCAATTTCTGGGTCTCTCTAGGATACAAAAAAATTAAACACACAAGTATTGCATCATACAAGGAAAGGACTACATTAGTGTATCTAATGATTACCAGCTCAAAGCTACATTGTGAGAAGTTCTTTGAACCCATCACATGCTTGGTTCTTTGCTGCTGACGGTTGGAGGAGTTCTGGCTGCTAAGTTTCTGTAGAACGAGAACAAGTGGTATGTAACAATACAACTTTGGTCCATCAATTTTGTTTGACAAAGTATGTTTTACTAGCACTGACCTTGAATTTATTAGATCCAAAATACAACTGCAAGTAGTGCCACTCAAAAATGTGTATTTCTTCGGGTTTATGTCGTATCCTCTCACCATAACTACTATAAGCCCTGTATGTGGCACTCAGATCAGATCGCCATCCTCTGTACCTCTCCTTGGCAATTTTCCATATTTTCTCTTTTCTTTTATCCACATCATCAATGTTGATGAAGTTCCACCTAAGCTGTTTACAATTTAAAACCATTGAAATGTTTTAGCAGAACTAGTATAATGCCCATGTTAATGCTAAGGTGGCGTGTAGAAAAAATAAATCATAAAAATTAAAAAAATTCATGCCAGTGCAACAGTACTAATCCTAGTTGGGGAGCGTGAAATGAACTTATGTAATGAAACAGACTACATGACAAAGCTAAATCATCCACTTCGCCTCACACATCCATTTTGTCAAACAAATGATCAAACACTATCCTAAAGTCATAGAAATAACTCTCCTTTGAGAGGTTAACTGAACATGCCTTTTTCTGTATACAATGGGAAGGGTTAGTAAAATGAGGAAAGAAACATTCAAGAAACATTCAAGAAAAGAAATCTAATAGCATCTGAGGGACAAATTCATTAGGTTAGTACAATGACATTTGCATAAATCAACATGTCAACATCACAATTTCTACATCTGTACACTCACTTTTTTGGACAGAACAGAGGCACACACATTTGCACAATTCAGTCATGATATACTATCTTCTACAACCATATTGACCCTAAACATTTTGTATAACAATGGCTAACGAAGTTGATTTAGTCATGATAACCTCGTTGATTCAATAAACGAACCCCACTAAAGCTATTATCAGTTTTCACTGAGACAGTAAAAAGGCAGCAACAATGTTCCTTAATAAAAAATAGTACACATCATACCAGTATCTCTTCTGCAATTTCTAGTTTGACTTCTTACTTTATATCCTTCCAACTGTTTACTCCAATTAGTGGGGCCCATTGCCTTGTAAATATAACGACCTCATCGACAAATGCACGGGTATTCGGTCCAATGGGTCCTCCACGGCTTTCTGAAAATTCGATTGGGAGTGTGTGAATGCGTTCCTTAACTCTCTTGTTGCCTACTGTTAATCCTTTAACAGTGCCACGACCTCTTTTCTTGCTTTCATTGGAGCCATGTCCTTGCAAAAAAGACAATAACAATCTTGAGCTGTAGTAGTTCTCAATTAAGATATGTGAACCCAATATTAAAAGTACATGCATTATCACAAACCTTTTCCTTCATCCCTTGCCTTCCTTGCATGGCTTGGCCTATTTGAGGGTGGTGTCGCATTGCTTCCATTGCTTTCGTCGTCTTCGTCTACAATTGCATCAGTATCACGTTGCTCGACAAATGCCACTGCACACAAGGTTAAAGGTTCAGTTTTTTTAAAAAAAATAGTACTAAACAACTTTGGTTGAAGAAGGAAAATAAATTACTAATTTCTGGAATGTCCCCTTTGATCCTTAAAAATTCCTTGTATGTGTTCACTGCTTGTTGCCTAGTGTCATCCTTCAAATCTGTTAGTCACCAAAAAAATGTAAGATGAGGTGTAGTTTATATAAAGGTGCTAAGATTATGCTTAATACGAAAACATATGCAAAAGCATATATGATATACTTTTGGATTGTTCCGGTTGTAGCTTCTTTAGCCAGTCCTTGTATGCATCAAAAGGATCATCCATAAACGGATGCTGATCTTCTTCCAGCTGCTGCCTTGGTCGCTTGAGGGGTGTTATGCTGACTTGTTGTGCTGTCTCTTGTTCCTTTGAGAGTACTAATCTGATTTCTTTCTCACTCTCATTGTCTTGTAGCATAATCTCTGCATGTCTGACAAAATCGAGGGGCTGAAGACTTGCAACATCTCTTCCACAACGCTTCTTGTAGTACAAGAAGTCCCGGGCATTATACCCTAGCTGGTCCTTAAGAGATATCAAGGTTGACAATTTTATATGAGGCCTTTCCAATTTAAACATTACATAATCCCGATCTGGAAGTCCATTCTTGCAATGAACATAAAGAGTCCACATTTCGCCCGTGCCACTGCATAAATAGGACAATGGTTGATAAATAAACAAGAATAAAAAAGGTAAAGTATTACATATATATAAGTAATTGAACTAAATATCATTGCAGGATTCTATTTTAGATGGTTTATATAATTGAACTAAATATCAATGCGTGATGCAGAAAAAGGTTAACTACATCCATACATTTTTGTGTAGTTAAAGATTGATATTTAAGCATAGAAACCGATCTCAGACTTTGTATTCCTGAATCGAAACAGACAGGTTTACTTTCTGTAATTTCAGACAAGCAAAACAAACACCGAGCAAGTAATTGACTTTTCTTAGACATCTTTTTTTTATTGGAGGCAGCAGTAATAATATATAATAATAATGTTATAGTAGACCATCCAGAAGAGATAGAACCAGTAAATCAGCAGTAATAATATATAATAATAATGTTAATCTTAAGTTGCTTATGTACAGTGTGACTCTTGGAGAGGAGGAAGCAAAAAAGAGGAAAGTACAGAAAATCATTCTCGAGAGAAAAGGACCCCCTACATTTTCATGCGCTGTTGAGATGATATCCATCACAAGTTAGATGGGACAGTGGATGGTATTCTTTCAGGTAACTTCCCAACTATTTAGCAATTAATTGCTCAAAAAAAACAGACAGGTTTACTTTCTGTAATTTCAGACAAGCAAAACAAACACCGAGCAAGTAATTGACTTTTCTTAGACATCTTTTTTTTATTGGAGGCAGCAGTAATAATATATAATAATAATGTTATAGTAGACCATCCAGAAGAGATAGAACCAGTAAATCAGCAGTAATAATATATAATAATAATGTTAATCTTAAGTTGCTTATGTACAGTGTGACTCTTGGAGAGGAGGAAGCAAAAAAGAGGAAAGTACAGAAAATCATTCTCGAGAGAAAAGGACCCCCTACATTTTCATGCGCTGTTGAGATGATATCCATCACAAGTTAGATGGGACAGTGGATGGTATTCTTTCAGGTAACTTCCCAACTATTTAGCAATTAATTGCTCAAAAAAAACACTTTAGCAATTATAAACCTCATGGGTCAGCACCTCAATTATTAGGTGTCGTTGACATATTCAGTCTTCTGAAGATCTGAGATCTATTTCTGTGCCCTTCAACTCACTTTATTTTGTACTCTCTAATACAGGGAAGGCTCCTAAGTTTGACAGTTCGAAAGATGCATAATAAGTCTATGGAGTCAGAAGTGCCGTTGGTGATACCTGATATAGTATGAAATAGAATTACTGCCACTATATCAGGAAGATATGGTCACCAAGTCAATATCATCAGAAGGCAACTTAAGCGAGGGTTTTTCTGCCTCCAGGCAAACAGAAATAAAGAGTATGCCATCAGATGATAATTTTGGTGATGATTTTGTTTATACAAGGAAAGCAAAAGGGAAGAAATCTGTGCCTGGAAAGTCTGTAGTCCATGTATACACATACCAGGTAAATGAAGAGATTGAAATCATGGAGTCTTGGTTTTACTTTTGTTTTAGTCCTCAGTTTAGTAACCTAACACATAAGCTGCCTTGTAACCTAACACATACCAAAAATTGTTCCAGTTGATGACACAATCAGACAATTCCATCCTCATGGATTGAAAAAAAAATTGTGCTTTTATCATGACCAAAATATGCAATCAGCAAATGCTTGAAAACCCTAAACCCCTCAAAATTTGTAGAATTTGCTGTGATGCAAGATTACACATGAATAAAAAAACCTAGATTAAGTAATCAATGTACCTGGGGACATATGGAGAAGAGAACCCAAGATCGTCTTCTACTTCGAGGGTGGCCTCAGTATATCGATGGCGATGGGTACCCAAGGCGATGGAGTCTGTGCTGGTGCTGATGCCCTGCGAACGAAGCGCCGTCCTGCCTGAAGGCGTTGCCGGTGGCGTCCTCGACGGAGGCGATGTCGGGGACGTCCTGGACCAAGGTGGTGTAGGCGGCGGCGCCATGGCCCTCACGCGTCCTGGGAGACGGAGCGCGATCTAATTGGGGGAGGGGGAGGGGGCGATACGCACGGTCTGCAGGAGATGGGAGAAGACCAAGGCGCGTGGTGGGGGTTTTGTGCCGTGATTATTGGATCCAATCCAGCCAACGTGGGTGTTTTGGCGGGCTTAAGTCAAAATTAGAGGGAAACTGTGCGTGGAGGTGTGGTTTGGGCGCCAAAAATAATCTCTATTTCTACATGCCGGCCATATCCTTCTACTAACGAGTCCTATTAGCTTTCAATTATTTTTTTCTAAAATGATCAAATCCTCAAAGGGTAATAAAAAATAAAATATACTAAATAGGCAAATAAAATAATATCTACTTTTCTAATGAAAGGTAGAAGTGCATGTATGTTTTTTTTTGTTGCCAATGGCACTAATTTTGACACCTCTACTTGAACCTCGGCCTCGGCCGAATCTAGATGTTGGCGGTGCTGCTGCGTTGCTTAGTATGCGGCCACGCCTGCCCAGCGCCAGGTCCTGCTCCTTGGTGGGCGCAACTAAACACCTGTCGGCAGACGGTGTAGCGCTGTGGCATGTAGTGGCTGCCGGCGGGCATCGGGCGGCCTTGATGTCGATGCGGATTTGCGGTGCGACTCGAATTGAGGCTGAGGCTACTCCGCCGGTAGCTGGGGCAGCTGCCCCACCCCGGCCCTATGGCAGCTCCGTCGTTGTATTACAAGTCACAAGTATAAACCACGATATGTACGTATTAGCTACTGAGGCATAGGCATTGACGTGCCACTCAATGGATGAGACATAGGCAATGACGTGCCCCTATGATCATGACGAGGCACTCGGTGGCATACGACATCGCACTTTGTATCATATGACATGGAACTCGAAAGGATGGGACTACATATCAAGTTGTTGTTCGACATGGCATCCTAGGTACATATGACACCACATCTACCTAACATAGTCAAAGATGTGGCACTCGTTGGACACGATGAGGTAGGCACTCAATGGCATAAGACATATAACTTGAAAGGTCCAGAACACATATCTAGTCGACATGGCACACTGAGTACTACACACAAGGTTAGACATGGAATGCAATGGGACAAATTGTGACTAGTTGGAGACGATGAGCTAGGCACTCGATGGCATAAGACATAGCACTCGAAAGGAGCAGATCACATATCTTGGCGACGTGTCATGCTCGGTACGACATCAGTGACATAGGAAGACAGGCAAAACGATATGTCACTAAAATGGAATATAATTCAGTTGGAATGCTTAGCATAGAATTAGAAAAAAAGGAATGTGATACTTATTTACTAGTTGGACATGGTAGAAATATGTTTTTTTAAAAAATATAGTCAGTAGGAATGATTAGAATAGAATTAGGAAAAAATTCGAATATGATATGTAGTTACTAGTTGGACACGATAGAAATATGTTTTAAAAAAAATAAATTCAGTTGGAACGATTAGCATAGAATTAGAAAAAAAGGAATTTGATACTTATTTACTAGTTGGACATGGTATAAATATGTTTTTTTAAAAAAATAAAGTCAGTAGGAATGATTAGAATAGAATTAGGAAAAAATTGGAATATGATATTTAGTTACTAGTTGGACACGATAGAAATATGTTTCAAAAAAATAAATTCAGTTGGAACTATTAACATAGAATTAGAAAACAAAAAAGTTGGTACTTCAATGGGCCAGCTAAGGACCAGCGGCCGCGCCAGGCTCGACCCTACGGGGAGCCCAGACTCGACCCACCCTACGGGGAGCCCAGACTCGACCCTACGGGGAGCCCAGCAAAGCTACCGGCCTCAGCTGGCCCAGAAGTGTAACGAATTCGGAATAGCGCTTGATATGAGAAGTTCAGCGTGGCTTGGCGGCTTCAGCTTTTAAGCTGAGTTTTGTGTCTCCGAATTGGCGAGGTGGCACTAAAGAAACAACCTTTGGCAACAGAAGTGGAACAAGCAACACACTTTGTAAACGGGCCGGCCCAGAAGTGGAACTAACGCGTCTATCCCGGGGACGAGGCCAGGCCAGGCCACCGTGGGGGCGCACTTTGTTGGGGACGGCAGGGAGATGGACGCGGCTAGGGTTTCTCCGGCCGCCGTTGCCGCTGGAGGAGATGCGCCGGGGCTGCTCCACCTGGACGTGGCGAGCACCTGGACTTGGTGAGGGATGCGCGTGAACTACCTCCCCAGAGGGCAGGGCCCGCCCATACTGCTCGTCCACAGCTTCGGGTTGTAACTTTTCCCCCTCGGGTTGTAACTTCGCTTTTGGATATGGTTTCTTGCATTAGCCTCTTGTATTTCTGATCAACAACATGAATCTTTTAGCTTTCCAGATCTGCCACCGAAAAGCATCATCTGTGACTTAAATTAATTTGATTGGTCTGTAGCTAATCCCCCATTTATGGAGTTATTAAATGAATTTGTGTGTGTTTCATTCCAATAGCTAATCAATTTCTGTGTGTTTTCTATTGGATTCAATATCAGTTTCCCCAATTTGTTTCAGAATAGCTGGTCAGTGGTCACTGTGGCATGCCTTGTCTCTGTGATATAATAAGCAAATTGGTATGCCCTGGTTTCATGTATTATTATTTTTTCTGTATCTTATAATCCTGTCAATCTGTCATTGTAGTATGGTAATTTTGTGGTCATATTTTACCTATAGTGTTGTAGAGTGCACATGAGCCTTCATCTTGCCAACAGCAGGCTGTGACAAATCACCATCTATCACAATTTTTAATTTTGTTGTTAAGTTCAATCGACCAGACTGGGATTTTCTCTATAGTATCTTCAATCCTTAGCTGTCCATATTGTAAATCTGAGATGACACTGAGCTGCATGGGTGAAAACCAATATAGTTTCAATGAAGCTTGATTCCTGTTTGATGACCTGGATAGTTAATATTTACTCAGTGACTCAGTGTTGTTTATGACTGTGGATCTTTCTCAGTTTTTTTCTCCCAAATATGCAGGAACTAAACCTTTCATAAACGAGATGATGCCCACTTACTGTTCCTCCCAACAGCAAACTGGCTTCACTATGCATCCTCTGTCCAGTAAAAAAAAAAGGCTGACTCGTCGGTTCGCCGGTAATATGTTCAACCAGCCACCACGATCCGCTCACCATCCAGATTGGTCTTGAATTTATTTTCTACTCTTCCCCTAGATAACAACTCTGTTTTGTTTCGGATTTGACACAATCACCAATGACAGCACTGTGCTTCTCTGTTACAGCAAAGCAGTTTGCCCAGTTGTTTTCACTGGGAGTTCGGTAGGATCATGCCATATGGATGGATTTAATTAGTAGTTGTAGTTCCCCTTAGTTCTTGATTTTAGTAGCATCATATCATATTGACAAATTAAAGTGTTGTTGTCTTACTGTATTTCTTACTATAGCATATAACTTAAGTTTCTGATATGGTACAGAATTCTCGTAAACGTGTCTGATAGACCAGATTCTTATGCCTATGCCTCAGTAAACGTGTCCAGAACAAGGAGCACTTTTCAATTCAGTTTCATGGTTTATTTTCATTGCAACCTTTCAGATTTTGAAGTGTAGAGACCATAAGTCAGACTTTGAAGTCTCTGAGGAGGAAAAGAAGTCTCTGAGGAGGAAAAGAAGATAAGGATGGCTCAATCTTTGTCTGATTGGATGAAGCTGAAGGCGTGCTGCACGGAGCCATACACTGATATTGTAGTAGCTGGGTTTCTTTCTATCTCTTCATGCTGATGAGAACCCCTATATCACTGTCGTATTAGTTTATTATAGTTTGGAAGATCTGATGTACTATTTGGAAAGTGACATGATTGTGGTAACTATTATATGCAGTTAATGTCTGGTGTGTGCATGACTTGTGTTCAGTTTCCTAATTCTTGTGTCGATTATGTGCCATTTCAATACTTTTTGTGTCAATGGATGTGTCGTAATACGATAGTCTGCATAATACGATAGTCTGCATAAGTGTTATATATGTCAAAAGTCAATTGTATCCAGGAAACATGTCTTCAAAAATGTTAAATAAATGTGCACAAGTTCACAATTGCCTCACTTCTTACTTGACAAAAATTTAGACAAAAAAATCATCATCAGAATCTTCTCCCAGATTACTAAATGGAGGGAGGACTCCGTCATTAATGTAAGTGTCATCTGGGTCTTCGTCTTCATCAAACAGGTTATCGTGCTCAGGTTCAGGCATGGCTGTTGCAATAGCATGCTCAATAACAGAAGCATCAACAGTAGCCCCATCAAGGCCAAACCTATTCCAAGCTGTGACATCTTCATTTTGTTGTTGAACATTCATATCTTCCACTCCTACAACAACTGAGTCCAGATCGAGCTCGCCCATATTATCAGTGCCTTCGGCTTCAGGCATGGCAAAGAGATTTCTAGGCTGCACTCTAAGGACAGTGCACCAATCTGGTTTCTGTATGTTTCTCGCATAAAAGACTTGCTCGGCTTGTGTGCTCAGGATGTAAGGTTCATCTGAATACCTAAATCGAGTGATATCAATATCGATGACCCCATATTTATCCTTAGTGTACCCTCTCGATCTGCTACTACTTGCTGCAGGGACATCAAACCATACACACTGGAACAACATGACTTCCTTGTCACCATGAAAATCAAGACAAATGATTTTCTTCAGCACGCCATACCAGCCCATGTTTCCTGTATTTGCATCGCCCTTCACGAATACACCACTATTTTGAGTAGTTAAGCAGTTCTCTATGGAAGAGACCCGAAAAAGGAAGCCATTTATGAAACACCTGTTGAACACACGAGCCCGAGGGTCTGGACCGCGAGATAGATAATAAATCATGTCATCTATTTCCCCTTGTGCACGCAATGTGCTGATCTGCATTTAATCATTTTAAAAATATATTAGGTACTAATAAACGGACTAATAAAATTACAAGAAGCATGCGGAAACTATAGAAATAAAATATGGATAAATATATTAGGGACGACTCACTTTACGCTCAAACCATGATACAAACTCCTCCTTGTGTCTTTTATCAACATGCCTTGAGCTAATTTTCTTCAGCTCATCCATATGCTCACTATCCACAACAGTTGAAAATATGTTAAACATTCATGACCAAAATAAAAAACAATTTAAAATATAACTTACTTTATCCATGGAGTGACCTCGTCACAGTTGGTTAATATGTAATGCCTCATCCTATGCATTTCAATATCAGAAACTATCTCAAGAGTACTTCCTTTCCTACTGTAGTTAAGGCTCCCAAATATACTTAGCCCAGATGGTGGTTCACTAGCAGCGGCGCTTTGATGACGCTCTGGACGATTAAGCTTGGTACTAATATTTTCAAAAAAACGAGAGCAAAATGTGAGGCACTCCTCAGATATATACCCCTCTGCAATTGAACCTTCAGGGCGCGCTTTGTTCTTCACATAGCCTTTAAGAGTACGAAGGTACCTCTCAACTGGATACATCCATCTATAACAAACTGGGCCTCCAAATCTAGCTTCGTCAGCAAGATGAACCGGTAAGTGCATCATAATATCAAAAAAAGCCGGTGGAAAAATCATCTCCAGCCGACAAAGGGTCTCCCTAATCGAAGTGCTCAGTTTTTCAATCTCTGAAAACTCCAACTCCTTTGAACACAGTGAGTTAAAGAACCTACTTAGCTCCATCAATGGGGTCACCACATCTTCAGGCAATATGTTGCGCAGCACTAAAGGAAAAAGTTTTTGCAAGATTACGTGTAGGTCATGAGTTTTAAGTCCAGAAAGGTTGCAACCATTGACATCCACACATCTCCGAATATTTGCGGCATAACCATCAGGGAACTTGACGCCATGTAAAAATTTGCACAGAATTTCCTTGTCATCCTTACCTAGAGAGTACAGCGCTGGTGGCAAGGTGTACTTACCCTTTTCGAGCACTGGATGTTGATCTGGCCTTATACCCAAATGTTGCATATCAAGTCGAGCCTTCTCACTGTCCTTGCATTTACCTTGTAACTCCAACAAAGTCCCCAGTAAACTCTCACATATGTTCTTCTCGATATGCATGACATCCAAATTATGTCGTACTAGCAATGATTTCCAGTAAGGAAGCTGAAAGAAAATACTCTTCTTCCTCCAGTTGTGCCACCTATTTTCTTCGTCACGTTGCTTCCTTTTCCTTGTCTCCTTTCCAAAAGTCACTTGTTCGAAACTTTCATAGTCCCGCAGCACCTGCTCACCACTGAGCGGCACTGGAGCTTCCCCAGTTTCTACCTTGTTATTGAAGCTCGTCTTGTTCCTTCGCCACTTATGGTTCATGGGTAGAAATCGGCGATGTCCCAAGTAGCAATGCTTCGAGCCATGTTTTAACCATAAGTAATCAGTATGCTTGTGACAATAAGGACAAGCAAACTTACCTTTTGTGCTCCAACCAGATAACATCGCATATGCGGGGAAATCATTAATTGTCCACAGCAGAATTGCATGAAGAGTAAAATTCTTCTTCTCCTTCTCATCCCATGTTAAAACTCCATTAACCCATAGATCATGTAGCTCATCAATCAGAGGTTGCAAATATACATCAATGTTTATTCCAGGAGATTTAGGCCCAGGTACCAACATCGACATCATCCAATAAGGTTGTTTCAAACACAGCCAAGGAGGCAGGTTATAAGGAATCAATATCACGGGCCAACAAGTGTAATTAACATTCAACATCCCAAACGGATTGAAGCCATCAGATGCAAGTCCCAGTCTAACATTACGTGGATCAGAATCAAACCACTTATACCTGTCATTCACGTGCTTCCACGCCAATGAGTCTGCTGGATGCCGCATTTTCCCATCACTAACCAATTCTTCCTTGTGCCACCTCATCAATGATGATGTTTCCTTTGACATATATAATCTTTGCAATCGAGGAGTAAGTGGAAAATACCTTAGAACTTTGCAAGGAGTGCGTTTCTTTGCTCCACCACTTTCGCTAGACTCGCCAATCTCATCAGAATTTGTGTCGTCTTTCTTCCACCTACTCTCACCACATGTTGGACATGTGTCCATATCAGCCAACAGCCCACGAAATAAGACACAGTCATTCACACAAGCATCGATCTTAATGTACGTGAGGCCAAGGTCGCGGATAATCTTCTGTGCTTTCTTGATAGTGTCTGGGATACAATGTCCTTGGGGCAGCGTATCTCTCCATAGGCTAAGTGTTTGCTCTGCGTTCTCCTTACTCCATCCACCCATGCACTTAAGCTGAAAGAGCTTGACCAAGAATGATACCTTGGTAAGCTGTGAGCCTGGCCACAACTCTTGCTGCGCATCTTTCAACAAATCAAAGAATTTCTTTGCACTATCACAAGGCTCTTCATTGGTATTGCCACTGGTCGCACCCCTAATTAATGCGGACAACATATTGTTGGCAGATGATGCGTCATCTAGTGGGCCTACATTCAGATCACTATCATCATTCAAAAATATGCCAGTGTTACCTTTCTCTTTGACAAAGTTCTCATCAAACCCTTTAGTTAGCAAGTCCATTTCAACCTTGGATTTTCTTTTGTACACGACTCCACGACACCTTGAACATGGACATGGTGCAGTTTCTGATGCATAGGTGCCTTCAAAAATAGTATCAATAAATTTGTCCAGACCTACTTGCCACTCAACTGATGACCGAGGCAGCAGCATCCAACTCCGATCATCATCATGTGCCATTAATTATACCTTCGAAATATCACAATGATTTCCTGCACCACGTTAAATTGAAGGGATCATGTCATTATTATAAACTTTATTTATCAGAGATAAAGAAAATTAAAAATTTGTAAATTTTCTGAGCGAAGCTTAAAAAAGGGCCCACTTTAACTATAATTTAATAAACCTTAATGCATCCAAAGGGCATTTTTATCAAACTTTATATACTACTATATCTAGAGCAATATTCATAAGCTTAGCTCTGTCCATTGTGACAACAGCTACCAAGCATGTTTTGCTGTTTTCTCCATCCATGCTCAGAACAGTAGTTAATGGAAAAAATGATTATCTCCTTAAAATAAATGTGATGAACCGAAACTCAGATTGGAGTATTACACATTAAGTCACAATAAGTAATCGATCAACACTGCTAGACCAAGCCAAAAACATAACAGCTAGACCTCAGCATAAATAGAGTACTGCTCTAGCTGCCTTTGCGACATTTGTGGGGAAGTAATCAATTCAAAGGAGCTCAGAACTTCCCTTCCTGCTTACCAAACTTAACAGTAATATGTAGAGAAAAAACTGAGCAATAATGCAAGCATACGTGATTCTCTTTTTCACGTCGATGATCGCTGGCCGGCCGCTGATCGTCTCTCTTGTGTGGATGACGAAGCGTGCGAGGTGAAACTGGTTGAACGCTCCGTCCCTCTCGCACTCCGAGGAATTGAAGGACTGGCCGGTGCTCGCTCTCCTTATCTCGTCGAAGATCCGGAAGGAACTAGGGCACCAATATGCCGTAGTCGCTGTAGGGAAATTCAAGGGCGCCCGTGATGACTACGGCTCTAGGGAAGGGGCGCCGCGACGACAAAGGCTTCAGGGAGGCTGTTACCGCGCTAGCTGCTGCTGCTCGCTGTAGGGATCGGAGGGGGGCGCCTCCACAACGTTCTTCGCAAGGAGACAGGGCGTGGGGGAAGAAGAAAGGCCGCTGGCCGTGATAGGAGCTACAGGCCACGACCTCTACACGTGATCTGTAAAATTAGATTAGATCCTTTTCCAATATAACTGGTCAACATTAATTAATATAGGGTACTTTCGCTATTACTAACACAAACATAGACGTAGCCTAGTGGTAGGAGCTGACTTTCAACACCAAGAGGTCTCAGGTTCGAAACCCATGTTCTCATTTTTTTTAAAGAAAAATTATGTAACCATTAAAGTGGAAAGGCTTAGGTATTGCAACGATGTAATTTTTCGTTGTTATATTATAACCTTTTTTGCAATGAACGAAACTGCTACATACAACAAAACCATAATCGTTGCAACCTTAGTGATCGCAACGAATTATTTTTTTCATTGCTATATGTACCAATTTTTTGCAACGCAAGCGACTATTATATACAACGGAACATATTCGTGGCGATACAGATGAGCTATTGCAACCATCAAATAAAGAGTTGCAATATCACCTTAGTATTGCAACGAAAATAAACTTGCCCGCAACACAAATCAAATCGTGGCAACTTTAATCACTTATTGCAACCGTTCAATAATTTGTTGCGATAACACTTACTTTTTGCAACGATCTCCACACTTATGGCCACAAAACAATCTTCATGGCAAAAAACCAATCTATCGCAACCAAAAGTGAAAATCGTTGTGATAACAACCCTTGTTGCAACGAAACCTTACCGTTGTGACAAAAAAGCGTGGTATAAAGGTCAGAAGTTAGTAGTGTAAACTAGTCAGTCTCCAGTTAAATTGGTCGGCGTCATGATTAACAGCTCAGACTTGTTCAAGATGGCGTTGCTCAATGGATACAAGGCGCTCGGGGACTAGCTGTGGGGGATATCACCCCAGGTACCCACGGTGAGGGACATGGGCCACACCATCAGGAACAGTCCAGCCCACGAAATCGAGACTTGCGCCGCACGGCACTGATCGGCGTACACCAAGGCTTTCAGAAGATATAATTTATTAGGAATCTTATAGATATTATAATCTAAATATAATAACTACTATATAACCGACTAGGATACTTTCCTTATAACCCTACCCCTCCAGAGTATATAAGGAGGGGTAGGGGTCCCTTAGTCAGCATCCTAAATATCTCAATACAATCCATCGGAACACAGGACGTAGGTTTTACGGAGCCTATATAAATCTTGTGTCTTGTGTCTATGTTACCTTGATCACGTGCACCTCTGCCAAATAATCTACCACCATGGGTATACCCCTCGTGGATGCCCTTGGCTTGGCCGGGGACGACCTAAGGCACCCTGGCACATGTGCCCAGCGGTCATCGGTAGGGGCGGTGGCGACGACCTGTGGCGGTGAGGCATCCCAGCAGCGCTAGAGTTGGGGACGAGACTGGGGAGGCGTTGTGCGAATTCAGGGAGGAGACGGTGTGGTCAGTTTGGGTGGAGGAAGGAGAGGCAGCGATGGTGGCGTGGAGCTTTGCTGCTGCCAGCAGACGCGAGAGAGACCAAGAGATGGGGAGGGAGAGAATAAGGAGAGTGAGATTAGGGCGTGGTGGGGAATGGCCACAGGTGTGTGCAGCGCAGGCGGGAGCGAGCGGATGGCGCAGTAGCGAGTGGGGAAATATCTGTGGTCTACGAAGCCGCGTCTGTCCGAACGGACACCTGCGTCTGAGCATTACTGATTATGCTTAAATGTAACTTGATTTTTTAAGATTGTAAACATAGCAAACGTACGTTTTGTTGATGTTGATAATAAAAAATGTGCTTCACTAATAAATTCCTGCCATCGAGCAAATGGAGGAAAATATTTAGTGTAACAAGAATCAAAGTCCAAAGCAAAGAAAGGACAAATTTGGGCTTTGCTATGCCCAAACTAGCCAGACCGGTTTCCCTGTGATGTGGCTCAGGCGGAGAGCCTGGGCCCATGAAAACTAGCCAGGTCGATTTTCCTGCCTATTCCAAGTCCACCTCCCAATCCCATCGCCTCCTCTGCTCGCTCCGGCGCCACCTGCACTACACCGCACACTCGCCTCGCTCTGCTCGCGGTTGCACTCCTCATGTCCCACATGCCCTTCTCATCTGGTCACCCCCTCTCCGCCGCCGCCATTGATGCAGGGGCGCCGGCTCCCTCCACCATTGTCGTCGTGCCGGTGGGTGAGCCACGCGTGCTGCCATGCCGGATGTCGCGCCGAGCGGGGAGGTGTTAGACCCCATGGCCACCGGCTAGCCAAGATGTGAGGAAGACGCAAGGATGTCAGCGACGACGAGACGAGGACAAAGTTCCCCTGGAGCTCGAGTTCTATTTTTCAGATTCAAAATAATGTTCCAGTTGGTCACCACACACGCTTAATACATCCTGATTGGCCTCTGGCCCACAAATCATACATGAAACATTAATACGTAAAACTTAAAGATGTTTTCCTTCCTTCAGCAGCGTCTTCTTGCTTCACATTCCTTCTTCAGTCCACCGTGCTCCAGTGTATGACATCTCTCGCTCGAGATGCTGCTTGTCCCCAAGCAGGCATGCCTGGGAAGTGGCGATGAAGGACGTTGTAGTCCTCCCATGTTGCAGAGGAGTCAGGTAGTCTGGTCCATTTGATCAGCACCTGCGGCGCCACGACATTGCCCTTATTCACCAGACACCTGTTGATGATAGCTTCAGGCACCGCATCGGCAGCTTCAATGTCAGTATCACTAGTAGCTCAGAGTACACTGGTGTGAAGTTTGCAATGAACGGTTTCAACTAGGAAACATGAAAAACAGGGTGAATTTTACTGTCAGTAGGTAAGTCTAGGCGATAAGCCACTTTGCCAATCTTTTCCTTGATAGTGTAAGGGCCATAGTATTTGAATGCCAATTTGGGATAGGGCCTGTTGGCCGCTGATGATTGAGTGTATGGCTGAAGTTTCAATAACACCTGCTCTCCAACCTAGAACTGGCGATCAATCCTTCTTTTATCAGCCATGACTTTCATACGGTTCTGAGCAGCAACTAGATGTTTTTTTAGTGACTGTAAATGGAGCTCTCTGTTTGCTATGATGTCAGAGACTGACTATGTGGTGGAAGGTGGTATTATTGGTGTAGCTCCAACTGTAGGTTCATATCCATACAGGGCATTGAATGGTGAGCAACCCAATGCTAAATGATAGGAGGAATTGTACCATAGCTCTACAAGAGAAAGCCAAGACTTCCAAGTGGTAGGTGAGTCTTGGACAACACACTTGAGAAACATTTCTAGGCATTGATTGACTCTTTCAGTCTGCCTATCGGTTTGTGGGTGGTAGGCAGTGCTGAGTTTTAGGTTCACTTTATATACTTGAAAAGCTCCCTCCAGAATGCACTGACAAACACAGTGTATCTGTCACTAACAATGGATTGAGGCAACCCATGTAATTTGACTATGTTGTCCATGAATAATTGAGCTATGGTTGCTACTGAGTAAGGATGTTTGACTGCAATGAAATGAGCATACTTAGTCAATCTATCCACAACCACCAGTATGACAGTGCATGCAGCTGACTTCGGTAGGCCATCAATAAAATCCATTGAAAGATCTCTCCACACCTCCTCAGGAATAGGCAGAGGCTGCAATAGACCAGGGGGTGGGGTATTGATGTGTTTGGCTTGTTGGCATGTGGCACATTGTTGAACAAATTCAGTCACAGCTTGTTTCATTCCTTTCCAGTGAAAGTGATTCTTCAACCTCTGATAAGTGACCTTAGTTGCAGAGTGGCCCCCAATAGCAAAAGAGTGAAATGTGGCAATAAGCTTCGTCTGCAGAGCTGAATTGCTACCAATCCACAATTTGGAGTTGTGTCTAATGAGACCATTGTCTAGGCTATAGCCTAAGGAATTGGGGCTATGTACTGCCAGTTCTTCCAGTAATTATTGGGCTCTAGGGTCAGTGGTATAGGAATTTAGTATTTCTTGAACCCAATCTAGTTTTACCAAAGATACAGCCTGAAGAGCATGTAGATGAGCCACTCTGGAAAGGGCGTCAGCCGCTAGATTCTCTTTTCCTTTTCTGTAAATGATCTTGAATTGGAGTCCCATAAGCCTTGTCATAGCTTTTCTCTACATCTCTGAATGCGGGTTCTGCTCTGTTAGATAAGCCAAAGACTTATGATCTGTCAGAATATGAAATTCCTATCTTTGTAGGTAGGGCCTCCATTTCTCCACAGCTATAATGAGTGCCAGAAACTCCTTTTCATAGATGGACAGGTTTCTATGCTTTTCCCCTAGTGCTTTGCTAAGGAAGGCTACAAGTTTGCCTTTTTGCATCAAGACTGCTCCTATGCCTTCACCACAGGCATCTGTCTCAACAGTAAAAGGATCATTGAAATTTGGCAAGGTAAGCACAGGGGCTGATGCCATTGCCAATTTGAGGGCATCAAAAGCTTCTTGAGCTTGTTCATTCCACTGAAATGCCTTGTGCCTGAGTAACTGTGTCAGTGGTTTAGCAATGATGCCATAATTTTTGATGAATTTTCTATAATACCCTGTGAGACTCAAAAAGGCTCTAACTTCTGTGGTATTTGTTGGCTGTGGCTAGTGCAACATGGCATTTGTCTTCTAGGGGTCTGTGGCTACTCCATCTACTGAAATTATATGGCCCAAGTATTCCAGTTTATGCTAGGCAAAGGAGTGCTTGGAGTGTTTCAGGAAGAGCTTGTAGTCTCTCAGTGTTTGTAGAACCAGCTGCAGATGTTGCACATGCTGTTCCAGGGAAGTGCTATAGATAAGGATGTCATCTAAGAATACTAGGACAAATCTCCTTAAGTAAGGTTGTAGAATCTGGTTCATCACACATTGGAAAGTAGCTGGTGCATTGGTCAGACCAAAGGGCATCACCTTGAATTGATAATGGCCATGGTGTATCTTAAATGTTGTCTTGTAATCATCTTCGGGTAGCATTCTAATCTAATGGTACCCAGATTTCATGTCCAGCTTGGTGAAGTAGGTGGCCCCAGCTAGCTCATCAAGAATCTCATCAATAATTGGCATAGGGAATCGATTTTTGATTGTCAGATCATTCAGCTTTCTATAGTCCACACAAAATCGCCAAGTGCCATCCTTTTTCTTAACTAGAAGGACAAGGGAGGCAAATGGTCTATGGCTATGAGTAATGAAACCAGATTGTAACAGTTGCTTGACTTGGTCCTCAATTTCAGTTTTGTGCTGAGGTGAATAATGATATGGTCTAGCATTTACTGGGACTGCTCTAGGGGTTAAGGGAATAGCATGGTCATAGCTTCGAGGTGGGGGTAGGGTTTGAGGGTCTTGGAAGACATCCTGGTAAGTGTCTAATAGGTTTTGGATAAATGGTGGATGGATGGGGGGGCTCTGTATGTGTGGTTGGTGGGTTTGTGGGTTGAGAGGATATGATGGCATAGACCCAAGTGTCATTACCCTTGGCAACATTGAAAAGTTTGTTTGTTGAAATTGGGGTAGGTTGCAGTGATGGGGTAGTAAGTCCCTGGAGCTTCATATGTTGGCCACCAATAATGAACTGAATTGTTTTCTTGTTCTAGTCAAATTGCATTGGACTGTGCTCCTTCAACCAATCATAACCTAAAATTGCATTATAAGGACTCATATCCAGGACTATCATATCATTGACAAGGGTATGGCCCTAAATATACCAGTGCAGGTTCTGCACCTTAGCAGTGGCTGTCAGTACTTCTCCATTAGCCAACTTCACTCTTCTAGGTTGTATGAGGGTTGTTTGGAGCTTGGCCACCTTCACAAAATTGGAACTAACAAAACTATGGGAGCTACCTGAGTCCAGAAGTGTTAACACCACTTTATCTTTCACTAAGGCTTTCAGTTTCATGGCATTGTCAGTTTCAGCACTGGACATGGCATTAAGAGAAAGCTGACAGAAGTCTTGTGCAAGAACATCCTCTACTGCCAACTGATTCAACATATCTTCAGTGATCTCCTCTTTATCTTTGTCCAAATCATTAACCACAATAGCATTCAGCTGTGGCTTCTGGCGCTTGGTGCACACCTCCTGATGGCCAGGTTCAAACTTCTCACCACAGGTGAAGCATAGATTGTTGGCTTTGCGGTAATCACGCAATTGCCTAATCTTTTGTAAATTGGGATTGGCCTGTGCAGTAGTGTTGTCAGTTTTCTAGAATTGAGGCTTGAAATTAGTGTGCTATCTATTTGCTTTGGTCTTTTACCTATCCAGAGTTCGCTGCTGAATTTTGGCTATCAACGCCGCTTTGTCCACTATCAATGGGATATGAGGTTCCATAGTAGCTCGAATGTCATCTCGGAGACCAGTGATATAGGCTGAAGCAAAGAACACCTCATTGTAATGGCAGTTATGCATGGTAATCCTATACTGTAAGGCTTGGAAGGCAACTATATACTCCTCCACAGTACCACTCTGTTTGATTGCCAGGTGTCACACCCGGTTTTAAGGACAAAACCAGACATACACCATATGTGAAATAAAGTAGTCAAATCTCACATATAGCCACAGATAAGTGTAATATCAAGAAACAAATGCTTAATATACATAACACAATGGTATAAAATATACCTTAAAGAGCAACACAGCGGAAAGACAACTTCGAACACCGGGTGTAGACTTCACTCCAGGAACAAACTAACTGGTTGATCACAAGCCTAACAATTTCAGAATCTAACAGTCTGGTACCCTTCCTAAGATGTGGGAAATAGTAAGAGTGAGTCAATGTCGAACTCAGCAAATATATCATGGGGTTCATGAAGCTCAAAAGGTTTGACACGGGTTTACTGCAATAGCTTTTAGTGAGTCAACTTTTTAACATTTGAGTAGCAACAAGTTTACCATAAACCCAAATAACCTCATGATCATGTAAACGAGAATAATGTATAGCAAGAAACAATAATCATTAGTGAACATCAACATCATCAGAATTTATCGTTTATTCTGTAAGGGTCCAAGGCCACTCGTGACCGTGAGCACGGCTGTTATAACAGTTTTACACTCTGTAGAGGTTGTACACTTTCACTGTGAGTCATGATTACCCATATGCCCGGGATCGCGACTCCCAAAACACTTCCAAGGTGAGCAGGCAGGGAAATACTATGAAGCCTTTCAAAGGTTCGTCTAACAAGTTAGGGCCGCTAGGTTTCAGAAGTCAGTCCGTGTGATACACCACGCAGGGATCCACAGTCTGCTTTACCCCATTTGCGCCACAAGGGTAACCTCTAACAAGCTAGAAAAGGTCCTCATACTGAGCTAAAGCCAGAGCCATATAGCCCTCACAGTTGTACTGTAAGTCTCGGATGTTCGCTTACAGATAAGTCCTTATGGAGAGAAACTAGAGCACCATAAAAACAACCAAATATGCTCTAGCCCTCTTGAACTATATTGCTTTAAAGCATCATTTAAACGTTTATTGCATATATCATTAGTCAAGTTACAGATCATGGTTATTTATCTTGAGCACTAGCATAAATACTACCCAATGCAATGTTTCACCGGTGTCAAGGTACAAGATACAAAAGCTAGGATATCTTTAGGGGTAACAAGGTGGACACATACACATGAATTAAGTATATTAAAGATGAATAGAAAACAAGGATGATCCCATGCTATACTTACCTTAACTTAGATCCTTCTTCAAGTTCAAACCTCAATGAACTGCTTCTTGATCACCACGTATAACTCACTGACTAGACAAGATCATAAAAGCACCACACAAGCATCCATTCAATCATACACGAAGCAAACAATAGAAATAAATTAGAACAATACACCAAACATATGAAACAACATGTGAAAAGGTTTAAAAGATGTTCTACGCATTGCTACGAAAGATCACAAAATTCGGATTTAAAACGTGAAAGTTATGAATTTTCTAAGATTTCCTATAGATAAATAATTACTTTAATATAAACTCAAAAATTAAAATTTTCAAACCTACTGTATAGTACTACCAACGTGTAGAGCTCGCAAATACGAACCTAACGCAATTTGAACGGGTCAAATCAAAGTTAAAACGTAGAAGATATGGCCTAAACAAGATAGTGACAGTTTTGTAAATACCTAGTTTCGAAAATAAATCAAAATCTGGTTTTTAATGTGATCTAGACGGTGGAATTCAAGTAAATACCTCTTCTTCTTCTTAGAGTAGAACGCCTGGTGGCTTCGTCGAACGGCGACAAGAGAAGGAGGAGAAAATATAATTTACTACACGAGAGATTTCCCAAACTAGGGGCTCCTCTACGGTAGTTTTTGGTGTGCATTGCCCATGGGGTAGGTATGTATATATATATGGAGGAAAATTCTCCACCGCCATGTCAACTAGCGATATGGTGCTAATTGACGTTACACCATCCACCTCCGCTAATAGACCTAAGTAATCATTTAAGCCCATTAGTAAATAAATATATGGGCCTTTGAGTTTTATTAAGATTATTGCACATGGGTTTTGAGCGTTGGAAAAAAATAAGAGATTTATTATTTTCGGAATTAATTATTTTTATGGATAAAATAATTCCAGAAAAGTCCAGAATTATTATTTAAGCCGCGAAAAATACTCCGAAAGCTCCGAAAATTCGGGAAAATTTTCCAGAGACATTATGGAACATGAGAAACCCAAATAAAGTATTTGGAACTCACTAAAAGGTAATTTTGGAGCATCTAAAAATTAGATTATGCTCACAGACAAGTGGAAACAAGCTACAGAAAAAGTCGACCTAAACGTATTTTGAAAGAGCAACTTGAATTCATTTTGATCTTTGGTCAAAACCAAGCAATACAAAAGCACAAATGCATCAGCATGAATGCATCAACAAGTTGCTAAACCTTATGATAAATTTTAATTTAGTGAAAAATATTATTTCCCTATGTTTTTATGAGCACAAAAATTCAAAATTAACTCATTTTAGCTCTATTTCCAAAGAAGCAAATTTTAGGGTGTTACACCAGGAGATCATTGATTGCATTGCGAAAACATCAGCACCAAATTTGGACAGCACAATTGAGGAAAATGCAGTCTAGGACGGCCAGGTGCGTCCTTGTTTGTATGCTTGCCACCATTTGGCAGCATTGTCTTGTAGATGCATTGTAGCATAAGTAACCGTCATGGCTTCTTCAGTATTGTTAATGGTAAAGTTGTTGTTGCAATTGTCCAGCCAGATCTTGGGAAGATTACCATCAAAAGTTGGAAACAATATTTTGGGTAGTGCATGATGCGACTAATGATCCCTGTGCTGATTCTGGTGTGGCTTGTGGGAAGGCTCAGGTTTCATGCCATAGTCTTTGGTGGCAAATATGTTCTAGAACTGAGCATCCTTTTCTGAGATCAGAGAAATATGCTCCGAGTGCTGTAATGCAGCTTCATTCTCCATTTGCCATAGTGTAAGCGATGCCACTACCTGTTCGTTGGCTTGGACCTGCTTCGAGATGAGTTTCTGATCTGCTTTTGTTTCATCTACACTCTGTTTCAACTACTGCTGAATAAGACTGATGTCGTTCATCTACTTGAACACCAGATCGAAATTCTCCATGACCTGGTCCCAGCGGTTCTTCTCGTCATCTGTATTGGTCGACATGGCGTCATAGATGATCTTGGTTTGAGCCGAAGGCTTCGGGGGAGCCGTTGCAACGATGGAAGAAATTCTCAAGGATCAATGTGGTAACTGGTTTGGCGATAGCCTCCCCCAACAATCTACCACACCAGGTTGCAGACTACACCTGAACGCGCGGCACCGCCAAGGTATTTTACACGAGAACGAGTCCCGCAACCCGAGTGTGTGAGCGCGTTCTGTAACGGATCAACATAATTATACGAGATTAAGTAAGAAAATCTTCTACCGAGGCAGATAATTTATCAAACTTAAACCCATATAACCCGAGATTCCGTGAAATCACGAGGGATTTCAAACCAACCAACATACAACCAAGATCGTACTGATTTAGCAGCCACAGTTCACATGATATATAGAGTTCACAATAAAAGTGGAATACATCGAAGTTCAGAAAAAAAAGTTATTACAACATAGTTTCAGATAACATAGCGGAAGCAAGTAGTTTTAAACACACACACTTAGTTCAAATACAGTGCCAGTAGATAGTCATCGTCCACAAAAGCATTAGATAAGACGAACAGAGTGACCATTGCCCAAGGTCCTAGTTGTCGCCCATCGCCAGATACAGACAATTGGAGCAGTACCCATAGTACATCTGACCCTCTGCAACAATAATGAGAACAACGCCCTGAGTACGAGAATGTACTCAGCTAGACTTACCCGTCATAAACCAGAAATAACATGACACCAAGGATTATGCAAGGCTTGTATACAGTAGACTGGCTTGACTCGTATGCAAAAAGCATAAGTTATTATGAATAACTAAATTAAGTACTTTTTACATCATTTTTATGATAACCTATTCAAGCTAGGTAAGCACCTATCGCTAAAGCAATCACTTCATACAACATTAACATCTAGATTACCATATCAGGTTTAACATTTCCAACATCATTCACTTAACCATCAGTATTCCATTAATGTTACTACGATGCCGTAGCTCGAGTCAAGTGCTCACTAACCGGGAGCGACGGTGATTCGAATCGAATTCCTATCCAGCTGGAGATTTATTCCTCACACAAACCATGCTTCCCCCGTCAGGGTCACGTAGATCACCAATGACACTTTCCAAGAAGCCGCGGGATAATAATCATGGATCACACTACCCAGGGACCGCCCGACTGCCAGGACGCACCTTGGGCTTACTCTTCGCGTCCCCGTTACACCCCCTTCAGCACCAGTCTGCCAACCCGAGTTTATCCTGGCTCGAAATAGTGTCACTAGCTTCGTGGTCAAAAAGTACTTTATTCGGCCAGCTAAATGTGAGGCATGCGTTCAACATGACAAGAGGGACGAGCAACGATCGGTCCTTAACTGACACAGACGGAATCACTATAGTCCAAAACCCTATAAGACTCCGCCTGGTCTTCGTTTATCCACCAACACTTGGTTACTTTCCATGATCACAATTACAGCTAACCATAACCAGGTATTCACCTATAGCTCGCAGGTGATAGGAAATCACCCGACTTCTACCGATCTAAGCATGGCTAAGCAATTTACTCGATCCTGACCTAACAAGGTAAAAGGTAATCCGGTGGACAAGGATAGTAATGCAACAACGGTTTCACTCAACTCCTATAACCTAATGCAACAGTATATAACTCATGTAATAAGGAATAGCTTTTATAAAATAGGAGACTTAAAATGCTCCGGAGCTTGCCTCTTTCGAACGAGCTAGGATGGTGATGAGGTACATGCCCGATCTTCCGAGAGGTAACCGGTAAGTTCGACTTGTGGAGATCTCGACGTTGGTGATCCGGCTTCAAACCAGACACGATTCGAACCCTGCAACCGTTACACCACTGCTCCGTTGGTTATCAACCAAGCACAACTTGATTGACCTCGCCAAGAAGGCTTTTTCTACAAGCAAATCGAAGAACACAAGCAAGAAGGTAAAAACACGCAATCTAAAATTGCAAATATGAATGATGCGAATATCAATAGGGTTCAAGAACTCAGTTTCAAAGGACTAATCAACACAGTGGAGGAGATCAAGAACATGGGCCCTGGATCACTGTAAAAGGATTTGTCACCACAGTTACAATGAACGATACAGTTTCTCGATGGAAAACTAAACTCTAAACAAAACCCAATTGTCTAGCAGCGGCGGCGGCTGTGTTTATAGTCTAACACTCGACCTAGAGTTGAGGACGACCAGGGGTTGGGCGCCCACAACTTGGGCTTAAGGCCCGACATGATATATGACCAAGTTGGCCCAAATAGGTGACACAGCACCTTGCCGTGGTCACATAGAATGATCCATAGATCTTCTGGAGTTGGGACCAGATCCAAAACGACGGTGTTGTCATCCCCTTTCCAACGTATCCAAGAACACCCCGTTTCGATGTCGTATGAGAGAGTTATGACCGAAACAGTGACAACATGTCTACTGAATCCGAGGGTGACGTGGCAGCTGAGTTGGAGACGAATTGCAACTTGGGGAAGACCATAGCGTCGGTGTGTCCAGCGTGGCAATGTCCTCATCATCCTCCCCTTCTTGAATTGGAGTCATCCTCGACTCTATCTTGGCGATGTCCTCATCATCCCCTCCTTCTAGAATTGGAGTCGTCCTCGACTTCATCCCATCATCAGCGAACTCCTGCAAAAGGTTAGTGACAGCAGGCAATGCACCAGACATAATAGGTTGACAAAATATAGTATAACATGGGGCATCAGGATTATCACATAACTCAGCAGTAGCAGAAGTTGTAGCAAGAAAAGTACCTCCTTTTAATTTAATCCCATTATTTTTAGCAATGTCAGTTGGAGGTTTATTTTTAATCTCTTTAGCATGCTTAATAATTTCCGTAGGAGACAAAGGCAGCAATGTAATTGTCTTGTCCTTATGTATGATAGTGTATGTATTAGTTCTACCATGGTGTAAAGTATCATTATTAAATTCCCATGGATGACCCAACAAAATGGAACAAGCTTGCATAGGGACAACATCAAAATCAGCAGTATCATGATAAGAACCTACGAAAAAGCTAATGCGTGCTGATTTAGTTACCTTAGTCTTACCACTATTATTGAACCACTGAAGTTTATATGGATGCGAATGTTGTCGTGTGGTCAAGCCAAGCTTCTCAACCAAATCTGAACTCACCAAGTTATTGCAACTTCTGCTATCAATGATAGTGAGAACACGACAACCCTGCACAATGAAATACATGTGGAACAAATTGTTTCGTTGGATCTTCATCTCGTCTTCATGTCCCACACGTGTACTTAACACACGCTGCACAAGAAGGCTAGGGTAATCCGCGGCAGCAGCCACAGAGTCAATGATGATGACCTCCTTGTCTTGATCGCCCTCGGTAGAATCTGCATCAATGTTAGCAGCAAGGGCTAAATCATCTTCAATATCACTAGTACTTACATATCCATCATCGGTAGCAATGAAAGCACAACGACTGGGGCACTCCTTCATGACATGTCCCATGCCTTTGCATCGATGGCAAATGATTTTAGCGCTGGACGAGGAGGAGCTAGTAGAAGCACCCGGAGTGGCACCTTTCTTCTGCACATTAGACAATTGACTTACCCCGGAAGACAATGGAGGTGTAGACGGCTGTGATGCAACAGGAATCTTGGGCGTATCCGGTGCTGAACGCTGCTGAAAATTCCTGCCATTGTTAGACCTAAAAGGCTAGTTTTGTTTGCGTCCATGTACTTCACGTTCTGCCTTAATAGCAAGATGATACAATTGGGAAAAATTACGCCAATCTTTGTAATCAAGTATGTTCTGTATATCATGGTTTAAACCACCAAAAAATCTAGCACTAGCATCATTATCATCTTCATTTATACCACAACGGGCTAAACCAATAAGCAATTCTTGATAGTAAGCTTCTACTCCTTTATCACCTTGTTTTAAAGTTTGTAGTTTCAAACGTAAATCACGTTGGTAATAAGGAGGAACAAAATGAGATTTCATACGTTGCTTTAAAGCATTCCAAGTTTGAGGCACAGCAGCAGCATTATTAACATTGCAAAGATCACTCCACCAGAACAAAGCAAAATTAGTAAACTCACTAGTAGCAAGTCGAACTCTATGCTCAGCAGGAACATTATGAGAATCAAATTTTTGTTGAACAGCAAGCTCCCAATCTAAATAAGCCTCTGGATCAACATTACCAGCAAAAGGAGGAAGGCTAAATTTAATTTTAGCAAAAAGATCGTTATTACCATGATTATTACCTCCCATACCGCGACGGTTGAAGTTGAGGCGGCGACGGGCATAACCGTCAGCATCCGCATCGTCATCACCAAAATCACTGGCATCGTCATCAGCAGCACGATGAGGTGGAGGACGTTGTTCAATGCGGGTGACCAGATTGTTCACATTGCGCGTCAGCTCGGTCATAAGATTACGTTGTTCAGTCATGAACGTTGTAAGCTCGCCCTTGGACACGCAATCATTGAAGTCCGTCGGAGATCCTGCCATGGTTACAAGATAGAAAAAGACAACACCAAAGTATTATCCCTATCAACTAAAGGAACCAAGTGATGGTGGTGAAAGTGGAATGCAAAATCACAAGCGGCTTACCACCGTCTTGCCTGTATTCTTACCAACGCCAAATAAGAGCAAAACCAATGTGGTGAAGCAATCTGTTGTTGAACGTGGGTAACAGTTGTAAGATGAACCTATGCTGATAGAAGAGTATGTGGAGCTATGGGTAGGCACATAATATGACAGCAAGGATTAGCAATTAACGAATACAGATTAGCGATTGTTCAATCCGGATCCAAAGTACAAATCACAGCTGCTGGCTAAGACGTGTCGAGACGTAGCGCAACAAGGTGAAAACAAAGGATGATGGAAAGAACGCACAGAACAAGCAAATAACCGGATTTTTCCTTTTTCCTGAATTTTTCCCTGATTTTCTCAAAAGGCACTAGTAGGAATCAAACTTTTTTATTTTTTCACTATTTTTTTTATATTTTTCTCTAAACAAGGATCACAAAAGATGCAACCACAAAATTGGCACCTACAACTGAGGTGGGATGTGGTCTATAGAAATACAGCATGTTCTCTGAAAAGCGTGCAAAAACTTTGACAATTTTTTTTCTTTATTTTCCTGAATTTTTTGGCAATTTTAACGAAACCAAACAGGGCAAAAGTTATACTTGTTTTACCGAAGGTATCTCAAGTTATGTTTTCTGGTAGGCACAACACGGCAGCGACAGTTAGGGCAAAGCGTCCCTAAACTCCAACACCGATCACAAGATCGTCCCTGTGACTCCAACAGCGACAGTAGGTATTCGCCTGATGATGTAAGGAGGGCTGCGATGCAGGCAAAATAAGAGTGGCTGGCAACCTATCTAGGGTTTACGCGGCGGCGAGAAGTCACACAAGGCGGCTAGCGGGGGCAAGTCGAGTAATGTGGTGGCTTCGACTTATTGTTTGGGGAACGGTGGATGGGATAGCGGCGGAAAACAAAAATCACAACAACGGGTGATTGAACTACGACCACGAACACAATCCTAAACCAGCAACAAGACTCGACCATGGACACAAACTCAACAACGCGAGTCTGAAACGAAATTGCAAAGGCACAAAAGGTGATAGGACAGCGGAAATTGAAATCTTTTTGGGCTTTTTGTGGACTCTAGGTAATGAACAAATATGAGTCTAAGGCAAACGAGAATATACCTCGTAGTAAACCTAAAAGCTCTGATACCAATTGATGAGGTACAGGCCCGATCTTCTGAGAGGTAACCGGTAAGTTCGACTTGTGGAGATCTCGACGTTTATAAGGTCCAAATAGCTAGAGGGGGGTGAATAGCCTATTTAAAAATCTACAAGCTTCACTAAATAACCACGTTAGTAAAAAGATGGCTAAGCTAATCTAGCACTAGCTCAACTATACTATGCAAGCCACCTATACAATTCTAGTGAAGTAAGGCTATGATCTCTAATACACACCAACAAGACTAAGTCACTAAGCTACTTACTCCTATATGATAAAAGCTACACTAAGCAAACTACACTAGGAAAAGTACAAGAAAGTAAAGAGCAAGTGACTTGATTCTTATACCAACGATGTAGAGAAGTAATGCACTTGAAGAATCAATCACAATAATCAACCACAAGAGAAATCCTCGGCAAAGAGATGACACAAGATTTTTTACCGAGGTTCACTTGCTTCCCGGCAAACTACTCCTCGTTGTGGCGATGCACCCACTTGTCGGTTCGCGAGCTAATCGACTATCAAGAGTCGAGCCCTCGGCGGGCGCCGCACAACCGCACACAAGATGGGGATCCTCCAAGCCACGAGCTTCACTAGAGTATCCAATTTACGAACTCCCGCAGGGAAGGATCAAGAACCCCTTACAACACTTGGTGAGGGCTCCAACAATCTTCAATTGCGAGCTCAATCACCTCCGCTGCTCCAAGCCGTCTACCGTGTCGGGAAACACGGAAGAGTAATAAGAAATCCGCAGCAACTCGAAGATCAAGTGCCTCTAGAATGCAACTCTCAAGCAATGCACTTGAATCTCACTCAATCTCACTCAAGATGTGCAACTAAGCAAAGAGATGAGTGGAGGGGTTGTTCTCTAGCTCAAAGGATGTTTCTATATCTCAAAATGTGCAAGAGTTACCCTCAAACCCTGGACAACTTCTATTTATAGCGAAGGGGTACGCAGCTAGCCGTTATGGACGACACAGTTGAAATCGCGCTGACCGGACGTTCCGGTCAGGGTGACCGGACGCGTCCGGTCACTACACGACAGCAAGAAATAGTACGCGTCAGAACTAGCCGTTGCCGTGACCGGACGCGCTCAACCGTTTGACCGGACACGACAGTGCCAGTGTCCGGTCGCGTTCCAGTAAGCTCCCGTCGAGACCGGACGCGTCCGATCGCACGTGACCGGACGCGCCGCGCGTCCGATCAACACTCTGCCCTTCTGGACGCCTGACCGGACGCTCCGGTTCTGTGAGGGACCGGACGCGCCGGTCACGCGCTTTACTTCTGCGCTCAGGTGAACTGACCGGACACGCTGGTCAGGCCAGACCAGCGTTCGGTCACAAACCCTAGTGCCCGCGCCACGTTGAACTGACCGGACGCGTCCGGTCAAACCGAGACCGCGTCCGGTGCAGCGTCCGGTCACTGTATTTTCAGTGATAATCATTTCGAACTTTCGCCACCTTTTCTCGCCTCCGGCGCAATAGAAAATAGGCATTTCATTTCCTCGAAAACGCCTGAATCCCGCGCTCGCAAGCTCGGCGGGAGGGAGAGCGAAACCCAAACCCCTTACTACCGGTCAAAAACCACCGCCTTCGCAAATGTGCTAACACCACCAAGTGTACACCACCATGTGCATGTGTGTTAGCATTTCACAAATATTTTCCAAGGCGTTATGTTAGCTCTCAACTAGATCCTAATGCATATGCTCAAGACATTGATCTAGTGGCACTTGATTCCCGAGCTAACCGTGATTGCCCCTCTTGAACTACACTTCAAAAATTTCTCACAGAACATGCTTCACTACTATTTTTCCTAGAAAGTACATCACTAATAAAGATTAATGCAACAAGAATCACATTTTCCCCTCATTATTTTATTTACTACATATTTCCTAAGATATTGGCATTTATAGCAATTAAATAAATTTGCACAGCAAAGTGTCACAAAATTAACATGAAATATTTTTAAACTGTAGATCTATTCAAGAGGAACATTACAAAATTTTTTTCATAATTTTTGGAGCTAAAAAGGGTACACAAACATTTTCTAAGTATTTTCTTTTCCCAAACAAAATAGAAATTCAAAAACTAATTCCGGAATCGTTTAACGGGCCAGCCCACTCGGCAACACCGGCCCACGGCCGATTTCCACTGGAGCGCCGCGCGGAAAAAACCAGAGGCGGCCCGGCTTGCCGGTTCGGCCCGGCCGCTGGCCCAGCAGGCAGGGGGGTCGGAACGCGGGGAGCGGCCGCGCGGCTGCGACGTCGCGGCGGCAGTGATGTCCGCCGGTGGCTAGCGGCCGGCTCCGGTCGTGCGGGCACCGATGGAGGGGCGCACGGAAATCTGGTAGGGGTGGCGAACACCTAGGGGCGGTGCGCGAGCGGCTAGGCGGGGAGAAAACGCCGGAACGGCGGGGGCGAGCGCGCGGTGGCCGGAATGGTGCCGCGGCGGGGCACGCGAGACAGTGCCTTACCGCGGGGCAGAGACGGAGCGTGGAGGCGTGTTCGGAGAAGAGAAGGATGAGGCGGAGTTGTTCGCGCGAGCAATCGCTCGGAGGCGACCGACCGGTGACAGAACGCGGGGCGAAAACATGCGGCAGCGGCGGCGAGCATGCGGAGGCGGGAGCGGCGGCTGCTGCTGGTCGCGAGAGGCCGAGCGGGGCGAAAATGGAGGGAGTGCAGCCGAGGGAGGAGCGGGTGTGGCTTCAAGGCGCGTGGCGCGGCCGGTGGAGCCCACGGCTCGCCACTGAAAGTCCTATGTTTGGTGTTGGTAATTAGTGACAATGCCTAAGTACTAATCCTATGCCTAAGTTGTATGTAGCATATGAGGATTAGTACATTCCAAGGTTGGTGGCAAGATGGACATGGTGATCATGATGGCCACACTTGGATTTGGACGCAACCCTACGTGATCAAGGCAAAGGTATATGCTTAAGGGTTGTGTTTTAGTAACCAAGACACCTAGTGGGTGTGGTTACATTGTAGGATAGATAGCCGTACTATAAAGAGGGGAATGACGCGGCTATTGAACTCCTAAGTGCCTCTAGGTGTGCATTTCATAATCACATGCATTTGGATAGAACTAATAACGCCTCGAAAAATGATTGTGAAAATGCTAACACACATGCACATGGTGATGATCAATGTTAGCACGTTTGCGAAGGCGGTGGAGTTTGAGCGGTAGAGAGGGTTTGGGGTCCTCTCTCCCTCCCGCCGAGCTTGTGAGGTGGGATTCAGGCATTTTCGAGGAGTTGAAACGCCTATTTTCCACTACGCCGGAAGTCGGAAAAAGAAACGGAGGCGAACGGAGGTCACAGGAGTGACCGGACGCTGGACCGGACGCGGTCACTGTTTGACCGGACGCGTCCGGTCAGTGTCCAGTGTCTACGCGGTTTTCAGTTGTTTGATCGGACGCGAGGCGCGTCCGGTCACAGGCGACCGGACGCGTCCGGTCGTCCAGGGAGCTTACTGGACTCCGACCGGACGCTGGCATTGTGGCGTCCGGTCAGTGCTTCGCGAAACTAGCCGTTACTCGACCGGCGCGTCCGGTCAGTCGGACCAGCGCGTCCGGTCAGCGCGATTTCAGCTGGATCTCGTTCCTAACGGCTATATTCGAAGGGGTACGTCTATAAATACTCGTTGGCCGGCTCAAGGCTCTTACACTTGGACTTTTGACATACTTGTGAGCACTTTGAGCTAAGCAACTCCCCTCCCACTCATCTCTCTTGCTTCTTTGCATATTCGAAGTAAGATTGAGTGATCCAAGTGCATTTGCATTGTGAGATAGCATCTAGTTGGCACTTGGTGGTTGATTTGCTGCGGGATTCTTGTTTCTCTTGGTGGTTGCCGCCACCTAGACGGCTTGGAGCAGCTTGGAGGTGTTGGCAAGAGTTGGTGATTGTTCTTGGCCACCTCCGGTGATTGTGAGGGGTTTGTGTCTACCTCGGCGAAGTGCCAAAAGGCAACATTAGTAAATTGCTCGTGTCATTGCAACCTTTTGCCATTTGGTAGGTTCTTGTGGCGCCTTTTGAGAGGCTCGGTGTGAGACCGATTAGCCACCGAACCACGTGGTAAAGAGGGACACAACGGGGACTAGCGTGCCGGCAAGCACGTGAACCTCGGGATAAATCTTCGTGTCATCACTTTCATATTGTGATTGATTGATCCCGGTGTTCGGTTGTCTTTGTATTCATTGTTGATCATATTGGTTGGCTCAATACTTCGCCCCTCGGTGAAACCCTCCTAACTCATCTCCGCATTACTTTCTTAGTTATCTTTGCTAGCTAGTTTGCTTTGCTAGAGTAGCTCTTTTGTGTAGCTTGCTAGTTGTAGTTGTAGTTACCTTCTCGGTTTAACTTGTGCGGTTGAGTGCTAATATACTAGAATTGTGAATTGGATAGGTGGCTTGCAAACACCCCATAGGCTAAGCAAAACTCGCATCTCGCTATTTGTTGTATTGATAAACTTGTTTAGCTTGTCTTTGTAGAAATTTTTAAAAGGCTATTCACCCCCCCCCCCCCTCTAGCCATCAAGACCTTTCAGCCACCCGTACGCCGGAGGCGGCGAACGGCGGCCACGCGGCGGGCGAGCCCTGACACGGCGTCGCGCTGGCGCGGGCGCGCGGGAGAAGGCGGGGGCGAGCGGGCCAGGCCGGCTTCGGCCATGGGCCGAGAAGCGAGGCGGCGGCCCAGTAAAGTAAAAACTGATTTTTCCTTTATAAAAATAATTTCAGATTTCTTTATTTGTTTCAAATTTGAATTTGAAGATGAAAAAGAGGTTTTCAGAACTTTTGCCCAAAATGAAAGTTGTTCACAATTTTATTCTCTACAACTTTCATGTAGGACATTTTTCAAAATTCTCAATAGATTTTGAATTTGGGATTTAAAGCTAAATTGTTAAACAAAAATTCATTTGTTTAGAATATTTTTAAAGCAAAATTTGAGGAAAATTTGAATTCAAGAATTGCTCCAAAAATCATGTTAATTCATTCTAGATTATTTAAAATTGCTATTACCCAAGAGTATACCACCTTTTTGCACTTACATTCAAAGTTTGGGTTCTAACTATTTGCTTTTCAAGTTTAAATTTAAAAGGGTTATATTTCATGCAATGCTAGTCATGAAATGATGTTGAATGCTTTATGCTTTGAAATGCTAATGCATGCTTAACACCCAAGGGTGTTACACGTTCCCGCCAACTCCACCACAACGCAATCGAGTATGGATGCTATGGAATTTACACGGGAACTTGTCCCGCAACCCTCGCAACCCACGATTGAGTGCTAATTGAAGCTAGGAGCTTGAAGTAGAGCTCTCCTGGATCCGTCGCCGATCCCCTAGGTCAATGCCGAACCCCAGTCGAGAAAATTGTGCCGTAGTGGATGGATCAGTGGGTGGGATTTGGGTGGGATGTGGATGAGTGGAGGTGAGTTTTGCGGTGCTCAGATGAGATAGATCCGCCGCCGGTCACCGACCCAGTTTCACCTAAGGAGGGAGACCTCTGGTTCCTTCCGTCGGACACCTCAAGGGTGTTAATGGAGATCCCCTGCCCACCGGAATTACAAACTGTAGATCAAGGCGCACGGTAGAAGATCGAACCCAAGATGGACAGAGCACTGCAGTGGAGTGGATGGGATGGATCGGAGGTGGTGGTGGTACGGGTTACCATGGATCATGGAGCTGGCGGCGCCATACAAGGAAGAGCGATGTCGGGTAACTAGCGTCGGAGTTGGCTGATGAAGCCCACTGCCCACGCCGAGGATAGGTGGTCTCTGATACCAAGTGTCATACCCCGTGGCCGCCGGCTAGCTGGGACGTGAGGAAGACGCAAGGATGTCAGCGACGACGAGACGAGGGCAAAGTTCCCCTGGAGCTCGAGTTCTATTTTTCAGATTCAGAATAATGTTCCAGTTGGTCACCACACACGCTTAATACATCCCGATTGGCCTCTGGCCCACAAGTTATACATGGAACATTAATACGTAAAACTCAAAGACGTTTTCCTTCCTTCAGTAGCATCTTCTTGCTCCACATTCCTTCTTCAGTTCGCCGTGTTCCGAGGTGTGACAGGAGGCCAACACACCGCCGCGCCTGCTGCCTCGCTGACAGGACGGAGCCACACCGCCACGTCGGGCCAAGCCTGCTGCTCCCCAAGGTCTATTTTGCCTTCTATTTTGCCTCTCTAGATGAATTTGATTCGATTCGACCTAGCCATCTCAGGCAGGACCTCTGATGCTGCAGGTCGTTTGGTGTTGGCCTCCAATTGTTAGGCCAACCCTTTCTCTTTGCCTTTCTAGATGAAATTGATCCCGTTCGATCTTTGCCTTTCTAGATGAAAGTGTGATCTTCTTGCTAATCTGCTTTATAGGTGTTATAGTATCTGTTAAACAATAAACTCTTAGGGGATATTTAGAATGTTGTTAGTTCTGATACAATAAATTTATTAGGCATGACAGCATGATTTTTTAGTGAAGCACTTTAGTTAGGACGTCATATTTCAGAGGAAAAATGAGCTTTAGTGTTTGTCGAACAAAAATGCTACAGTAAAACTGTTGATGCAAAAGTGAATCTGCAAACACAAAGGGCTAATACCCGAAGTCGATATCCAAAGCGTGCCAGTCGATTTGGCCTGTTAATCGACAAGGATGAAGATACGAGCACTTTGGTCCTGACAACAGCGATACACCCGGAAGTCACGGCCAAGAGGTACTCACGCGGAACTCGAGGATCGACGAAAATTGCACTTAGAGCAATGCAACTCGCCGAATCGATGAGAACTCGTAAAAAAGGAAAAATATGCAAATTGACGAAGTCGCCGAAAAGTAGATGTAAATAAGAGTAAAAGCTGTTTTTTTGATGTATATTGATTGATTCCTATTACATTGCCCTCCACTCTATATTTATATCCTGATCTATAGAAACATAATCGAATACGACTAGGATACTAAACTCAAATCTAAGAATATGACTTTTACACAACTCAAACTCTACTAATCGTAAACAAGGAAATCAATTCCTATTTTATTCCATGATCCGCCTTAATCACGATGGTATTCTTATTGGTCTCCTTTCCACCAGCACATCCCCTTTTCCATCGGCAGCAACCCTCGATCTCCTTCCATCGGCACATTCCCTATTTCATCGGCTGCAGTCTTCACACCTTCCTTCATCGAT
This sequence comes from Saccharum hybrid cultivar R570, assembly GCA_038087645.1. Taxonomy (NCBI): domain Eukaryota; kingdom Viridiplantae; phylum Streptophyta; class Magnoliopsida; order Poales; family Poaceae; genus Saccharum; species Saccharum hybrid cultivar. The sequence continues at coordinate 28,723,429 of JAQSUU010000563.1, read as the reverse complement.
ACACTCCCTTATCGGTAACAGTCTCCAAACCTTCTTCCATCGGCATCGGCAATAACACCTTTGACTTCATCGGCAACATTCCCAATCAAATTCATACACTGCCACCGCTTAAAACAAACTTGTTCTCCTTGGCCATCAATTCACACGGCAATCTCTCCCTTGCTAATCAACCTTTCCTGATCACTTTGACACGTACTAAAAACGGTGTCAACAAAAACTAAGGCCGTCCTGACCTGCAGAGTGCATATAAAATTTTTGGAAAAACCATTTTTAATATAGAAACAGCAGCATGCATTGTTTTTGCCACTACCTTTTCAAATACGCAACCCACTAATTCATGGTGTCCATGCTGTTTTCAACGGGCAGGCCACCTATGCAGCTCAAATTTATTTGCATGTGTGGTTCCAGATTATCCTGCTATTGCATAGCCTCCATATATCACCTACAACATTTGCATTTATTTGCAAAACAAGAAAACCTGACATTTTGCACATTTTCTGTGGTGAGGTTATGCTTCTGCTGAGCAGCGGGTACCCCCATTGGCTACTAGCTGCTAACAAAAATGTTATATGATGTCACCTTCATGTTTTTTTTAATTGAGACATACTATGCACTTCCATCTCATTGATATTGTAACTGACTTACATCCATGCCAGTACAGCTTTGAATGCATTTCAAGAAGGACAAAATTTCCTACCAGCATGTCACGTGAAAAAAAAACAGTTCCTGCTAGCAAAAATTATTTACAGATATTGGGGAAAACATGGTTCTAGCAATTGATCTGTTTCTTCTTCCAATCAGTGTACTTTTGTGAAATCTGTACTAAAATACCGTGACACCATATTTTGATTTTGAACCATGATACTCCTTTAATAGAGAGGGACTAAAGAAGCCTTTTACTTAATGCTATGCAGGATTCACTAATGGGT